>JAWWEW010000166.1:33529288-33549954 GCA_035583185.1 Anabacerthia variegaticeps
TGGGAGTGTCCAAGGCCAGGTTGGACGGGGCTTGGAGCACCCTGGGCTGGTGGGAGGTGTCCCTGCCCATGGCAGGATGTGGGACTGGATGGGCTTTAAGGTCCCTTCTAACCCAAACTTTCCATGATTCTTTGAAGTGACTTAGCTAAACCCCCCCCAACCTACACAGACATTTATCTCCAGATGTCCTGCTTTTTAACCAAGAACAGCATAATGCTCTTCTCTGTCCTTTTTGACAAAGTGAAACAAAACTTCCTAAGCATTCAACCAACCAAAAAACCAAACAAAGAGGAGGTAAATTCCCCCTGTTAGAGCATTGCAGGTGTGTTGGTGCAGGAGGGATGCGTGCAGTCAGTGAGGAGAGGTGTGTGCAGCCAGCCCTGTCACAGTCCCCAGGTGGGGCTCAGGAGAAGGAAGGGATTAGTGAACTGCTCAATCACTGCTGCTCACTTCTGCTGCCACAGGAAAAGCTGCTTATGGCAAGGCTGTACTTCAAGACTTATCAAGATATTTCACAGGAGAACTGGGAATTCTCTTGATAAGCCCTGTCTCACAGTCACATCCCTCAAAGAACAAAATAATCTGTTTTCTGTCTGGGCTTTCCGTGCAGCCTCAGAAGTCCCTTCTCCCTCTTCCTCCCCTCAGGCATGCCTGTAATCCAGAAATGCAATATTTGGCCTAGGCAGCAGTTTTTTAAAACCTCCTGGAGGGATCCCTCACTTACAAGGATGTGCTGGAAATGCTCTTGTCCCTCGTGGCCCTTCAGAGGGGAGTTATTACCTGGCTGGAGACTGGTAAATTAAACACAGCCCCTGAGGGACCAACATGATGCTCACCTTGACTCCAGGCACTGTGTTTGCCTGCTGGGAAGAGCTGCAGACAGAGCACAGTTCAGCCTCTACAGTGTGTGCACATGTTGGTGTAAATGTGGGACAGCAGGGATGATCATGTGTTTGGATTAATTCATCCACAAATTTGTCTTGCTGGAATTTAGGGGTGATGACATCACAGGTTAATGGCCAACTTTATCTCAGAAGAAAAGTATTGATTCTTCCCCTGCCTGCCACTACCTTTTTCTCTTTTTCCCTTCAAAATCTTTAAGTGTGTTTTTCTTTCTAATTGGACATTATCTACTCAGGTTTCACCTCTCCATCCCAGCTTTGGTGTAGTAGGTGCCACTTAGAAGCTTGGGAGGGTCTTAATATGTAAATGCACACACTGAATCTACTCAGTATGTGTTTTTAAGAACCCACAAAGATCATGGGGCATCCCAACTGCTGCTCCAAGCCCAGGGCAATACAGGAAGACCTTGAAAAAATAGCCATTTCCTTGATCAGTGGAGCAGGAGAAGAAAAAATCATCAGATGTAAATAATGTCATGAAAGACCTCAAAGATTCAAGTGACTCTAAAATCATGGGGGTGGTTTGGCACTACTCACGTGGAAGAAGTTCCCTATCAGAGTAACTGGGTTTATGGTCAGTTCTTTCCTCCTTTCCATGTCCCCCCCCCCTTCATATGTTAATTATGAGAATGGAGATGAAGCTAAAAAACAATTAAAATGAAGCCAACAGACCCAACTTACCTTTTCTGCCATCTCAGCTCCTCCTGCTCTGGAGCTTTTAAACACTAGAGACTCAAGGCAGGCATTGACACAGGATGTGTTTTACAGCTCCCAACTCTAGGTACAAATAAACCTGATGTTAAAAAAGGGCCTTGGGTTTAGTCACTGCTTAAACCAGGACTTAGGAGTACAAATCTGAGCACTTACACTCAGTGGGAAGGGGGGAAGTCCCAGGTGCCAGTGAGATTTCTGTTGCTGGCCCTAATGTGCTTCCAGTTGGAGCATGGTGTGCCGACCCATTTTATCATGGATCCATTGCATACGAATAATTAATAGCCCCAGTAATAGCAATGCCTGCAAGGAAAGCAATTAATCATTGTCTGAAGAATGGCAGTTCCTCTTGTAAACTTGCAGTGAGCCTGTGAGATGCTGCCACTGCCCTCCAAGCCAGCCTAAAATACCCAATTTGGGTGGCTAAAAGGTGTTGGGAGAGCTGGGGGCTGCTCAGGGCACTGTCACTGAAGCACTTTGTGGCCCCAGGTTCCCTGGCTGTAAAATGGGATGAATAAACCTTGTGGATTTGTTCCCTTTTTGGCTTTGGTTCCAAGGGAAAAGCAGCTCAGGGGCTGCTGCAGGTTCTGCATCTTCACATGGAATGAGCTCAAGTAGGGTGGAAGCTGAAGGGCCTCTAGTGCTTCAGATAACAACAAAAACTAATAAGAATTGGGGATATTGCTGCTGGATAATGCTGCTAATGGAGGGGATTAGGAAAATGTCACTGCAAGATGTGTGGAATAGGAATACTCTGGTATTTCACAGCACAGACTGTGGCCTGCACGTGCAGAGATCCCATGGCATGGCAAATGCCTGAAATAGTGTCTTTGGTTAGGGATTTTTGGTTTGGTTTGGGGTTTGATGTGTGATGGTTTGAGACATCCTCTTAAAATCTGTCGGTCTAATTTTGTCTAGGTGTGATCTTAGCGGTTTGTTTAATTTATAGCATAAAATAAATCATGAAATATTTTGTCTAGCTAAGAATGCCCCATCCCTGGAAGTGTCCAAGGCCAGGTTGGACAGGGCTTGGAGCAACCTGGCCTAGTGGAAGGTGTCCCTGCCCATGGCAGGGGGTGGCACTGGATGCTCTATGAGATCCCTTCCAACCCAACCCATCCTGGGATTATTTAACCCAACATCCAATTACCTGCAATTTACTGCTGATTTCCAGTGGAATTTCCAGGTGGAAATTTCTGCTGGCACACCTGCCCTGGTGCCACAGCCTGGATAGTGGGAATGCTGAGTGAGAAACTCATTTTTCACCCAAAACTCTGGAGTTTGTGCAGCCACGAAACAGCAAATTCACTGCAGAGCAGGGAAATCTGCACCACTGGTTCTCCAGCAGTTCTGCAGTAAATTTGATTGTAAGACAATTAGGATTGTTACGACCTTCTGCCCCCTCCTCCTCTCTCTAATGAGTTTTCCTGGCTTAGCAGAGAGTCATTAACTCGAGGCAGACTTTGGGAAATATGTAAATAAAAATTAGCTGTTTTGAAAATGGTGTTTTATGGAGCTAAGCAACGACGTTTTTCTTTAGGTTCGTGCTGGAGCCCCTCCTGCCAAAAAAGATGCATTCTAGGTCGCAAGATAAATTGGACAAGGATGACCTAGATAAGGAGAAGAAGGAAAAGAAGAAGGAGAAAAGGAACAGCAAGCATCAAGAGATATTTGATAAAGAATTTAAATCTACTGATATTTCTCTGCAGCAGTCTGAGGCAGTGATCCTTTCAGAGACGGTAACTCTATTAGCAAGTCATGCTTTATCTCATTCTGAGCTCTGTCCTTTCTCTTTTGAAATAATAGTGTTGATTTTTAGGATTTGTAGACCAAAAGGAACTCTAAGGGAGTGCATTCCGACGTTAATATATGTGATAATGAATCACAAATACAGATTTTATTTACAGTGTGAAAAGATCGTGTGGTATCTCATATGAAAATCTTAACCAAAAGCTATCTGTGACTATTTGATAAAGGGAGCAGATGGTGTGTGTGTATATATATATATATGTATTTTTATATATGTGTATATATATATAACTGAAATAAATGCTGCCATTTTAGCAGCCTTTTGCATTGATGGTTCCCAGTAGATGGTGATGGGTTTGCTCATATTTCAGCTGCAAGACAGTTTTGGGTGGAAACATTCCAAGGTCATTCCGTGCCTGGCGTTGCGTGTTCTTGGAGGGTTATTTTGAGCAGGAAATCATAAGCGGTTCCACTGGTGGCTGTGTGTAAGGATATTAACAACAGGGCAGATCTCCCTTAAAGCCTCTCTTCTTGGCTTGTATTTAATTCACTGGAACTGTCCTAAAGGCTTAGGTAACCTGAGAAGCTGGAGCTCTGAAATTGAGAGCAAAGCTGGAGCAGGGAGCACCTGAACCGACCATAACCTCCAAATCTCTGCCTGGACACCTGTCTGGAGGCCAGGAGTTTAAACCTTGCCTCCCAGAGGGAAATGTCATGTTCTTTGAAGGGTTGGTGCAAGGGCTTGGAGAGCCAGCTTTGCACTCAGCAAAGCCTTCCAGGGCTGGCTGTGTCACTGAGCCTGGACTTGGGAAATGATTTCTCTCTCACCTGTGGATACTTTGTGGTGTTGGTGGGACAATATTGTTGAGCTGTTCAGCCACAGTTCCTTTGTTTTCTGGGTTTGCTCCTCCTTTCCCATCCAGGATATGTCTTGTGGCATCTTGGAAAAGCAGAGCTGTTTGTTTGATGTGCCCAGTCAAAAAATTCTGATAAAGTCCCCTGTGAGGGTCTCAGGTTTTTCACCTTGAAGCCAGTCAGTTTTTCCATTGACTGAAGTCAATTTTGGACCAGCCCTCCTGTTTAAATGGAGATTCCTCCTACCCAAACCAGCCAGCACCACTGAGTGTTTGCAGATATAAAATACATCTTCCATACATTTCCATGTGCAATGCCTTTGGCTTTGCACCTTGCAGCAGTTGTGTTCTGGCTGATGGAGCCCTGCAATGGCTTCCACTGGCATCTCCCACAGTCCCAAACACACCAGCAGAGCTTGTGGGAGGAGAGCATTAGTCACAGAAGAAGCAAATCGTATTTCAGGGTGGCTGAGTCAGTTGGAGCAGATGGGAGGCATCCAGGGATGCTGGGCTTGATGTCACCACGAGGTCACTGCCATCTCAGAGAGGTCCTGGATGTCGGAGGGCATTGCTCATGATTGGAAAAATGCAAATGCTGGCTGGAAAGGAGGGCAGGATAGCCCTTCAGGGCATATTCCCATTTGTCATCTGAGGAGCAAAACATCAGCAAAGCCCAGCACGGTGTGACTCAGGTTTTCTCCTCTCCCCAGTCCGGAGCTCTCAGTGCCCGACTGGGGTGAGTAACATTCCCTGCTCACGGAGAAGCAGGGAAGGCAAATGTCACAGCTGGTTACTTACACTTACTTGGAGCTTTTTCAGACTCACAGATCAATAATAATATGAGAAGGAATTTACTGTTGAGAGAAAAACTCTCCCTTTTCAGCACCTGCAAACGGCTTGAGGAGCTCCGTAAGGACAGAGTCCAGTTTTAATGCCTGGTGCTCGTCTTCTCTGGGAGGGGGAATAGAGGAAACACTCCCTTGAAATCACTTTCCAAGTGTCCAATTCCCACTGATGTCTTCAGGAGTTTTGTCCAAATAATCTCAAGGAGTTTCAAGAAAAAATTTGTCTTCCTATTTTGCGTGCTGGAGAAATCCCCTGTTAATGATATAAAGGGAAATGGTGGTGGTGGGTGAGAATTCAGTTGTTCCATTGTCCAACGTCTGTGTTCAAATTCCCTTTTTAAGTTGAAATTACTCCCAAGTTTGCTGAATTAAAAAGAGGTGATGAAATGGAGAAGGGGAAAAATTAAAGATTATTTTTTTCTCCCCCAAAAGTTGAAATCTGGATTTGACTAGAAATAGAAATGAAAGATTGAAAGAGTTTTTAAAGGGAGATTTTAGTAATAAACTAGGGATGGTTACTAGATTTTGTGTTAGTTATTGGGTTTATTCTGCTGAGAATTTTAGAACTATCGCTCATTCAGCTACATACAGTTATTAGGTGAATTTTCTAATGGATTCTTATTCCTTCCTTCTGAAATATTTGGGGATTTTCCAGCAGAAGACAAATTTAGAGAGAATATCAAGTGAGAGAAACATCAGCCTGTGGTGACCCCATCCCAGCAGAGCTCCTGCTGCCCTTTCCTACTCTGCTGTTGCCTGATGAAAGGAGTGTTTCCATGGACTTATTTGGAAGCTTCTTTTTTCCCAGTCAAATGAATCATCGTGGAAGGACATGGGGATGTTCTAAAACTGCGGAATTATTTCAGGGAGCTTTTAAATTTGCTTTGAAAAGGAGCGTTCAGAGGCTGCTTTGTCTAATTGTGTGGCCTAAACACTCCTTTCCCAATTTCCACTCACAGCGAATTTATTGACTGATCAAACTGCAAGCCCTAATTACATAAGATAACGAAGATAAATTAAGCACTTCAGCGTGTGAAGATGATCAGTAATATCTTCATAGTTTTCTGGAGATTTATTATCTTCTTTTAAGTGTCACATGAGCTTCCTCAAGACAGATTTTCTTTGTTAGTTCTTTGATGGCACGAGCTGAGAGCGAAGCCAGCGCTGGCTCCAGGTAGTTAACAGAGCATTGGAGGCTCCTGTTAGAAATCACAATAACAGGCTGTACATGCCATTGATTTAGGGGTGTCTGACATCACTCACCATTGATTTCCCTTCCTTACACCAGAAGAAATTAGCAAGGGGTCCAGTATGGATTAGTGGGCTCCACAGGACTCGTATTCCCCAGCAGAGCTGACATTTATTGAAGCTTTCAGAGGAGGCCCAAGACTGTCAATCACAGGAGAAGGTAAAATTTATTGAAGTAGCTGCAGAGCAGGTTCACTTGGGAACTCGGTCCAGTTGTTGCTTTCTGGAATGTCAGTTTTCCTCATTGATTAATGTGTTTTCCTGAGTTGCTTTTTTGTAATTACACACGTCTGGAAAAGTGGTTGCTTTGCTCAGCCACTCTACTAAAAATAAGCTTTAAAAGATCTTGAAAGAAGAGTCTTTAGGACTTGAATTTTCGTATCAGGCAAATTTCGGAGGTCTGGATGAACTTTCCAAAAAAAGTTACGTACTTTATGGTCCTTTATTTCTTGTAGAAGGGTTTCTTTTATGCAAGCCCTTTTAGGGTTTGTCTTTGGAAATAAAAGGAAGCACTTATATGTCATTTCAGATTTCTCCTTCGCCACGTACTTTATAAAAACCCCCGTTGTGTAATGACAGAATTCTTCCAAAAAGCCTCAATTGCTGCTGGCATTTTCTGGTTTGTCCTAATGCAGCACCTTGGGAGTAATTCCCCTCTTCACTTCAGGCTGCTGCTCCATTTTCTGGGATCTGTTGGAAATAAAAAGTCCCTTTTTTCCCTGTGGTTACTGTTAATATGGGGGTGGCTGAATGGGTAACATCAGAAGAGCTCAGAATTGAACTCAGGGGGAGGAATCGCCTTAACTAAAAGATTAGTTGCCCATCAGATTACAAGAATCATTTCAGGGTTTCCAGTGGAACATTTCAATGGACTATGAGCAAAAAGAGGTATTCCAGTGAATTAAATATAAGCACAACCAAGAAAGTGTCTCTGGACACAAGATGACTTGCTCAGAGAGAGTTTCACCGTGGAAATGGTTAAAGAGGGAAATTTTAAGAGGGAGATGCAGCCACGTGAGTGGAAGGAAAAGACTCTGAGTGATGGATAATCTGGTGTAAGGAAATGAATTCCCTTAGGTGTTGTGAAGGGAGTGTTTGGGGAATTCAGCTTGAGGTCACAGAGCTCCACAAGAATGTTCCTGGCCACGGGGAGGTGTGTTAAGCCTCGGGATTCCTTGGAAAACCCTGGGAGCTGGGATCTGCTGTGCTGACTCAGCAGCACTGCGTGTTGGCACTGCCCAGTCATGACCAGCAGCAAAACACAACATTCCCAAGGTCTGCCACCACCTCACCTGGCCCTTCCTGATGGCTCCCTGCTTTTGTCCCCTGCAGATCAGCCCCCTGAGGCCCCAGAGACCGAAGAGCCAAGTGATCAACGTGATGTCCAGCGAGCGGCGCTTCTCGGTGTCCCCGTCCCCTGCCGGCTGCCAGCTGAGCCCACCCCCCCTCACCCCCCGGGCCAAGCTCTCCTTCACCATCCAGCCCAGTGAGTCCCCACTTTGCACTCCTTTTCCTGCCAGATTTTGGGGAGGGGATGTGTTTCCTCAGTGTTCCATTGCACCGTGGTTGGAGGTGAGTTGGTGGAACAGGAGCAAGGACTTGCCCCATGAACCTCATGCTCCTTGGCTTTGCCAGTTGAAGTTAACTGCAGTATTTTACAAAAACAAGCCATGTTTTTGCACTGAATAAGTTTGGTTTCGAGTTATCATTAATAATTATTTAGGTGTAGAGGAATTGTCAAAAATCAGTGTCGGACTTGGTACTATTTCAGGTGTTTTAAAGCATAAAGGCTTCAAAAGTAGTATTTTGTTTGGTGATTGTACCTAAAAAGAGCTTGTCTTTGATACATTGTGAGCATAAGCCAGAAGGGAAGATAAAGGTCAGTCTCTCTGATGTATTTTTTGTTTGACATTGACATCTATCACTCAGTTTTTCTGTAAAATATTCTCTGTTTGCTCCAGTCCTCAGCAAACCCAGTTGCAGAGCTGGGTGCTGTCCAACACCTATTGCTTTCACAGAGCTGGTTTCCAAAAACTGGTATTCAGAGTTTGCAGTTGGCAGCCTGTGACAACAAAGCAAAAAAAGAGATGGTTTTGATACATGTGCCCAAATCCTGGTGCAATAGTCAAGAGTTCAGTGTTGGTAAAGAGAAGAACAGATGATGGGTTTCAAGAAAAAAGTCTTATTTGGTACTTTTTTTATCTACTTTTTTATCCTTTTCCCTTAGTCAGACATCCAAACCAAGCATTTTGGTAATGCTGAGCTCTAACTCTCCCCTTTCCTTACAGTTTTATGGCTTTAAAATGCTAGTATAATATATAATTGTAATTATGCTTTATTTTCTAATAGTTTTAAAGTTATTTACAGTTTTATAAATCTGACAAAACCCTGGAAATACAGAGAAATAGAGGTATATACTCCTGCAAAAGATACTTTTCATTGGATTAATTTTTCTTGTGCACATTTTATTAATACTTACTGAATCTCTCTTTTTAAACGTTATCTGAAGTCATCATCTCTTTCTGACAGTATTTACATGCTGGAGATTGATGGGTGTTCTGTAAAATAGGCTGAGCTTGTTGCAACACCCCTGGCACTGCTCCATAACCATTTGAGGAATTGCAGGGATAAAAATTTGCAGGAATTCCCAGGATAAAGAAGTTACTGCAGTGCACAAATGGGCTAAAAGCAGGTAATGGGTTGCTAAGCAATCCTGGCTGCTTGTTAGCTGGCACTTTGGGAGAATGGAGTGGAAAATGGGATCATTAGGTTAAGATGGGGAGGAAAAAAGTCCCCTAATTGATCTCTTGCCAGCTCCAAGATCCTCCCAGTGGCATGTGTCCAGCAAGGAATGGATATTCCCAGCACACTCAGCTCATGAGATACCTCCAATAATGACAGGGAATCAGAAATGTTGAGTCATTATTTGTGCAGTGACCACGTTGGGTTCTGCTGGACTCAGCAGGAGAAAATTAATAGTTCTGGAGAAATGGATCTCCTGGAAACACAACTGAAGAGTCCTGTGGTTTGTGTTCAATCCCTATTTCTGCAGCAGGGGAGAAGTCTCCTGGATTCCATGAAATGATTGGAGAGATCAATTAGTCAGGGCACATCGTTGTTTGTCGATGTAGAATGTTGTTGCTCTACTAATTGATCCAGACTAAAGGCAAAGATGTTGTCAGTGGATTTTATGAACTGTTCATGTGGCTGGACATGCTCTGTCCACAGTTTTAAGGATTTACTGCTCTCCTGCAACAGGCTCAGGCTGGGAAGGTCCCACAGCCAGGCTGTGGGAACACAGGGAGGGCTGAAAAGAATCCGAGCTGGAACAGGAGCTGGGAACGTAGGGAAGGGCAGGGAAGCAGAAAGGACCATCCATGCCATGCCATGAGGGCATTTTAAAACGAGCCAAATGTGACTCCCCAGGGCAGCTTCCCATCAATACAGGGCTGGGCAATTGCTCTGCTTTCCCTTGGAATTCCTCTTTGGATGAGCTGGAGGTAATTCCAGAGGCTCTGGAGAGCAGGCAGAGGGATGCAGTGTCAGTGCCCTGAGGACTGGCTCAGGCTGGAGTGTTGGGTGAGATTGGCCTTAAGATTTAGGCTGGGAAGGAATTGGTGGCTGGGAGGGTGGGCAGGCCCTGGCCCAGGTTGGGCAGAGAAGCTGTGGCTGCCCCTGGATCCCTGGGAGTGTCCAAGGCCAGGTTGGATGGGGCTTGGAGCACCCTGGGCTGGTGGAAGGTGTCCCTGCCCATGATGAGATTTCTTTGAGGTCCCTCCCAACCCAACCCATTGTGTAATTCTCAGATTGAGCTGCTGAAAGAGCTAACCCAGTGTTGGTTTTCACAGATCTGGAGCTGAATGGAATGTCCAGCTCTGACATCCCAGACATTCCTCCCCCCCTGCCCCTCAAGGGCAGCACGGCCGACTATGGGAACCTCATGGAGAGCCAGGACCTGGTCAGCCCCACCTCCCCCCCTGCCCACCAGAGGGTGAGTGCCACAGCCATGGGTTTCTTTTCCTTTCTGCAGTTCTCTTTGCCCTTGTGCCTGGAGCAGTGCCAGGTGAGAGGGGATCCTGCTCCTGGACGTGTCAGCAGGTCCAGAGGGCTCTGGAGATGCTGTGTGTGGAGTTGGGAGGGAAGAGCATCTCGTGGGGACCCACCTGGGAGGGCAAGTCTGAGCCAAGTGTGTTTGGAGGGAGTTTTAACCAGCAGGATACAGTCTGTGCAGCAGGCTGGATTTAACAGCCTCTTCTGCTGGCTCAGGAAAGGAAATAAAACATGTTCCTGCTGTCTTTCCTTTCTGCAGCTCCATTCTGGTGACATAAAATCGCCCCTTGTTCCCCCGAGGCAAACACACGAGGCCCCTTTGAGGGAAGGAGCTCTCAAACTCCTCCTCATCAACAGGGTTTTGAGCTTTCTGAGCAAAATACACTTCTTTTCAACCTTGTTTCCTGGAGCCTGGAAGCTTTTAAAAATAATTTGGTCCTTTTCTGTAAAGCAGCACTTTTGAGAGGGGCCACTGATTTTCTTTATGGAGAAAGAAAAGAGGTTTACAGGGGGTGTGGTGGGTTGACCCTGGCTGGTGCCCACCAAAAATGCTCCATCATTCCCTTCCTCAGCT
This sequence comes from Anabacerthia variegaticeps, assembly GCA_035583185.1. Taxonomy (NCBI): domain Eukaryota; kingdom Metazoa; phylum Chordata; class Aves; order Passeriformes; family Furnariidae; genus Anabacerthia; species Anabacerthia variegaticeps. Next base: position 33,540,222 of record JAWWEW010000166.1, read on the forward strand.
GGACAGGGGAGAGAAGATATAATGAAAGGCTCCTGGGTGGAGATAAGGGTAAAATATGGGCTAAACAGGCTCTACTGGGGGAAATTAATTTAATTTATTATCAACCCAATCAGAGCAGGGCAATGGGACCCCACAGGGTCACAAGTCCTGCCATCAGACATGGGGGAAAATTCTGGCATCTTCTGCCAGAAACAACCCTTGCAGCCCCTCCGCTACCTAAACCTTCTCCCACAAACCCAAACCAAGGGGTTTTCTGTTCTTTCACTTTGAAATGAATAATTTAGACCAAGCTGTTATTTTGTGGAAAAATTCTCTGTTTGCAGAGGTGTCTTCCTGGAGTGCTCTGAAGTTCATCACTGCGATGACATTCTCATGAGTAATTTGCTTTTCAGTAAATTTTGTGGCTAGAGAAAGCATTTCTGAGCTCAGCAGAGAGTGAGTCAGGCAGGAATTTGGTTCAACTCTGGGAATAACTGTGTTTAACACGGGCCATCCCAGTGCACAACAGCTTTTTCCATGGTGGAAAGGACAACTATATCTAATGGTATAAATAATTGCTACTGTAGCAGGAATTCAGTGTTTATAGGCTAAACGGGGAAAAAACAGATGCAGAACTAACTTCAGGAACATCAATAGTGTTGCTCTTTATATGCATTTCCTGAAAAATTCTCCATTCCCATCCTCTCTTCCATAGTTCTTCCCCATGGCTGGGTGGTTTTAGTAAATATTTCCACTTTTCCTCTCATTTCCACCACAGCAGACTCAACTTTTAACCCATTTCCCTGGTGTCTTTCCCGTTTTTCCTGAGTTCAGACCTCTTAAGTGGAAAATTCCAGCCTGTACAGCAGGGCTGCCAGGAGGCTTGTCTCAGGAATCCTGCTTCAGGAAGAAAGCTGAGAAATTCAAATGAGCATTCAGATTTCTTGAACTCTTTCCTGGTGAGCTCCAGAGTAGTAAATCCATTTGGTATGATATGCTGTAAGGTTTGGGTCGTGCTGGTAGCTCAGGATTGCTTATGTAAGTTCAATTTTTAGCTAGAAAACATTAAATGATGGTGAGGAAGAAAATCCAGATAGCCTGAAGGTTTTTCCCTTCCTCCTGAGGCTGTTTGAAGGGGTTTCCACCCCAGGGACAGATGTTGGGTAGTTCTTGTATTGACTTCCAAATGCCATCTTGCTGTGATTGTTGGAGACAACTCAGGTCCTGGCCTCAGCCTCGTGAAGATGTGACCTTGTGCAGCTCCTGGACTGCCATGAGCAGCATTTCCACATCATTAAGTGTAACTTCATAAAACACTAGCAACATGCTCCCTTGGTTTTCTGCAAGGTTTTAGTCAGCTCTTAATATTTTTGCTCTTCACAGCCTGGATTTTTCAGACTCCTCTCATTTTTTTAATATGTTTTGTCACAGACACAGACCCTATTTGTTAACATGCAGTGTTGAAGGGCCTCAGGATTTAAGCACAGCTAAGAAATGCAGTCAAATATAAGCTACATCTCCTTGACTAACTGTCCAAAATTTACATCTTCTTGTCTCACTGTCCAAAATTTACATCTTATTTAACTGCCCAAAATCTTCTTCAGCATCTGTATTTTTATAAACTTGCCAAGGCGAGGGAATGTCCTTTCAAAGTCTGGAGGAAGGATCCCAAGCAGATTTGTCACAAAGCCACATGTATTAGTTCTGGAATTCATTTTAGAAAAGGTTTCTAATCTTATAACAATCACTCTGCGCTTTTATTTCATCAGCCTTGTAGGAAGGAAGTTGTTAAAGAACATAAAGAAAATGAGTAGTGCTGGACATGAAAGATCAGATGGGTAAATTCTTATTGCTGCTGTGATTAAATCCCACTTCATGCTTTTAATGCCTTATGTTTCATGGGTCAAATAGCTCCATAATTCATAACTTGATCATTCTCTGCCTAGTAAACTGATCAGCTTTTAAATTACACCAGCTCTGTATCAGTGAAGCAAAATCAGTAAAACATATTAGAGATAAGATTATCATAGTGGCTTTTAAACTGGAAATATCTCCTTGTGTGAGGAATTATCAGGGGTTTCGCTCTGCTCGTCTTGCAGGGGGTTGGGAAAGCCAAGGGCTGTAGTGAACTGAAAACAGGCAGCCAGAAATGCACCAGCTGCTCCCAGTCAAACTGCAGGCAATAATGTCATTTAGTGCCTGAGACAGCAAGCTTAGATTATTTGGAGTCCACTGTTACCTTGTCTGCCTTAAGTCTCTTATCCAAATATCTCATTACAATTTTCTCATTGTCCCCCAACTTGTTGTTAATGGTGAGACCCTTCTGTACATATTGCCTTGCACCAAGTGATTTGTTCTGCTAAAAATGTTCTTAATAATATATGGGAACATAAAAAAAAGCAGTCTATGACTCCTGCAAGGATTATTATTACATCAAGGGATTCCTTTAGGCACTTATCATTCTTTATGGGTTCATCCTCACCCTTGCATACAAATCAACCCCTCGCTTTGTATTCACAGCGAGAAGGCAGCTCAAAGAAAATAGACACAGGAGCACTTGGGTTTATGATATTGGCTATTACACTTACTAAGGATTGGATAATGGTCTGGATGAGAACATCTCCATCAATCCAGCTTAGGTAGACCTTGCATGGCAGGGATGGTGAAGGCTGGAGCGGCGTGTAGGGCGGGGAGCGGAACCGTCTCCTGTGGTGCCTGGTTTGACTCTCTGGGATCCTGTTGTGTGAGGGTTATTCACAAATAATGGAGGAATATATTGAAAGATAACACCCAGAAGGGGATTTTCCATGTGTTGCAGTGGCTGTGCTGCAGTGCTGAAAATTCTCTCTTGCATCAGCTGGAGTGGGCAGGAAGTGACCTTGAAGGCTCCAGCAAATGTGTTGTCCATCCTCACGTGGACAAAGAGGCTGGGAACCAGCTGGAAGTGTGGAGGCAGCAGGGAACTGGGGAACAGCAGCCTCCAGTGGAGGGACAGCAGCATCCCTGCTCTCTGTCACCAGTGACAGGACCCAAGGGAGCAGCTGCAGATCAGTCAGGGAAGGCTGAGGTTGGATATTGGGAAAAGGTTCTTCCCCCAGTGGGTGGTGACTGTCCCTCCATGCCTTGTCCCCAGTCCCTCTCCAGCTCTCCTGGAGCCCCTTTAGGCACTGCAAGGGGCTCTGAGGTCTCCCTGGAGCCTTCTCTTCTCCAGGTGAACCCCCTCCAGCTCTCCCAGCCTGTCCCCATGGCAGAGGGGCTGCAATGACCCACTCTGAGATACTCAAAAGGAATTCCACCTTGCCCATTTGGGGGGTCATTCACACTGCCCGGGGTGGCACTGCTTGCACAGGGCAGGTGGGAACACACCAAGTGCACCTCCACTGAAGGAGTCCTAAAACTCCCTTTTTTCACCTAAATGCACTGCAGGAAGGGCTGTGACACAGTCAGAGTACACTCTAATGGGTGATGTACAACAACAGGGCCTAACCAGCCCTTTCACACCAGTTACCTGCTGCATTTCCACCTGCGTCAAGCAGCCCATTAGCTTAGCCTGGGTGTGATTTGGTGCCCATCAGAGCAGTTGGGCTGTTGTCACCCTCTCCCAGTGGCACTGTTATCCTGCCACAACCCCTCACCAGAATGTTATTTTTCAGTGCAGATATTGTTTTTCCTTGCTGCTTGTCAGGCTGCTCAGCACTGTGCTGAAGGAGCAAGTCAGAGCTCAGGATCTGCAAGCATTTCCAGTCCTGGGGAGCTGCTGGTCTATTTACATCCCACATCTCCTGCTTCTGACCTAATTAGATCCATTAATCCTTCCAACTTCAAGTGCATCTCACTGGATCTCCAGAGCTTGTCATGTCGATGACCATGGAATTTCAAAGCAAAAGAATAAAGGAATAAATCTCACACAGTGCCACAAGGACCATTTTTGGAAATCAAATTTGGTTCGATTTTTTTCCTTCTGTATTTTCTGAATGAAAAACAGTTTTGCTTCTTCAGAGGAGGAAAAAAAAAAAAGCATTTTCTCATCTTCTGTAATTGATTTTTACTCCGTCCTGAACAGTGAGTTTATATCTGGAAGAGAACGGAGACAAATGTTTTTGAACCTGATTCTTTTCTGTCTGAGAGAGGGGAAAAAAGAAAAAAAAATAGAAAGCAAACAAATGGGAGCAATTTCATGTTTGAAGCAGAAGGAACAGATTGTTTCTGTGTTGCAGATGTGCCTTTTACATAAGGTTTCTGCTTCCCCTGAGGTCCCCGTGAGTCAAGGATTCTGCCCAAAATAGGTTGGGATGTGAACCAGCCATCTCTGTCAGTTTGTCAGAAAGGGAAAAGATGCTTCAGGATCCCCAATTAACCACTGAGAGATAAACACGGACTCGCCAAAGCTGCTCTTAATTAAATGTAAAATCAAGGGAAACTCTGGGTTTGTTTTAAAGTTTCGAAGGGGAAGCGTAGCAAAAATGAACTTTATAAGGCTGATGATGGTCTTTTGGGGGTGGTGTTAAAGGCAGAGGGGAAGTGTGCCTGAATCCCCTGCTGTCCTGGCATAAAAGGCAGGATGTATCCACCCTGCCAGTTGTGCTTCCAGAGTGGCATGTTTTGTGGTGCTAATTTCTCAAGAATGTCTCCCCAACCAGCCTCACACATCCTACTTAATGTATTCTTTGGTAGCTTATTATATAAATGAACATGTGCTAAATTTATCCAACTTTCTAATGGAAATTGTAAATTCAATTATAATAATTATCTACCTATCTCTGTTATTTCTTTCTGCCTAATTTGCTTGCAGAATGTGAGCTGTGGTAGGTTTGGAGCTTGTTATTTATAGCATATATATTTAGCTTCTTCTCATTGTATCTGTTCTTGGGAAGCAGGTTTTCAGGCTCGTTTGATTGTTCTCTGATCAATATGAAGGGCTCATTTGGTTGAGAAATGCCTTTGATCTAATTGAATTGAGAATTATTGCCAATGTAGTGTTATTTAAATTCAAAATGGATTTTCACAAACGATGCTATCAGCAGTGTTCGGGCTTCTTTTTTTTTCCTGGGGATGAATATGAAGTTAAGGAGGTTGTCTGAGAGCAGAACACAGAGGAAAGTCTGCTATTTTGTATATTTATATATTGTAATTATTTTAGAGGGGCACCTGTTTACTGAGTTATGGAATGAAGGTTGTTGCATGTTGTACGTTGATGTTCTGCAGACCACCAGCTATGGCCAAGGTTTGCCCAGAGCCCCTCCCTGGGTACAGGACTGTAATTAAGCAGGTCCTCAAAGATTTTGAAACCTTCAGATGCCAATTACCAATCCACCTCTTCCTCAGATGTCTTGGTAGGGGTTCAGGAGTTAACATTGCTCAGGTAGAGGGAATATTTCAGGGTTCTGACTGTGCCACTTCAAAGGCAGATCAGCAGTGGCATTTGAACTAAAAACCAACCAAATCTTCAGTCTGGCATTTAGTACAATTAAATTCTTGCATTATCTGCTTTCCATAGTTATCTCTTGACTTGGTTTTCCAACTCAGAGATCATTGTGTCCCACTGGAAGTCGGGAATGCATAGTGCCCTCTTTGGAGCCTGCTCTGGAAAATCAGGGAATCATTTAGCTTGGAAAAGACCTGGGAGATCATCTAGTTCCCCATCACTCCCAGGGCCACCACCTCCCCGTGTCCCCAAGTGCCAGGGCTGGGTGCCTCTTCCCCAGGCAGGCAAGGGAACACGGCATTCCAGACAAGAGGCATCCCGTGGCTCCAGTGCCTTGCTCTGGGTGCAGAGTTTCTCACTCAGCAGCAGATTAAACCCAGTTATTTCCAAGGTGCCAGCTCAGAGAGCATTTTGTAGCCCAGGAGGGAGGTGAGAGCAGGCACATCCGTGCAGTGGTGCTGCTGGAGAGCCTGGGAAACGGAGAGCACACGGAGCAGAACAGAGAGGCAAGCTCAGGGCATGGCTTACCTCGTGGCACTTTGGGATCCCTCTTCATGTGCCAGCAGGGAGAGCTGGGAGGAGTGAGAAAAACTTGTGAAACTCATTGGAAAGTAGCTCTGTCCAGGTAGGATACAGGAAAAGTATTTCAGCTGAAATCCAGCCCCTCTGGCTCAGCTGGTTTGCAGCCTTAGAGTTCTCTTGAGTCCGTGCTTAGTAAAACTGCCTGGATTTGTAGCTTCACCTTCTTAAAACCTGCTTGGAACAGGGTGTTTAGTTGCCTTAAAGGCACTTTTTCCTTCTACTCTTACACATCTCTGAAAGCTCCCAGTCACGAGGTTGCAGAGCATTAGGGAGGAGAGGCTGAGGTGTCCTGGCATCACCCTGAGCCGCTCAGCTTTTTGGGACAGCATTTTGGGTAGCTTTTAGAAGGAAGAGCCTTGTTACTGATGTATTCCACGTGCTTCCTCAGCACCAGGATCCTCCTGCTCCTGAGAACTCGGGAGTTCTGCTGTCCAAGCAGTGGCTGCAGTGGAGCACTGCAGGTGTTGGGACTGTTCCTGCAGCGCTGACCAAGGGATTTTGGCAGAGGTGGCGCTTGTTGGGTGTGTGTGGAGCCAGCACTGAGTGCTGGGTGGCTGAGGAGGGATGGGGACAGTGAGACACAAATGAGTGGCAATGGGAAAGCATCCTTAGGCTGGGAGGGGAGGGAGAATCTTAGGGAAAAACCAGCCCAAAAAGCATTTCTGAGCTGTGGGGCTGCAGCACAGCCTGGGAGCACCGAGGGGAAACGTGCCCAGCCAGAGCTGTAACACCCTGCCTGCAGTGTTCCCAGGCTCCTCCTGAAACAGATCTGATCAGATATCTGATTTAACATTAGCAAAAAATCTTCATTTCCATAATGGTTTTTTTAATTTGTTCAATTAGTGGATGATGCTAGCTGGGGGTGCTCTTCTGTTGTGTGACACACGGAGCGATTTAAAATACGTGTCTGTGAACAGTCTGCATTTCTGTTTTGAATATTTTAATTATAACTGTGTGCTCCTAAATTGCAACTTACTTATCTCTTTAAGTGGCTTTAAATTGTTTCCCTTTTTTTCTTTTTTCCTTTTTTTTGTGTAATGATTTCTGTTCTAAATGTGCAAAATCCAAAACAGAATGGAAAAGCAATGAAGCCCTTGCTTCAGCTTGCTTTTGAAGCTCCGAGTGCCTGGAGGCTGAGGGCAATCAATACACACCAAGGAATCAATATCCTATCATGATATAAAGTGGGGAATTATAAACTTCTCCGGTGCCTTCGCAAGATCTTTCCTGAAATATTGAGCTAATTAATCCTGAACCCTTGAGAGATTTTTTTTTCTTTTTTTTTTCATTGTCAAAAATGAAAGTTATATTTAAGGCTGAGGGCTCGGGGTGTCGGCAACAGGGGAGGTTTTGGTGAGTCAGAGGCTGCAGACCCACCTGGTGGCTCTCACAGCTCTGTGTGCCACTGGAAATGTTGCCAAACTCCCTGCCTTGCTAACAGCATCTCTCCACATTGGTCTCTTGCAGCACCTGCCCCCTCCTCTGCCCAGCAAGACTCCACCACCGCCGCCCCCAAAGACCACTCGCAAGCAAACGTCTGTCGACTCTGGGATTGTCCAGTGAAGAAGGAAGCGGGTTCTTTTGTCCAAAGATAAGGCTGTAACAATTCATTCCCCTAAGTATTTTATGGTATATAATGTTTACCTCATTCAGGTGTGCAGTATCTAACATTTAGTGCAATGACTCTAACTCCGTAAGAAATCCATTTGCAGCCATGGAACCAACACTACATCCTCCCCTCTTCGGGGGGTTATGCCCTCCCATAACTTGAAAGAAATCTGGATTTCTACTTGAGACCTGGAGGCATCCATCGACTGACAGTACCCTCTCCCTAGACCTTCTCCCAGGCACAGAGCTGGCTGTGGAGATCCAAGTGAGAGCTGCATGTTTGGTACCTGAAGCATTCAGGTAGCTCTGGAGTTCAAAATGAGCTGAGTTTCTTCTGCCTGCTCTGGGTGTATATAGGAATCGATGACAATATTCACCTTGAATTCAGTGCACGTGGAGAGGCTTCCCAGGGAGGTGAGGCTGCTGTAGGATTTCCCCAGATAACAGGGATTTGAGCCCAGGGCTGAAAATCAGACACGACTTGTTTGTGAAATGTGCCTTCTGTTTAATTGGTCTGTGTTACAAATAACCTGCTTTGGCCATCTTGGCCACGGCGATCGAGTTTGAAATCTCTGGTGACAGGATGCCAGCAAAACCTCAGCCCTGGACAGGAGGAGAGCAGACTTCAGGTGCTCAGGGAATGAGTAAAGTCCTCTGGAAACATGTTTCTGTAGGTGCTGGGGTCCCCCGATGCTGATCCCTTTCCAAACATCACCTCCTAAGGGCACAAGAGCAATTTCTAAATGTTCTAAGTCAGGCAGGCGAGGCAGAAGGTGGCTTGGCTGAGCAGGAATCTTCTCTTGGAATTAAGGGGGGAAAGGAAGGTGTGTGCCCAGTGGAAGCAAGGTCAGCTGACATGGGAAGAGCACAGAGATGCCACTCACCACTGCAGGGAGAAAGTTTGTGTGGCTGAAGCTCAGTTGGAGTTGGAGCTGCCAGAAATATGGGGGACAATAACGAGAGTTCTTTCAAATACATTGATGGCAATAGGCAGTGTAGGAGTATCCTTGGCCCATTCCAGGATGGGAATGGTCACCTCCCACACAGGGAGAGGGACAAGGCAGAGGGTTTAATGCTTTTTTTTGCCTCTGTCTTCTCCATTGGTGATGGACCAAGGGGGTCCCAGTGCCCTGAGCTGGAGGACCATGACTGTGAGAATGAGCAGCTCCCAGCTGAGCCTGAATTGTGTGGGATCTGCTGCTCCAGCTGGATCCCTGCAAATCTGTGGGCCCTGATGGGATTCATCCCAGAATCCTCAAGGAGTTGCTGATGTCATCACAAAACCTCCCTCAATGATTTTTTAGTGGTCTTGGGAAATCAGGGAGGTTCTGTCTGACTGGAAAGTGGTAAATGTTGTCCCAGTTTTCAAGAAGGGCAAGAAGGAGGACCCTGGAAACTCCAGGCCTGTCAGTGTCACTTCAGTGCCTCATAAAATCATGGAAAACATTATTCTGGGAGGGATTGAAAAATACTTGGAGGACAATACAGTGGTCACAGCCAGCATGGATTCAGGAGGGGAAGGTCCTGCTTATCGAACCTGGTTGCCTTTTACCACAAGGAAACCCACCAGGCTGACCAAGGGAAGCCAGCTGATGGAATCTTTTTGGATTTCACTAAAGCTTTTGATCCTGTCTCTCCTGGGATCTGTCTAGACAAGCTGCCCAGCCCACATCAGCACACCATGGAGGGGGTGAGCAATTGGCTCACGGGTCAGACACAGGGTGACAGTGACTGAGGTGACATCAGACTGGGGACTGTCACTAGTGGGGTTCCACAGGGCTCCATCCTGGGCCCTGTGCTCTTCAACAGCTTCATCAGTGACTTGGATGCAGGACTGGAAGGGACACTGAGCAAGTCTGCAAATGACCCAAACTGGGAGGAGCTGTTGAGACCCTGCAGAGAGACCTGGACAGGTCAGAGGGCTGGGAGTCACCAACCAGGGGAAGTTCAACCCTGGGAAGTGCTGGATTCTGCCCCTGGGATGGGGCAACCCTGGATGTAGGGACAGACTGGGAGTGAGATGCTAGAGAGCAGTGCCAGGGGGTCCTGGTGGGTGGCCAGCTGGCCACGAGTCAGCAGTGCCTGGAGCCAGGAGGGACATCCCTGTCCTGGGGGGCATCAGGGCAGGGAGGGGATTGT
>JAWWEW010000166.1:33555822-33570090 GCA_035583185.1 Anabacerthia variegaticeps
TCCAAGCCCTGTCCAACCTGGCCTTGGACACTCCCAGGGATCCAGGGGCAGCCACAGCTTCTCTGGGCACCCTGTGCAGAGCCTGCCCACAATCACAGGGATCAATTTCTTCCCAATATCCAATCTCAACCTACTCTCTTTCAGTTTAAAGCCATTTCCCATTATCCTGTCCCTCCAGACCCTCATTAAAAGTCCCTTTCCAGATACAACTTCTGGAGGATTTATATCACACACTGAAACATAATTGGGCACGAGGAAATCCTTGCACAGAGCAAGAAAAATGCAGTCAGCTGCAAGAGGCTCTCAGTGAGGAAAACTTCTCCTGTCTTTTGGGGTGTGATATTTTTGGATGAAGCCTTTTCCAAGGGGGAGAGAACACAAGGGGAAACGAGGCTCCTTGGTCGCTCGTGTTCAGACAAAAGGCACGTCAGCCTGGGCACTGAAATGTTTGACAGCCACATTACCTGTGAGCTTGAGGACCTTTATAAGCACTGAGAGTCGCCAAGAAATCATCCCAGGCTGGCATTTGCAGAGGCTGCAGAGCAAGGCAGGCTCAGAGTTTGATTTTATCTTCCGACAGCAAATTTTAAAGCACAAAGCGATGCTTGCTCTAGGGCTCAGTGCCTGTTTGTTTTCTGTTTACCCGGTCATTATGGAGAGGGTCCTTCCTTTCAAAAGGCTTTTGCAGGAAAGGAAGACTCCTTTAAAGGCTCTGCAATATCCTTGTTTATTTAAGTGGCTCAGACAAGGAGAAAGAGAATAGCAGCGAGCTAAAAGAGCATGAAGGACAGATGGGAAACGCTGCATTTTGAAGAGAAAAGGTGTGTCCTCTCACCTCCTCCAAATGACGAGTGCTGCTCCAGATGTAGCCACTTCTTTCCTAAAGGTGCTTTAGGTCTCGTGGCGCAAATTCCAAGTGGCATCTTACCCTTCTCCAGAAATGCCAAGAGCTAATCTGTGGAACAGCTGAGATTTCTGCCTCGCAAATGTTGCCTCTTCAGAAGGAAATTGAGTCACCCCTGAGTTGTGATTTGGAGATTTTCTCATAATTCTCCGCCAAATGAGAGGGAACTTTGCTTCCAACCCAGCTGATGAGGACTGTTTGTGGAGGCAGTGAGCCTGTTGACAGATGTTTTGCATCCAGCTGACCTGTTTTCCAGCCTGAAGGGCACTCTGGATTGCATAAAACCCTGCTCAGGTGGGAGCAATTCCCCCCTTTCTGTCCAGCCTGTAGGTGCTCAGTGTCCTGGTGAGCTTTCAGCATCCTCTGTGTCACCCTCTGACCCCGCACTTCTTATGGCTCTGCAGGTTTGTGTCCCATTGCTTTGCCTCCCCACATAAATCCTTGGGATAGATGCACTGCCAGGGCTGGCTTTTGCCCCACATTTCTCCCTTTTTCCCATTCCCAATCGACACATTGCTGTTGGAGTGACACCCCAAGGACTCAGAGAGCAGGAAAAAATGGGTTTGTACTGAGATTCTGTAGGTGAAAATACACAACCTGCTGGAGACAGAATATGCTTTCTGCTGGCATCTTAGCATAGTGGAAAATATTGGATAAGTTTTCCTTGTCTTCCTCAGCCTTATCCAGGAGAGAACCTTGAGATGTAGTGCAATAACACACATAAAAAATGGTGCCCTTCAAAGCCACCCAGCTCTTCCTCCCCATTCCTTACTATTTATAATATTTATGTTAGTTTTCCTTGACTCCTTTAAAGTCTGATCCCTTTAAAGTTTGATCTCTCCTTCTAAAGTCACATCAGACTTTCCTACATCTTTTTCTCCTCACTCTGCTCAAAAAGCTTTGCCTTTTCTTGTCTATCTGGGCTCTTTTCTCCTTCTGGCTTCTCCTTCAACAACTATTCAGACTCTCTCAGATCATCGAGATCTTTGTTGCATCTGAGCAGAAATTGGGTTTTGGCTTTGACAGGTGTCTTTTTAGCTCAGCACTGACATCTTTTCCTCGGCAGCAACTTCCTGTAGGATCTATTTGAGACATTTCGGAGTGCATAAATTACGTTGGCTTGTACAAATGAGCGCAGCAAAAATGTTAATTACCACCACTCTTCCCTCACTGAGGCTCCCCTTAATGGTTTGAGCAACTTTTGTCTGCTCTGCTCTTTTCTTTTCCCCCCCTCCAGATAAATTATCAAATGGCTTTAACACTTGGTGGTGGCGCAGAGAGAACAAGCAGAGCTTGTTTCTCGTGTTGGGCTCTGTGCAGATTGTTTCTCTGGAGGCGTGGGAAGGAACCTGACCAAAAAACGCAGGAGATCTATAAACCACAAATGTTTCCTGCCGTGTTCTGATGTGTTTTTGCCAAAAACCTTATCCTTGCCATCCCCCCAGAGTGTGGCAGGAGCGTGGTGACATCAGTGGCGGTGCTGTGGGTGTCTGTGGCTTGGCATGGGCTCTGAGAGGTGCCACGTGCCGGGATGGTGACGTTTGGCATCCCTTTCCCTCCTGGGCTTTTGACAGGAGCAGCAGCTCTGCCCCGTGCTGGGGGTGGGCTAAGCAAGCTCAAGCTGTCTCTGCCCACACCATCCCTGTCTGTGTCTGCTGGTTGGAACCAGGAAAAGGAATGTGTATAATTAGAGGGGATGATTTAGGCTTCCACATCCTGAGCGTGGTGACTGTGATGCGGTGACAATTCCTGTATGAGGTAGGATATCAAAAACGTGACTTTGGAGCTAATTTCTCCTCCTGGCCTGGGGGGACCCACCTGCAGCTCCATCCCCTTCGCCGTGACAGTGATGTGCACAGCCCTGATGATGCAGAAGTGCTTCAAAGTCAGGTGGCAACTGAGATCCTGAGGTTCTTGGGCCACTCTTGGCCCCTGTTCCTCACACAGCCCACCAGCCCTGCCTGCTGCCCTCCTGCCTGCTGTGCCTCCATCCAGGAAGCCAAGGCACTGCTGGGGAGGGGGAAGCAGGACTGGCAGTGCCTCTTCTGCCTTCAATGCCTTTTGATTTCCTTCCTCTCGTAGATCAAACCTGTGCGAGCTCAGGCTTAGAGGGGAGTGAGCTCCGAGTGGAGCTGCATTCAGAGTGAGTTTTAAAAAGGAGCCACATATCTTTTGAGCCAGGGCTCGGTGCCAGGGCTCAGTGAGGAGCTGTCCCTGCCTGCAGGAGCTCGAGCAGTGTGTCACTGACAGCGCTGCACTCTGTGGGCAGCAGCTTTAGCAGCCAACGGGAAATTCAATAAATGTGTCCCTCCTTCTGGAGAACTCCTGGGGCTCCAACAGGAATGCAGAGCTGCTTAAACACAGCAGCCAGCACGGGCCTCCACGGACTGGGAAAATGTGCCCCTGACCTTTGGTGAGGCTGCTGTGTCCTCCACAGAGAACACCTGGGTGGCACAGGAGCCAAGGAAATGGCACAGAGGACAGTCCCAGCCACAGGCACGAGTGCCAAGTGCTTGAGGAGCAGTCAGAGATGGTCAGGCACTGCCTGGTCAAATGTCCAAGGGCAGCAGGGGGGGCAAGAGCTGTGTCCACCACAGCTGCACCATCTGTCCTTGGAGCCCTTGCCCCTGTGAGCCAGGGCTGGCTCTGTCTGGGTCAGAGGATGGTTGGGTTGGAAAGGACCCCAAAGCCCACCCAGTGCCACCCCCTGCCATGGGCAGGGACACCTTCCACCAGCCCAGGTTGCTCCAAGTCCTGTCCAACCTGGCCTTGGACACTTCCAGGGATGAGGCAGCCACATCACCACCAAGTTTAAGGGAATTAGAGACAGTCCTGGTGGGGGAATGCACAGAGACAATGAACTGCTCTGGTTGTGAGAGCACAGCAGTGATGACCAGAGGACTAAACCTGCCTTCTGACTTCTCTTTTTCTTCTGTCTTTGTGTCTTGCTGGGATTTTCTATTATCACTGAGCAGGAACAGATTTATCTGCTGGGAGCACGATTAAGTTCCATCTTGCACCTTGCAATGGTCTCAAAACAAACCGTCCTGGCTCGTTGGATTCTTGATGTTCTTGAAAGCAACAAAAACTTGAGCTTGGAGCAAAATATCCTGGTGGTTTTCTCCTGAAAAAGCCATGCTGAGGTTTCATTGGGAGCATCCCAAAGGGAATCAACAACATTCCACCCCTCACCTTCATCCAGACCACCAACCTGCCATGGTTTTACAACATCTGAGGGTCCACCAATGGACCATGCAGGCAGGTTTTGGCATGTTCATGCATTTTTACTCTTTTGATCCCTTAGCAAAGTTAATTTAAACACTTCAGATTGACTGCTGTGGTGGAGGAAGGAAATATGATGGTCTAGAGCTCCTAGGCCTGTTAAGCTCCTGAAGCTGCAAGGTTTGAGAGGCTCCTCAGAGAGATTTGTGTGGTCCCATGGGTTTTTGTGGGACAACCAGGTGGGAGCAGCAGCAATGGTCCTTCAGCAGGGCAAACAGGAGGGAAGGGGGGATGCCATCGGCTTTGCAGGCAACTGGAAGATACTGCTGCTAATTTATACTCATCAAATGCAAATTTTATGAGTGCTGGGAGTTTTTATTATGATTCTTAATGATTCCTGTGACCTGTGGTACCTGCCAGTGAACCTTGGCTGGGAGCAAAACCTCTGCCTGGGTGCTCTGCAGACACCGAAATGTCAATTGCCACTTGTTCTGTTAAACCTGATCCCTCCAAACCTGGAGTGGGAAGATCTGGAATGCATCTAAATCTCCGTATACACTTTGTGCATGCAAATCACAGCCGTGGCATGTGAAATTGCATCCTGGATGGTCTGAAAAAATAAACTGGAAGAAGTGAGGAGCAAATATGAGGGGCTGAATCTTCAGACAGGACCACTTCTGTGTGTCTGAGGGGTGGGCAAACCCCTGGAGCCCAGTTCTGGGGTGCTGATATCTCAATAACTCTCACTTGCATGAGGTTTAGGTTGGGTATCAGGGAAAATGTCTTCCCAAAAGGCATTGTCCAGCCCTGGCACAGCTGCATAGGGATCCCCATCCCTGGAGGGGTTTAAAAGCCCTGTGGATGTGGCACTTGGGGACATGGGTCAGTGGTGGCCTTGGCAGTGCTGGGGGAATGGTTGGGCTGGATGGTCTTGGAGGGCTTTTCCAGCCTAAACTCTTCCATGTGTCTGTGGTTCTTTCGTGTGAAAGCAGTTTGTGGTGGCTCAGCTGGGCAAAGCCTTCGGAAAGGTGGAATCTTCTCTTGGATTTTGTGGGGGGAAAGAACCCAAACATTCCTTGCCTGTCTCCTCTAAGAGCCAGGCCCTGTGGACCACAGGCTGTGGGAAACATCCCTAAGGAGCACAATGATCATCCATCTTCCTTCCTTGGAAAGTCACACAAGAGCTCTCTCCCAGTGATGTTTGAAGTTTCCATAACCTGCTGCTTTGCTCCAGGCTCTACAAAGCTTCATCCTCTCTGGGCTCTCATGGACAACCCTTGGGAGCTGCTTGGTGGCCTCACTTGGTTGTCCTCCCACCACCTGCTCATGCTGAAGGTGCCTATGGAGAGTCTCTGTGCAGCTCTCACATCCAAAGCTTGTGAGCCACAAATGTGGCCAAATCCTCCCTTTTAGAGGGATGAGATAAAGCTGGGCATAGGAGGTGCTGACCAGGCACAATGGGGGGTCACCAGGAGATCAAACAATCATGACTTAAAAAAACTAAGTCAATAATGCTCCAGAATTCACCTGGAGAGTCTAAGGCTGAACCTGCAAATCTGGAACTTTTATCCCAAGCCAGTTCTTGTCCCTCGTGTTGAGGTTGTGTGAAGGTTAATTTTGTAGGAGAATGGAGTTAAACTAACTGCAGATGCAATGAAAGCTGACTCTAAACTGAGCTCAGGCAGAATCCAGCCCAAAGTGCTTTTCTTTGCAGCAGAAACATGGACTAATCCTCTTATCCCTGGAGTTGGAGGTCCCATAGAGCAGGAAGGGGAGGCTCGACTCAAACGAGAGGATTTGCTCTCTAAATAAGAGGGCACAGACTGAATATGCAAATCGTGAAATGTTCTCCTGACAGGTTTTCTGAAGGGATTGCTTACTGGAGGGTTTCAGTGAGGCTCCTTTATCCCCGATTTTTATAGCCCTGCTGGGCCTGAAGGGGCCTGAAGTGCTTTAGCAGCAACTACAAGCACGTCCTTTGTAAAAGTCATTTAGGAGTCATTGGATTATCTCAGCACTGGCATCAGCAGCAGCACCATGGACAGTGAGGAGCCAAGAGTCACCCTCATGGAGATCCCTTCATTAGCTGTTCTATACAAACTGGGAAAGGCTCTTCCATGCCACTGTGTCTCTGCCACTCTCACCTGAAGGTCCCAAAGCTCTCTGCCTCCTGGAATTAAATGTACCCACAGCAGGAGACTGACTCTGTCCACATAAACCACACAATGCCCCAAAATGTTGCACAGTTGAATCGGTTGCAGTACCAAAGAACACCCTCAGACATCAAACATTTGCTGTGTTGGAGATTAACAGCATTTATTAATCCTACAGAAGGTTTGATTGAATAAATGCAATGTCAGCTAAGATACATCTGCCTGTAATCAAAGAGCTTTGGGTCTAAGAAAAACTCTTCAAAATTGGGTGCATTACAAACCAAGCATGTATAGAAAAACAAAACAAAAAAAAAAGTAGCAGAAAAAAACCAAAAAAATACATCTATTGCTTTGTATTGTTCTCCACATTGTGGCAGCTCTGAGTGTAATAAGAGTCTTTGAGGAACTTTCTACTTAAAGTGCACTTTGAGTGTTTCTCCCCCGCTGCCAGGCTTTCCAAGGTCTTAACCTGATCTACTGGAAGTGGTAACAAACTCTTGAAGTGTGGTTTTGAAATCCTCAGCCCTTTGCCCAGGGCTGCTGTGATGATCCAGAGGTAACAATAAACCCTCCCGAGAGACATTTAATGGGACACTTGAAATGAAATCACTTGGTGCTTTCGTAAGGCAGCTGAACGTGTGGTCTTGCCATTTTCCCATTTAACAAGAAGAAAAGGCCAAACAAGGGCCAATTAGTCATAATAAAATCAGCTTTGATGACATTTTCACTCCTGAACTCTGGTATAAAATGGTCATCTAAGAAAGAACTGAAAGGATGTGTGAGGAATTTGGTGGTAGAGCTGCATGTACATACACACACTCTCCTGAGTGAAAAATGAGCAGGTAAAGGCACTGCTGGCTGCCTGGTTTGGGGAGAAAATATCTGTTGGTGTTTTTCACTGTATTCCTCTGGTTTGGCTTGATTTGGGCTCAAATTTTAATTAATCTCAGGTTTTCTTTGAAGTCTATGCAGGTTGAACTTTGTTTTCATTCTTTGGATCTCCGTGACATTCGTGTGCTCGGGTTACCCAGTTGGCCCTTCCATGGTAAGTCACACTCCCTGCTTACTCCAAGAGGAGATGCTTCATTTATTATAAATTGCCATTTTATTTAAATCAGTTCTGTTTCTTTGAGGGCTTCTTTCCTGTTGTTGTTGTTTCATGAAATGAAAGAAGTTCCTTGTGTTAAAGCTATTGGTTAATTATCATTACCTAATTTCCCTGGAGTATAACCCAATTTTTGCTTTAGTTATTAATAAAATATGCAAGCCTCTAAAATAATCATGGGAGAAATCCAGTGCATATTTAATGTGGAGTGTGGGGAGCTGAAATATTGTATGGAAGAGAGAAAAACATAAATCTCTTCATTTCATCCAAATTGCTTGTCCATTTCAAACAGCTACAATTAGATATATGCATGAATTTCCCTCATTGCCAGCTTGTTTATACACCAATTAATTTATTTGTCACAGTGTGTAGGTAAAGTTGATATTCTTATATGAAGTTATGGAGAATTATTGCATAGATTCAGTCAGAGAAATTGGATTGAGCTCTGAGGGAAGCAGAAGAGCCTGTAAGGCTGAGGTGGGCAGGTTGGTTAAATAACATGAATCCCTTTTCAAGATACCCAAGCATTATCCAAGGCTTTTCCCACCTGCAATGACACATTTGATTTCTCCTGACGTCCAATTTCCCTCCTTGGGACACATTCCTGTGTTTGATTGCTGAGACTCAGCTCCAGGAGCCACAGTTGATATTTCTGTGTTTCCTCTGGTGTGTTTTGCATCCTTCTCTTTTCATTGATGTGCTGCTCTCGGGGGTTTTGTTATTCCAGGGATGTGGAATCCCTGTTTTCCTCCAAATACCCATTGCCTGTCTCCTCTCTCTGCTTTCCTTCTGTAAATGCTGAATCATCTTTCATTCCTGCCCATTTCATTTGGGCACAGCTTGGTCTGAGCAGCCACTTCCCCTAATGGATCTCTGTATGGCAAAATAGCATAGGTAAAATGGGTTTAATTATTGCCATTTATTCAATTTTTTTACTCAGGTTCAAGAGAACGGGCATTTCCTCAGTAAGGGCAGCTAAAAATTCAAAGGGGAATTGGATTTGTGTGAATTTTGAAATGTGTGCCTGGGTTTTTTTGTAAAAATAAAAAAGTGTTTCTTCTTGTCAGGGAGAAAATTCAGTGTGGGGAAACCCCTCCTCAGGGGCAGAAGGTGTTGGGACTTGCTCTTGCTTGTAGAGAGTCATTAAACAAAGAGAAAAATATAAAACACTACACAATATGAAATAAAGGCAGTAGAATACTGAAGTAAAACTAATCTGAGTGAAGCTCATGGCAATTCTACCAGCAAGTCCAGTGAAGGCAGGGGTTAATCCCGTGGTTTTGCATAGGGATGGCAGAGAATTGCTTTTCCATGGCTAAGCAACCAGCTGGGAAATCAGGAGACGGAGGAAGATGCACACAGCAACTACAGACATGCCAGGAAACGTTTTGAGTTTATAATTCAACATTAATTCAAAAGCAATTTAATGTGAGGGCAGTTTAGATCTGCAAAAGTTTTTATGCAGTTTGCATTTTTATGCTGTAAAAGGCAAGCAGAAGGAACGTGTCCAGAAACCTGCATGGATTTTCATCCCGACTTTTTGAGATTCCCACTGCTGTATTTTCATTATTAAACTTAGTCATAACTACTACTATAACCACTCCTAACTACTAGAAAGCTTCCTCCCCCAAATTTCTGCTTTACAGGTGTTTTTGTTGTCTCTTACCTGTCCTTTAAGCTACATCACTTCACACAAGTTAGAGCGAGATTCTATTTCATTGTTCCCTGAAAAAAAATCTCATTTTACAGCAATAAACACGGATGCTATTCCAGGGAAACTGTGTCACATGTCACAAGTGGTCAGCATCACAGCAAACAATTCCTACCATGCTGTGAGCATCATTGTATCAGTATTTTATAGCAGCAAGGCAGGGAAGGTTTCTAGAAAACAGTGAAAAAAAAATCTGGTTTTGAGTTGGAGAAATCCTTAGCAAACAGCAGTTCATCCTTGTCATAAACAATACACTGGTTTTGTGTTTCCACTTACAGCGAACCAGCCGTGGCAAATACACAAATCCATAATTTTACCTTTTGTTATCTGTCTCTTCTCCCCTGTTTGTTTGTTGATCTCCAGAGCAACAACCCCTTCTATCTGAATTGCCAGCTGTATGGAAAAGCTGATTATTGCCTCGTGCTGCTGAAGAGCTGCTTGGCCAAGGTGGGCAGGAGTGAAGAACTGGCTCTTGTGCAGCCCCACCCGGGGACACCTCTTGGCAAAAGGTCCTTCCGCAACGGCGTCGGGTCGGGAATTAAAAAAACTTCCTCCCGAAGGGCAAAGTCATAACCAAGTGCCCCAAAGCTCGGCCCCCCTTTTGACAGCTGATGTCCAACTCTGTGCTTCAAGAGTCCTCCTGATGCTTTCCTGGGACCAAAGCCACCCGTGTCCCCAGCATGTCGCCAGGGGTTTGTCCCCGAGCCCAGCGGAGCCGACGGGATTGCTCGGAAAGGGCTTTGTTCCCAAAGTTGTGAGAGCGTGAGGTTTTGTCTCAAAATGAATGTTTGCAGTTGGTTAATTCCCCTTCTTTGTAAAGCTACAGGTTTAATCAAGTTGCTTTTGATTAATACAAAGGTAATCCTGTGCTGTGGGGAGGGGTGTGTGCAGCCTATGGGGAGGAGGGAGAATATTATTGCCCAAATCCCTCCTCTCTGCCATGGAGGCAAACACAAGGCATTCCTCTGCCTCGCCGTCCCAAAATCACATTTACTCAAAGGCAACTGCTCTGGCAATTTTAATACACATTTAAAGTACAATTCATTTCAGATTTCCAAATATACGAAGGGCCACTGACAAAAGGCAGAATCAGGCCCTGCTTGTAACTTCTACTGGCTTTTTAATATAGTTATTCCAAATGACTTTAGCAGGAAATAATCTCCGGAGAGGTGTCAGCTCATCTCCAGGAGAGCCCTGGGAAATCACTGCAAGGCAGAGTGTCAGCACCACTCCCCGTGCCTCAGTTAATTGACTGCGGTAGGCAACACACAGCTGGTGAAATGTGCTAAATGTGAGGGGTTGGTTTAATTTCCTGTTAAAAAAAACATAAGAAAAAGGTAATTTTTATCTGGAAATATGTAAATGTGGGGTGTAGGAAAGGTCACCTGCTGAGTTACACATGTGTGAGTTCTACCTTGTGGCTGTTCCCTCCCAGTGCTGTGACGGTGGCTGGAAACGATGCAGAGTGTCCGTGCAATTCCCTTGGCATTCAAAGCTCAGATGCTCCTAATAAATCAGTGTGTGGATGGTTTCTAACATTTCCCTGCTCAAGATCATAACCAGGTCATGACTGACCCTACAATAAGGTGGTTTGGTGTCATCACCACATCCAATCCTGTGTCTGCACCCCTGAGCCCGTGGGCAAAAGTGAGCTGAGTGTGGAGCTCTGCTGGTGGGACATCAGGTTTGGGAGTGATCCCTGGCTGATCCAGGGAGATCAAACACACTCCTCTCTGTGTTTCTCCACGCTGAAAACTTCAATGCTTCCTGTTTTGTAAAGCTGTTTAAACACTTGGGCTCCTTTGGGGTAGTGCTAGTCTTTAGGTTGTTTAGCCTTTGCGTCTCTTAGTCGAGCATCTCCTAGAAAACATTAAAATTTATAAGGAAAATGTCAGATATTTGTTATTCTCATGCCCTCTGTCTCATGACCTGTGAGATGAGCAAGGCAAGGGCAGTGGCCCCAGGAGTTCCACTGCAGCAGGACATTTGGCCTGTCTCTCCCTTGGCTGCTGGGAATTTGGCCACAGCACTCTCTTGCAAACACAATTTTCCAACTCCAGCAGCATCCAGCTCTCTGCAGAGCTGCCCAGGAGGCAGAGCTCCACTGCCTTTGGCCATGGAAAACTGCAGGGCTGGGAATGGCTCCTGGCCTGGGAGTGCTGAGAGGGACCCAACCAGAACACAGACCCTGGCACAGGTTGCCCCTGGATCCCTGGGAGTGTCCAAGGCCAGGTTGGACAGGGCTTGGAGCAACCTGGGCTGGTGGAAGATGTCCCTGCCCATGGCAGGGGTGGCACTGGGTGATCTTTAAGGTCCCTTCCAACCCAAACCATTGGAATCCCATGATTCCATGATTCTGTGATTCTGGTCTGCATCTGTGCTGTGGGGATGGAGATGTTCTGCCCCACTGCAGCTTCCTGCTGTGGCTCTGTCCTGCTCCTGGCAGCTCCTATCCCACTCAACTTCATTTTCAGGAGAGAAAATAACCTGGACAAGTTCACATTTCCCTTTGTCTTGGGCTTTCACATCCCTTTCTGTCAACATTTTTCCACATAATCCAACACATTCCTGCCTCAGTAAGCTGGGATGAGACAGGTTGTCTGGAAGTCACCAGAGCTCTACGTGGAGCTTGGAAAAGCAGCCTCTTCCATTTCATTTCTTGTGCAGGATGAAAGTAGCTCATTTAGCAGCATTTGCCTTGGAGCAGGGTGTGTTCAGAGGGCTGCAGAGCCAGGTCTGTGCTGCTTGCACAGACCTTCATCCCCTTTTGTGTTGAGAGCATGGGCTGCAAGAAAAACAGCTTCTTGGCTGCAGGAAAAGCCTCATTATTTATGATGTAGCCATTCCCTGACAAGCCACTCCTCCTTGAGGGATCTGCATAGACAAAAAGATGGTATGAGGAGGCCACCAAGAGCCATAAGTCTTGGCACTCACCTAAATCACAGTGGAAAATGCAGATTATCCAGCTGACTTGCAGGAGTGGATCTGTCACTGCTGGGCTGATCTCACCATCACCACCCCCAGAAAACTCAGGGCTGCCTCCGGTGAGATGCTGAACTCTCCTCTGAACTTTAAAGGTGGCTTTATTTTGGGAACAACAGAGAGTAACCTCAGTGATCTCTGTCAGAAAACAAGGATCTAAGGGTGCCATTGCCGAGCACATTAGTTTTTATGCTGACAGACACTGGAAATATGGCCTAAAATACCTTTTTTTCAGTCAAAAGAAGACAATAGGACTGGCCATAGAGGTGCCACCTACAGCATAATTAATGTGCTGCCAGGAATTGCATTCCTTTCTGGAGAACAGGGATTCATTATGCTGTGAAAAGATGTTATGTTGACTTTCTTTACTGTTTTTCTTGGCTAGCCTAAAAGACAAGATAGAAGAGTTTAGAGGGTGGGAAGAATAATGCCTTATCTAGGGACTGAGGAGCAGGTTGGGAAGTTGGGAATGCCCTGACCAGCCTTGGCCTTTGACAGTAATTCAGTCTATGACCTTTGACAAATAATTTCTACTCAATTTCTGCAGCTGAAAAATCAGCAACTCTCTTCACTGAGCCATCTAGAGTAAGCAGTGTCATGACTGATGGCTTTGGGAAGGGTTTTGGAGATGTGTCAGAGAGGGGGGTTTCCACAGCTGGAGGGGCTGGGGAGAGGTGTGAGCTCTGCTTTCCTGCCATTGTCACCTCCAGCCTCCCCTTTGCTGTGGCACCAAAGCATCCTCTGCCCGTGGCCACCTTCTGACCCCCAGGGAGCCCTGTGGCTTCCACAGCCAAGGCAATTCCCCCACTCCCACACTGTTTGCAGCTGCCTCAGCCATGGCTCAGCTCCAGCCCAATGAATGGGTGAGAATCTCACTCCCCACCAAGGCTGAGGGGGGAATCCTCCATCCCTGCCCCTTCCAAGGGCAGCTGCTGCTGTTTATTCCACCCTGGGCCAGTCACCCAGGTATTTCCTTAATTTTTGACCATGCATCCCTTTGGTGAAACACATTGAAATGCATTTAAAGGACACCCAGAATCCATATGGATTTTTTGCCTTACTTTGCTCTAACTTGGCTCTACCTTTGCACATAAATCTGCCCTACTGAGTGCCTGTGTTTGGGCTGTGAAAGCCATCACAGGGCTCAGCAATCCCTGCTTTAAGCTGGGGCTGGAGCTGTCCCAGGGCTGGGGGAGCTGCATCCCCATCCCATCCCATCCCATCCCATCCCATCCCATCCCATCCCATCCCATCCCCATCCCATCCCATCCCATCCCCATCCCATCCCATTCCCATCCCCAAACGCGCCGCGGGCTCCGCTCCGGCCGGACGATCCCACCCCGCTCCGGGAGGGGTGTCCGGCCCGGGCCCCCCGCCCCCCCGCGGTTGGTTCGCTCCGCTGGCCCCGCCCCTCTCGCGCAGGAACAGCCACGTCTCCAGCCTGGCCGAGGAAGGGGCGTGGCCCGCGCCGCCCGCGCGCCCGCCGGCACCCAATGGCGTGGCGGCGCGGTGAATCATGCGCTCTGCGATTGGCCGGCGCGGCCGCCGGGGGCGGGGCCGGGCGCAGCGAGGCTGCGATTGGCCCGGCGGGCTCTGTTGACAAACACCCGGCTCCCTCCCGGCCCCCCCGGCGGGTGAGGCTCAGCCAATCAGCGCGGGGGGGCGGGCGGAGCGGCGGGAGCGCTGGCCAATGGGGAGCGCGTCCGCCTCGCGGGGGCGGGCGCGCGCGCGGCGCCGGTACGTGGCGGGCGGGCGGGGCGCGGAGGGCAGGGCTGCGCGCGCGGCGGGCGCCCATTCCGTGTCGGCGACAGCGGCGACAGCGGCGACAGCAGCGACAGCGGTCAATGTCCTAACGGGCGGCGGGCGAGCCGGGCCCCTCCATGCGGGGGCCGCGGGGCCGCAGCGCTCTGGCCGCCTTCGCGCTGGTGCTGCTGGCGGCGGCGGCGGCGGTTGTGGCGAGGGCGCCGGGGCCGGCGCGGGCCGGGGATGGCGCGGGCGGGGAGGCCGCGTTCGGGCTGGGGGCGGCCGCGGCCCCCGCTGCCCTGCCCGCCCCGGCCGCAGACGTGACGGTGGAGGACGATGAGGGCGGCGTGGCCCCCGCGGCGACCCCCGCGGAGCAGGAGGCGGAGGGGAGCGGAGAGGCCCGGGCCGGCAGCAGGTGGGGATGGTGAGGGGGGCGGGGGGTGGGATG
>JAWWEW010000166.1:33605395-33622014 GCA_035583185.1 Anabacerthia variegaticeps
TGGATGGGATATTGGGAAGGAATTGGTGGCTGGGAGGGTGGGCAGGGACTGGCCCAGGTTGGGCAGAGAAGCTGTGGATGCCCACAAGCAGCAAAGGCCTTTCTAAGCCAGTTGATTTCTAGCTCTGTGTTTGCAGCTGAATCCATCTGGGGAGGCACATCTGAGCACCAGTTCTTGAGGGAAAAGTTCAGCTGAAAGACTGGTCTGTTATTGGAGCCTTTTGAAGACAACCAAGTCACAGGGAGTGTTTTCCTTCTGGAAAAACAGTCTGTGCCAAAAGCTGGGCAAAGCTCACCAATATTTCAGGAGTGGAAGCGACTTGGGCAGCTGGAGAGCCCGTGGAGAGTCAAGTTTGCCTCTTGACTTTAAAACCCTGTCATTTGTGGGCTTTACTGCGTACAAATGTGTGTAATGGTCTGGAAGGTGTGACAGTCTGGAGGTGACAGGAGTATTGGTTGTCATCCTGAGCAGCTCCTGGGGATCTCAGAGGATATTTCAGTGTCCATTTGGTGTTTCAGCTTGGAATTGTAGAACTCCTTCCTCACCATCATTTGCAAAATGGGGTCCATATGAGATCTTGTGTTTTTGTAAGGAGATTTATCTATTTTCATTTCACCCTCCCACTGGTAGTTTTTGTTTTGCATCTGGATTTCTGGTTGTTTACCCAGTCTTTGAACAGGAACATCTGACATGCTCCCGGAGCCAGCAGTTATAATGACTCAAGGAGGAATGAAGTTCACCATTTCTTTTGGGATATTGGTGTCGAGGAATAGCTGAAATAAGCAAAAACTGATACAAGGCTGAGTTTTCATCTCCCACATTAGACAAATAGTGGTTCTGGTTTCTACAGGAGGGACTTGGGGCAGCAGCATTCAAGCAAAAAGGTCAAATCCCTGTAGCACACATCCAAAATATTCAAACGAAGGAAATGTTGTATAAATGCAAACATGAAATGCTCCCTGGGGGCAGGAACTTTTATTTATCCCCTCAGTGGTACAGAAAACAAACTCGGAACCAATTTCTGCTCCTTCAAGCATCCCTGTGAGTCTCTGGAGGGTTCTGCCCTCCTTCCTCTCCAAGGAAGAGTCCTCTCCGGCTGGCTCAACATGTGAAGTTGGAAGTTTCTTCTGCACTGAGGCAGAGAAACGATTTATTCACATCATGTTTCTTCTTAAAGATAAGGAAGAAAAGGCTGTAGGTGAACTTGGCATCCAAATCCATTTATAATGAAATGTGACAGTCGTGGGGAGGAAGCCACATCGTTGTGCAGCAACATTAGATGACAAAACAATTACTTGCCTCTTGCTGATTGATCGTGGGATGGTTGGGGTTGAGGAAAGGCTGGGCTGGGCTGGAGATGGAGGCGAGACTCAAATGTTTCCTGCTGTTGAGGTACGAGACTGTGAGAAAGCCCTGGTGATAAACTCAGGGCCTCAGGAGTGAGGGATTGTGTGTGCTTATCTGGAAGTTACCTTTCCTTCACGCTGATAACATTCGGAGGAGAGTAAAAATAGGAATTGCCATCCAGCACCTCGTGTTATCACACTGGGAGCAGGCTTTGCAGCCGATGGAAAAATAGATGCTTTAAATAATATTGAACACAATCTCTCGTGTTGCTGAAGTGGAGCTGCATTGCACGGGCTGTGGGAGAGGGAACTGGAGGAAATCCCTTGTTCCCAATGGTCCAGCTGTGTAGATCCTGCCCCAGGCTGCCCACCCATGACCAATGCTGGGCATGGCAAGGGGACTCGTGCTTCTGTTTCCATCATACTGGGCCAAATCATTGTCACTGTGTGCCAGTGGCCCAGGGTTTTCTGGAGCTCCAGGTGGGATGGCTGCAGGACATCCTCCTCCTTGGAGCTGCCTCACTTATCCGGGTTGGTCTTTTTGGTCTGTTTAGCTTCCCTTTGCCCCCTGGGAGCTGTTATGGGAATTGGACAGGAAAAGTTACAGAGAAAGCAGACAAAGGCTGAAATAAATGATCTGGTGGTGGTGGTGTTTACTTGCTTTGTGGTTGTCCAAATGTCTTCTTCCAGCCAAAAATGAATAGGTGTCTGCCTGTTCCCAGCTGCTTATTCATGGCCCTGAGCTGCCACTCACTGAGGATGTAGGGTGGCATTTGCAGGCTGTAAATCACATCAGGGCAATGTTTCCTGCTGAAGGGCTTGTGCTTTCTGTAGTTTGGATTTCTTTGGTGGCTGTGGGGCGTTTTAGGTGGCTGTGGGGGTGGTTTATATAGTTATGAGGTGGCTAGTGGGTGTTCTGGATGGGTATGGAGTGTTTCAAATGGCTATGGGGTGTTTTAGAGGGTTATGAGGTGGCTGTTGAGTGTTTTGAGTGGCTATTGGGTGTTTTAGATGGTTATGGGATGTATTAGATGCTGTTGGGTGATTATGGGGTGGTTTAGATGGCTATAGGTTGCATCTGGGGTATTTTAGATGGCTGTGGGGTGTTTTAGATCGTTATGAGGTGTCTATGGAGTGTTTTAGATGTCTGTTGGGAGTTTTGAAAGGCTGTTGGGTGGCTATGAGGTGTTTTAGAAGGTTGTTTTAAATGGCTGTGGGGTGATTTAAATGGCTTTTGTGTGGCTGTGGGATGCTTTTTGTGGCTGTGGGGTGTTTTAAATGGCTCTTGTGTGGCTGTGGAATGCTTTATGTGGCTATGGGGTGGTTTAGATGGCTTTTGCGTGGCTCTGGGGTGCTTTAGGTGGCTGCACTGCAACAGGTGGTCATGTCTTTATAGACACCACAGGAAGCCCCAGACAAAGCAAGGGACCAGCAGGAATGATGTCCCATTTACCCCTGACCCAGCAGGAGCAGAACTGAGCCTGGGAGGGCACCCAGGGCTGGGATGGAGGTGCCCTTGGGGCAGAGGGGATTGGCATTGCCCAAACCCCCCATTCCAAGGTCAGTTTGTTGCTTTCCCTGGATGACCCCATTTGAGAGTGTTTTGGTGGCACTGAGCTCATCATGCTTGTGCTCTGTGTGGCGCTCCTCTGGTTGTCCCCTCGGTGCCAGTGGTCCTTGGAGAATGCCATCAAATGCCAATGTTACTTCTGGGTGTTGCAGACAAAGTTGTTTTCGAGATGTTTCACGGCCCAGATGGATGCAGGGCTGAGTCATCAAGTTTTCACTCCTGTTAATTCCTTAAATTCTCTTTGATAGCAAATACATCGTGGCTACTTAAAGGGAACAATCCTATATGCTCTGTTGTACCCTTCAGAGTGCCAGGGTCTCCTCCAAAGGCAGATCCAGGGGTTCTGAAGGAGAGCCCCAAACCTGTTTGCTGCAAACACCCTCCCCAGTTAAGCACTATTTCCATAAAACATGCTGACACCACTTTGGGGAGCAGGAGCTTCCTCAGCTGCTGAAATTTGCACACGAGAGAGGAGATGTTTTGATTAAAAGAAGGGGGAGCTGAGTATTTTTCCCCCCCCCTTTTATTCCCACGTGTCAGAATCAAAGCAGCATTTCTCCAGGCATTCTGCCCATTTTCTTTTTTGTTGTTGTTTTGGTTTGGTTTTTTTGTTCCTCTTGTTCAGATTTTTTTCCCCTCAAGGTTGGGATTTTTTTAAACTTTTTTCTTAGTGGAGGAATTCAGTCATTTAATGAGATAAATACATGTTGAAGTGCCTTTTAGACAGAAATAAACACTATGACTGGGTTTAGATTGCTGTTTATTTTCAGTGGGATTTGTAACTTCATTCTTTTCTTTATTGGAGAGGCACTGGTGAAGTGGGGACAGGCAGAGATCAGTGAGACCTCACTCATTTGTTCTGCTATCAGAATAGTAGTGAAAATACTACTTTTTATTACCTTTTTAACATATTTTATATCAATTTCATTATAAACTACTAATTTATTGCAGTAATAACGCCTGTTTTACTCCTGCACATCCTCCTACCTTGTGACTTTTCTAATCTGGGGCTGTTTCTGTGATAACATTTTATTATGTGGTTCCTTAGTTTGGTTTTTGAGTGTTTTTCCAAATCCTCCCTTCAAGGAGAACTCTAACTTTCTTAATGAGTCTGGAAATGACTCCTTAAAAGCATAAAATGGAATTTTATCTATTTTTTTGTTTGTTTCCCCTGCAGTGAGAGGAAACCTTCCCTTTCTCAGTTCTTTGTTGCTGTTTGCTCTGGGTGGGTGTGAGGGCTCCCGGCCACTCAAACTGGAGCAAAGTCTTTTTTTAGGAATTAGAGCAGAATTTTCCTAATAAACCTGCTCTCTTGCCATTTCAGAGCCTCCTCTGGGGGGAAGTGAGGGAAGAAAGGCGGAATTAGGGAGGGTTCCAAGCACTGGAACTTCAAGGATCCGCATTCTAAAAACCCTCTGTGGATTCGCTGCCACTGCCTGGATTAGA
Source organism: Anabacerthia variegaticeps (assembly GCA_035583185.1). Lineage (NCBI taxonomy): Eukaryota > Metazoa > Chordata > Aves > Passeriformes > Furnariidae > Anabacerthia > Anabacerthia variegaticeps. Next base: position 33,609,758 of record JAWWEW010000166.1, read on the forward strand.
AGAGCCTTTAATTTGCTTTTAATTAAAATGATTTTCATTTATTCTGGGCTTTTTTTCAGAGGTCCCAAGGCGCCTCACAAACTTGTGGTGCTATATATGAAACGCAAAATCCATATTCATGCTCTGCTGAGGCTTCACGTGGAAGTTAAGGATGAAAAAGGGTTTTACCCTCCTTTTTTCTCTGGGTGTTTCGAGAGCCTCAGTTCCCCATTACAGAGGGAATCTGAAAGCACTGGAGTTGGGCATGCTTGATCTCAATGAGACTGGAGTCCAAAGTGTAAACAGGGACCTTCCATAAATAGCTTATCTGGGTACTATATTTAAATAGCCCAGGGTTTATTTGTGCAATCTCATTCAGCTGGAGGGAAAAAAAGGTCACGTAGATACCTTTCTTTTTTCTTATTTCTTTTTAAAAGGAAATACACCTATTGCAGAAAATTCCAAAAGAAAAGGGTAGGGTAAAATGGAAACTGCTGCTTGGCTTGTATGTTAGGTTATGTTAATTTTCTTTTAAATAGCTGATCTTAATCCAGTGTATCTGGAAGTGCATAAAACCCCCTTCCTAAAGATGACTTGACTGTGCTGCATTTTCCCTGTGTGCTCTGTAAGTACTCTGTACCCAAGAACTACTGAAGAAATAGGATCAAAACTCATGTTTTAAATGGCTTTTGTGGTGGTTTTTCTTTGTGGTTATTTGCTGTGGAACTAAACCTGCCGATCAGCACCGAAACGTGATGAAATCCAGGGAATAGTGTGGATAATGTAGTTCCAGGGATAAATTTGATGTCCTAGCTAAGGTGACAGTGACATTGCTGAGAGAGGAGGAGGCTGGCAGGAGCCAGGATGCTCAAATTAAGGATGCTGAATTTTCCAAGAGGCTGGAAAAGCTGCTCTGTTGGGGTTTTTTTGGGAGAAGCATAAACTGTAGCAGCAGAGACGCTGAGATCCTTTGCCATGCTCTTCTGAGGTGGCAGGGAACAAGCCATAGGACATGAGGAAACAGCCAGGGAAGGTTTAATTTGGATATTAGGGAAAAATTTCTCCATGGAAAGGGTTGTCCAGCCCCTGGTGTGGCAGAGTCCCCATCCCTGGAGGGGTTTAAAAGCCACATGGACGTGGCACTCGGGTTAGTGGTGGCCTTGGAAGTGCCAAGGGGGTTCAGCTGGACTGGATGGGCTCCGAGGGCTTTTCCAACCTGAACAATTCCCTGATTGTGGGAGTTTGGAGAGCCCTGAGCTCCAGGCTGGCTCGCTGTGGGAAGTGAAGCCCCCCAGGCTGCTGGAGGCAGAAGTTCTCTGTTTGCCTTGGCTTGGTGCAGACTCAGGAACCACACCATGAGGTTTTAATATCCGGTCATTAAGAGGGAAAAACAGAGCGGAGTCCTTAAAAACAATATAGCCATGTTTTATTTCATTATAAATAAAACTGGAAAAATGTGTCAAAGGACAAAACTGGGCGCTTGTGCTGCCTTCCAGAGCGTCAGAAATCGCAGTGCTGGAGTTGGGGGAAGCCAAATGCCATTTTTGACATTGTGGGGACGTCACACCAGGACTGAGAGCAGCACATTTTCTCACAGTGCCAGTGTTGTTCTCGGAATGAATGCAGCAGTGTCTGCTCCTCTGGAGGAGTTCACAGCAGGGCAGAGGGCTGTGCTCAGCAGTGGGACTGAAGAGGAGATTTTTGAGGCTTTTTTGGGGGCTCATTTTTGAGATGTTGCGATCTTTGCACAGGTATCTACTGAACAATTAAGAAACCCCAAAGGCATAAATTTTCTGCAGCAGCTCCAATCCTGGTGGCAGTCCTGTGCCTGCCAGGGAGGGTAGAGGTGCCGGTGGAAACTCTGGTTGAATAGCAAGAACTGGGAGATTCCTGTGACTGGATAACTTGGGCTTGGAGGATTTCCCTCCCTAATCACAGAATCAGGGAATGGTTTGTGTTGGAGGGAACCTTAAAGCTCATCTCATCCCACCCCCTGCCATGGGCAGGGAAACCTTCCACTGGTCCAGGCTGCACCAAGCCCTGTCCAACCTGGCCTTGGACACTTCCAGGGATGGGGCAATGCTTGAATAATTCAATTTGAGGCTCATTTCCTAATCCTGTTCCCCATCTCTTACACTACAATCAAACCTGTAAACTCTCACTATGATTTTCTGCTGTAACTGATCAATAAAGGTGACTGGGCACATGAAGGCTGGGATTTGGGACAACATCTGGGACACACATTGTAAGGCAATGTCTCCAAAGGGCAGGTATTCCTCCTTCTCCTGCTGTGTCCTCTCCTGAAGCAGATTCCTGGTGGTCAAGTCTTTCTTCACACCTAGACTTGCTTCTTTTCAGTGAGAAGTTGCTTACAGACATTGGCTTGGGAATCCATGGATTTCTGTTTTATGGAAACATATTTGGCCACAGTAAAACTGTATTCAAAGCACAAATGACACTTCCAGAGGAAAGCTGGACAGGGCTTTCTTTTTTTTCCCCTTTTTCCTGTTTTTAGTGGACTCTTACCTTAAGTATGAGAAGCAGAAAGGTGGTTGTAACCATCTTCTGGAACCACTGGGCTCTGCTGCTCCGTGGACAGTAATAAATGACTGCCTTGGGGTTGTGTCCCTCTGAGAGTGAGGAACAAGCTGCTGCAGGGTGACTTCTTGGGGAACTGTAGCCTGTTGAGATGATGGACTTGGCGTCACCATCCCCACACAGCTTGATTAAGAGGCAGTTGATGCCTTTGTGGTGAAACCCCACTGCAGTTGGGCATTTGAAATGAATTTCAAGCCATCTGTATTGCATCTCCTGTGTTCCATTGTTTCAGCCAGGCACAGATGTTGGGGAAATGACTGGAAGGAGGGATGCAGAACCCCAGGACACGTTGTTATTCTCTTTGAAGGGAGGATGGTGTTGCCTTGTTTTGGCTCGGGGGAGGTCGGATGAAAGGGGCTTCCCAGAGGAACATCAAACTCCACAGTCTGGGTGACCCCAAACCCTGTGTGAGAACTCACTGCTCTCCATCTCTTTAATGGTGCTACCACCCTGTGGAGCTGGTGGGAATGATGGTCTCCAAGGAAATGCTCTGTTGTGTTTTGAAGGCGAGGGGAAGGTACCTGGAGAGGAGATTCCCAGGATAACCCCAGGGTTTGGTGCAGCTTCACGTCCCTGCTGCTCTCAGGGGTTTCTCTGGGGGTTTATCTAAGGCTGGATGTGCAGCCTCAGTGTTGTTGTCACCTCGTTTGTGCTTGAGAGGAAGCTCCTTAATGAGCACTGAGCGAAAGGCATTTTCATAATTGCTGTTCCCAGATAAATGTATGAAATACTGCTGGCTTTGCCTGGCAGTTCCTGGAAAACCTAATCCGTAGAAGATTGGCCCAGGTGGTCTCCAGAGCTCTCTGCCAGCCTCAGCTTTCCAATGATCACTTCTAAAATCACTTGGCGTGTTTCTTTCTGGACTTGCAGCCTTTTCAGTAGATAAAAGTAATTCATTTCAGGAGGAAAAAGGCCCTTAAAAGAAAGCTGGCGAGAGGAGGGGCACATGGATTCAAGGATTTATGTTTGTGGGGTTGTTTTGAGGGGGAGTTGTGGAATTTTAATGCACCCATGAGTGCAGGGTGAGTAACCAGAATATTTGGGATAAATACAGTCAGTGAGAAGCTGAGCTGTCTGTGTTCCTGCTCAGGGAGGTGTAGTGGCACTTGTGAGTTCATCTCCGTGGAGCGCTTGAGGCAAATGGTCAAAACATCAGCAATCACAGTCTGCTGGAATAGCTGCAGGTCTTGGGGCGTTTTATATTCATCAAGAAGCAATTGCTGTTGGGTTTTTGTTTTTTGGGTTGTTTTTAAGGTTCAGTACAGGAGCTGGCTGCGGTCAATGCAGTCGTGTTTTTGTATTCCTTGTGCATCCCCAGCGTGCTAACAAACATCCTTAGCACATCAGACCCAGGGAAGGCATGCAAAGCCTGACCTCTGAGCAGTGTTTGCTTCCTGTTTGTGTTGGCCCTGGCCCTTCAAAGAATTATTTATTTTGTGAGGCAGACGATTACCGAGTAAGTTCCCATCTGTGCGAGCTTGTGTGAGGTAGATACTGAAACTTGGCGTGACCTGCAGGTTCTTGACCTTCTGGGAGATCATTGAGGACTTTGTGAGATATGATTGTCTTATCACTGGTGACACGTGGGACCACAGTGGAGTGAATGAGCTCTAGCAGGGAGCAGACTCTGGAGCTGGGTCTGCCCAGCAGCTGCAAACATGAGAAGGGAGGTCTTTACCCATCATTTTCCAGGGGATGCTGTCGAGCCAAGTATTCCTGTGTGACATCTCTGCCGTGACCTGGTGGCGGGATGGAGGGCAGGCTCAGCAGGTTGGCAGATGGCCCCGGTTTGGAGGAGGGATTGCTGTGCACAGGGACATCCAAAAACCTCCTGGTGCTGCCAAAAGCCAAAGTGAAGGGCGTGAGGATGTGAATTACGAGCCTGGAGGAGAAGGCTTGCAGGGTGGGGAGGAAGGACGTGATGAAGACTGAGCCAGGCACAAGCAACTGGTTCTACGAGGGGAAATTGCAGCTGGTTTAATGGGGAGAAGAACATTCCCCGTGAGGGTGGTGTGCAGGAGCCAGGGGGGTGGAACATCCTCTCCTTGGGTCACACAGCCCATCAGCCTGGAGGTTGGGCAGGAGAGTCCCAAAGCTCCTTCTCAGCCTCAGTTATTCCGTCTCATTGAGCATTTTTGTCCACCTGAACCACCCTCCAGGAAGCTGTGCGTGCACCTAAGTGACTTGCTGCTGTTAATTGTGAATTAAGGACAAAAATGAATGGGAAAACGGAGTCCTTGGAATGACTTAGGAAAGGGAATTCACATCCATGGACCCAGAGTGCTGTATATACAGCATGAATCCAGAGTGCTGGAGAGCCTGACAGGTTTTACCCTCAATCTCTTTAATTTGTTCATTATTATTAATAACTATGATTAGTCTGAGCAAATGTTTGACTTTTCTGTTCCGAGTGTGTATTGACAGACCAGCAGGGCTTGTCACAGCAGGTGTTTGTGCTGTTCTGGGGGAATTCAGACATCCTGTGGGTACAGTTGTTCCCTGAATCACACATGAAATTAATGCTCAGGAAGTAGGTGCACTGCTGGCTTCTGCTTTTAACCACGCTCTCAGTGGTGCAACAGGGAAATCAAACCCAATTGTGTCGATTCACAAGCGTGTTAAATTTTACATTTATGCAATATTTAAATTATCAATGCTTCTAGCAGGCTGGGGGGCAGAGGAAGAGCTCAGCTTGAATGGGAAAAGGGTTTTTCTGTAATGTGAATCTGATTTGTTTACTTGTGAAAGCATCATTACAGTCCATTGTTTATGATTTTAAAGAAATTAAGCAGTGAACCTGTATTTCAGTGACCAAAAGACACCAGGTTTCAATGCTGGTCCCTTCCCCCCCCCCGCCCCCATCCTTTGGGCAGAGTTTATCTCCTTGAGCCATCCCATCATGGAAGTATTTTTATTTTTTTATTTGTTCCTGTGCCATTAGACCACGATGTGCAACACCAGGAACAGTTTTTAAAGGAAATAAAATATATAACTATAGGTTTGTATGGTAGCAATGACTATATAAATATATATATGCATGCCTGATCATAGGTCTGCATACATGAAGGCAAACACAAAGTTCTACTCTGGTTTGAATTTTGTGTTGAAAAATAAGTCAGTTTTGGTGAAGTCAGTGCAGTTATGATTTAAAATACATCCCTTCTTGTGTCTCAGTGCTGCATTTTGCCCACGTGGCTGAGCATCCACTGGTGAAACATCTCAGAGTTGTAAGTTGAGAGCCTTGCCTGATTTTCTTCAGCTCTTTTTGTTTAAAGCAGGGAAGGGTTTCCCTTTGCAGAACACGAGCAGAAACCTCTCCAGGCATCGAGGATGGATGGCAAATGTATTCAGAGTCAGCCCTTCCTAGAAGGAAAAGGTTGGGAAGAGGCAGAGAAAGTTATGCAGATGAGTTGCAAATGCTCTCCTGCTGGGGGAATGCTGTTGGTTTAGGAAGGCTGAGGAATGAATCACTGGAATTGCTCCTGAGGGCCCTTTTGGGCAATATTTAGAAAAGTGGTTCATTGCCAGTGCTGGGAGGTGGAGGGACAGCTCTGAGCCCTCAGAACCAGCTCCCCTGGGTGCAGGATGTGCTTTAACTGAGTCCAAACCTTCTGCATTCGGGTCAGAAATCACCTGCTGGGGCAGCACTTGGGGACAGACCTGCCTGGGGACCTTCTTGCTCTGCTCTCTGCTTGCCCTTCATGGATGGTTTGGGTTTCTGGCATCACTGGGAGAAGGAATGGGCAGAAAGACAAGGACTTCTTCAAAGGTACTGAGTTCTTCTCAAGGTCTTTGTACCTACTGGGTTGAGGGATGTCCAGTTGTGCTTTCTCCCCTATTTCACCATCCGTCATGATGGAGTGGGGTGAGATCCCTCCCTGAAACCTGCTCAGGAAATATTAACTTTGACCAAACTGGGTGTCTTTGAATGTGAAAATGGTGGTACCTCCCTGTTCATCCTTTTTTCAGACCCCTGAAGAGTGGCATTTCTTTTCTTTATGTTGCCCAGCCTCCAGCACAGCAACTGTAAGGAGTTAGATTAAGGAAAAGGGATTCACCCTCTCAGCTCCTCACCTCTGTCCCGTGGTTAAAATACAATGAAATCAAGACTTCAATTTTATATATTTCCAAACATGATCTTCTGGATGTGCCCTCCATCACAGTGTTATTTATAGTGGGCACAGTTTGGGAAATGAGGAGAAAACCCCCCAGTGTTTTGCTGTTCCACCTGAATTCGTGGTTTTATGTCATGACTCCCGAAGCAGAAGTTTTGCTTTGCTACCAAAGAACCGAGTTGGACATTGTTTAAAAACTACTCCCTGCAGGTTCATCTTTGCCTGGCTCAAAGGCACTGCAAAGAAGGCTCTGCCTTATCTCGGTAGCACATCTTGGGAAGTCATTTAGTGAGCAAATTGCCAGTTAATTGCCTTGATCTGCTGCTGAGAAAGACGCTGAAAATGAACTGTTCTTAATCAGGATATCAAAATATCAGTTCTGTTCTATTAATTAGCACGCTGTGAAATAGGATGTGTTTTTTAAGGAAGCTACTTCAGCTGATCTGGTTTGCTTTTTATTTCTAGTTAATGCCTTGAGTTGGTTCCCTGGAAGAATCAAAGCCCTGGGCCTGTGTGTGAGAGAGGGAAAACAGAGTTTCCAGGATGGCAGTGCACGATAACACTACACACTTTTCCATGAAAGAATTTTTGAAGGATATCTCAGGATTTCATGCAGCTTTGTTGGCTGGAAAGCCTCTGTTCAGAGATAGGGGGATTCATTTAATGGGGGTTTTCTGGCTTCATTTGCCCTTCTCCCACAAATGCACTTCCTTTATGGTCTTTACTTGACCTGTGAATAAAAGGTCTCTTGGCAGCCAGTGCGGTTTGATTTTTGTAGGATGCTGGGTTTTGTTCTTATTTTGAAGTGCTTTTTTTGCAGAGTAGGATTGACTTAGTGTTGACCTAAATTTAGCTACAATAAATGTTGTTGGTAATTACACTTGGCTCTCTGCTCTCCAGAAATACACCCCTTTTTAATGTATCTCTTTGTGCAGATTAGTTCTGTGATATGGTGAAATAGGTGCAAAATCAGCCTGCAGTGAGTTGCAATCCTATTATTTTGCCCAATTTATTTCCCACCAAAATGTCTGTGGTTCTTTGGTGGCCTCTCAGGAAACGAATCTTAGAGAATCTTTAGGAGTCACAGATTTGTTAAGTGTGGGAAAGAGCTGTAATATCACCCAGTCCAACCATTCCCCAGCCCTGCCAAGGCCACCACTGACCGTGTCCCCAAGTGCCACATCCACAGGGCTTTTCAATCCCTCCAGGGATGGGGATCCACCAGCACCCTGGGCAGCTGTGCCAGGGCTGGACAAACTATTCCATGAAGGAATTTTCCCAATATCCAATTTAAACCTGCCCTGTCCCAGCCTGAGGCTGTTCCCTCTCCTCCTGTCCCTGTTCCCTGGGAGCAGAGCCTGACCCCCCCTTGTCGTGGGGTTGCAGAGAACCAGAAGGTCCCCCCTGAACATCCCACTTGTGTCTGAGGCAGAAGAATTGAGGATGTGATATTATTTTTCTGAGAACTGCTGCTGTGCTGCTTCTGATAAGGCTGAGATAAGTGTTATCAGACAGATAACCTGCACATAGCTGCAAAAGCAGATCACAAGCACAAGGTGTGTGTGCCCCGGGGCAGCTGCTGTGCCTGATGTGATGGGGAAGGAAGGGATGTGTTTCAGACACACCACAGAGCTGTTGGTAAACGCAGCTTGGGTCTGTTTCCCTCCCTGCAGACATATAGATATATATTTTATTTGAGTTTTGCTGTTGAGAAGTGTGTGAGACATGGAGAAGCCCTCCAGCCTCCTGCCACTGGGATTTCTGGGATAAGCCTTACAGGAGCGAGCAGCTCTGCCAGGCATTCTGTGCTCGGAGCTATGGGAGCCAATTATCCTCATTTTCTTCTCTTGATGGAGAGAGATTGACTCGAATCTCACAAAATCAGAGCTACCCGCTGTCGGTTCTGCAGCTGCCAGAGAGATTTCTGGGCAGCAAATCAGTTCAGCTCTTCCCTCTAAAGAGGCTTTGAGTTCTTCCTGAGTCTTTCTGAGAATCATTAACTCAGAGCTGCCTTTTTTCTGATTTTCCCACTATTAGCAATTGCTAATGCTGTCTAAGGGGAAGGCCTTGGGGCTCTTGGTCCCACTTTTCCCTCTCCTCTTCCCACCACCCCACTCACAATGAGTTGCCGTGGCATCCCAGGATGTGATTTCCTTGTTTTTCTGTATCTAGTAGGCTTGAAATTCGCTTTGTCATCTCACAGGGCACAACTCTTGGTTCTTCCAAAAGCCTGTAAATAGTTCTCTAGAGCCTGCTGAGCTCTGAAAATGTGATATGGCTAAAACTGCCCTGAGTGGGAGATAAAAACCTTGTTCCTTTTCCCAAAGGGACCTGCTCTGTCAGATTTGTGGGTCTTTGAACCAGAAATCTCTCTTCTTCCTCCTTGTCAGATGTTTTCTCACACGGGGGGGGGATGTGGAGGTGGGGTGTGGAATTCCATCTCCTTGCCAATAGGTTGTAGGAACCCCCTTTTGGGGCTGGGGAGTGAGGGGCACCCAAAAATGGGGGCAGGGTGTCCAAGGCAGCTCTTGGCAGGGTGGAAGGAGCCTCAGTTTCCCAGGCTGGGTTTGTGATGAGACTGAGGGCTGTACACAGAATATTTTGTTTACCTGTCCACAAGTGGATTTTTCTTTAATATTTCCCAGGGTACAAATGCACAGCCAGGTCCTCAGGAGCTGCTCTGTTGAAGAAAAAAGGTGATTTCACTTTGTTACGAGTTCAGCCACTCATTGATGGACCTGAACGTTTATTTTCCAGTCACAGCAGGAAAAAATTGATGTTTAATGTGGCCAGAGCCTCTCAGGTTATTCCACTGAATCTGTGGGATGAGCACATATCATGTGCTAGAGTAAAATATTCAGCAGTCAGGGTTTCCATCACCAGGGTGGGACTATCCAAACTGAATTTTTTCTATAAAAAGCTCACCCTTTTTTTTTTTTGGGCTGACACATCCCCAAAGAGGAGTTTGAGAGGCAGCAACATTCAACTGAGCTGAAAAAATGGATCCTGTGGGGTGGTGGCGTTTGCTCCTGGGCACCTCTGCATCAGCTGGGGAGCAGGTAAAGGAAAGGGAATTAAAAAGAATCAATTTGTAGATGGAATTTCACACAGTGCACCTGTATCTCTCAGGGTGTGTTGTCTTTGGGATGTCTTTTGAGATGTTGTGGGTCCCTTATTTTGCCATGCAGGGTTAAACCTTCCCAAATGGTGCTGGGGGTGCAGGGAGGGACGAGCAGCCCCAGGACTGGGGCAGTGGAAATGGCTCTGATGGGCAGGTCTGGCTGAAATGTAACTCAACTAGTTTTAGATTTAAGGTCTGAAAACTCATCAGAGTTACTTTTATAAACTTGGAAGAAGCTCTCCCGGAATATTAAATAAAAATTGATAATATTAAGGGAGGACTGTAGAACTGCAAAATATGAATTCATTGGAGGAAAAGAGTGGGAAATATAATTTGGGGAACTCATTTGGTACAGTGTGGGAACCAATTAATCAAAATTTAGGATGAAAATGCAAAACCAAGTGAAGAAGTGACGATCTTCGTGTGTGTGTGGTGGAAAATTCTGGTGCTGGAGGTTCTGGAGATGCTGCTTTAAACCTGTTTCATCTGAAAGGGTTATTAAGAGGAAGTCAGGTCAACTGGGTTGGTTTCATATCCTCTGAGGTTAAAAGTGTCATTTAAGTAATTTCAGGGTCTTTCTGTGTGGTTTTTGTTGGAAGTCACTGTAAAACCCATCTCATCCCACCCCCTGCCATGGGCAGGGACACCTTCCACCAGCCCAGGGTGCTCCAAGCCCCGTCCAACCTGGCCTTGGACACTCCCAGGGATCCAGGGGCAGCCACAGCTTCTCTGCCCAACCTGGGCCAGGGAGGGTTTATTATCTGTGTGATATTCCCTGGAAAAAGCCTGAGAGCAGCCAAGAGTTGGGGCTGGGTTAGCAGCCACAGTGTGTGTTGTGTGGCACCTTGGGACACCTCAGTGTCCCCGTAACCCCTTGGCAGGGGACAGAGTCATTCCCAGGAACCTGCCTGTCCTTATTCCTGGATGTTGGGTGTGAAAGGAGTGACCCAAACCTCACCCAGGGCACTGCCTGGCCCAGCCCTGTGGGCACTGTGTGTTTGGGCATCCTCCCCTTGTCAGGGCATCAGCAGCTCCTCAGTGGCACCAACACATGGCTGGGGCTGGTGCAGAGCCCTCGCCAGCTTTCTGTGTTCAGAGGATGTCACAGCCAGCACTGGGGGAGAAAAAAGCCTCCTTTTAATTAAAAACAAGCCTCAAAATGTGCTGGTTCAGAAAACAACTGGTTTTACAACAGGAGGACCTTTCCAAGCGTGTGATCTCAGTGGATGCTGCTGGTGCTTGGCACCGAAGGAGCCAGGGCAGGGTGAGCTCCTGCCAGACTGTGCCACGTTCTGGGCTCTGCTCTGGCTCCTCTGCTGGTTTATTTGTGAAAATAAAGCCCTCAGATTTGGCACTCGGTGTCCTGCACAAATGCTGGATTTCTGTTGGGTTTCTGAGCTAACATACTTCCAAAATAGAAATATAATTCCCTTTGATCTGAGGTCCAGGATGCAGCTCAGTCCAAAGAGCTATTCCCATGGTAACAAGCCCCATTTGACCAAGGGGGATTTTCCACCCAAAAATGTTTTTGGATGGAATTTCAGCATCTCCAAATGCGATGGTGGAAGGTACAGCTCGATGTGTTTCACTCCAGGGAGGTTCCAAGTGTCCTGCTTTCTGTACGTGGTGTCAGAGGCAGCTCTCGAGGGCTGGTGGGAAACCACTCTGCCACCTTTTTTTATCCCTGTCCTCAAAGAAAAGCATTCCTTTGCACAGAAATCCAACTTCCAGAGTAAAGAAGAGAAAGAAGTAATTATGGAAATCCTTCAGAAGTCCAAAATTATGTTTTTGTGAGCTGTAAATACTCCAAGCAGCTCTCAGAACTCACTTGTGCTGAATATTTCCCAAGGGGATGGTTCTATATTATTGCTGTGATTACTGTGCTGTTATTCACATGCAGTTTCACTTCTGTTCCTTAGTAAATATGTTAAGAGTAGCATTTCTTTTTAATGCCATGTCTTGATAAGATTTTTTTTAAAGGATTTAAATGCAAACTGACTGTGGGTGTTCAGTGCTTTGCCAGGGATTTAAGATAGACGTAGATTTTACCCGAGAATGCCATCAGGAATTCCAGTGATGATTTTGAGACACATTAAATAGTAAAATACCCGTTTATTCTGCACAGAGTATGACAGCAAACGCATCCTGATGCTGACACCAGCTGTCACTGGAAAGCAAATATTCCTTGGGTTGTTTATTTGTAGGGAGCAGGAGCAGTGACAGCAGCCGATAGGAAAATCGATGGCTGCATTTTCCACCAGCCTCCTGCCAAAGTGCTGCTCCTCAGCCGTGCTGCTCCCAATCAGCACATGTTTGCACACTGCTCTGCTAATTAGTGCTGTCAGTGGCTGAGCAGGAGGGAAGGGAGGCTGGGAGGGTGGGCAGGGACTGGCACAGGGTGGGCAGAGAAGCTGTGGCTGCCCCTGGATCCCTGGGAGTGTCCC
>JAWWEW010000166.1:33631937-33651037 GCA_035583185.1 Anabacerthia variegaticeps
AGGCCAGGTTGGACGGGGCTTGGAGCACCCTGGGCTGGTGGGAGGTGTCCCTGCCCATGGCAGGGGTGGCACTGAATGGGCTTTGAGGTCCCTTCCAACCCAAACCATTCTGGGATTCAGTGTTAGCCAGAATGGGACCCAGAGGTGACAATTCCATGCTAGACTCGTGCTTGTTTCACATGAGGCAGCATCGGAAAATTGAGTTTTGAAGAAGGAATCTGGCCCATTTTCCTTGCTGTTTAAATGGCAAAGGGATGCTTTGCTGGTAGATACTCAATTTCAAGAATTAGGTTGGAAAGCAGAAGTTCATATTTAGGTGGTTTCAGATTGGGGTTTGGATTAGGTGACCTTTAAGTGTCCCTCCCAGCCCAGACTGCTCAGTGGCAATTGGGCTGTGCTGGGTTTGGCTGAGTGTGATCCAGCTCAGAGGGGTTAAACCCAGGCACCACTCTTGCCTTTCCTGCTGCTCCCCTCCTGGGTTCTGCAGGCTCAAGGCCCTGCTTTCCCTCCCCTACCTGTCTTTTGGCTTCGTCTTTGCTTTATTTAATAGTTTTTTCCAATTTGGGTTTGTGTTTCTTACGTACCAAACATAACTCCTGGTTATCAGCTGCTTCCTTTCTGCAGCCAAGACGTGGCAGGCTTGGGGTTTTCTCTTCCAAAAATAGCATGAGAGGGCTTGGTGTGGACTTTGTGATATCCCCTGTTTGATCGTTGGTTGTGACATCTCTGTTTTCTGAAATGATCAGACCTGTGCATAAATAGAGCTGCTGGTGTGGGATTTCTCCTGTGCTCAGATAAACAAGCTCTTGTCTGTTCTGTGTCAATCACCAGAATCATTCCAGGTACCTGATGTGCTCTCGAGGGCAAACCACACTGCTTGTCTTGCTTGCTTGCTTTAGTGGAAGGGGAAAAAGGTGTTTTAAACACCTTTTTATTCATGGGCCATTTTACCCTTCATGTCCTGCCTAGAGAGGAAACAACCCAGGCATGAAGAGACTCAGGGTTTGGGAGGGAGGGTCACAGGGCAGTCACTGATGTGCACACACTGCCCTGAGTTCCCTTTTTTCTCGGGGGTGACTTTGGTTTTGACATGTGGAAAATGGGAACATCCTCACTGAAGGAAATGGTGATACATTTCCAGGAATCAAAGTGGGAAGGAGCTGTGAGTCAGCCCTGTGGTGGCAGGGGAAGCACGAGGGGCTGTCACTGCCCTCCTGCTCATAATCCCCTCTCTGGGCAAGAGCAAAGTCTCTGTTTCGTTCTGTCTCTACAAAAACACCCTTGGGAGGGTCTCTGTGGCGTGGCTGTGAACAGAAATCCCTGTGGCTTTGGGCCACAGCTCTTGGGGTGGCAGCAGTGGAAGAGTGTCCCTGGCAGGGGCTGCAGCAGAGGGCTAGTCTGCAGGCTATTCATATTTATTCATTTATTCACATGGGTCACTCTGGCACTCAGTTCTGAAGCAGCTCTGATTAAAAAATGATTTCAGGTCTATGTTTCAGTCTCCCCTTAAAATCCCACTTGGTCTGCAGGTAGATGTGTTGGCCAAAGATCTCTCAGCCTCTGGGTCTACAGTGGCCTCAGCCCTGGTGGAACCTTCTCATACGATTTTTGGGCCACATCTATAAATTTCTCAACACAGATATCAAAGGAAGTAGAGTGAATAAATGAAGCTGTTTAAAAGCACACACGTGCAGGGGGTGATGCTGCTGGTGAGCAGCTGCAAGGCTTGGAGAGCACATGTGCCCATGTACAAGGAAGAAAGGACTCTCTGTGGGGTTTGACCTGATGTACTTGTGAGATGGGAGGAGGAGAGGTGACATCTCGGGGCAGGGAATGGCCTCGGTCTGTGCCCATCCCAAGACATGGAGTTGGACAGGAGGCTGAACTTCTGCTGGCTTGGACTGAGGCTTTCAGTGTTTGCCTGGGAATCAGCTGCCCAAAGACACCCCAGACACGTGGCGTGAGGTGCATCAGATCTCTGAAAGGGTGATTTTAGGGGTGTGTAACAAACTGAGGGGAATTTTAAATCCCTTGTGATGCAAACTTGTTGTTTTCCCCCACTCATGTCATGAGTCTTGATGCGGAGCCAATGAGAACCAACACAAAGCCCTGGAATCCTGGAGGATTCCAAGACAGTGAGGCTGAAATTTCTAAGCTCCAAAAGCAGCTCCATTTTGTCTGGGAGGGGCAAAACGCTGTATTTTAGTGTTTGTTTCTCTGTCAGCCCTTGGTTTCCACACAGAGTTGCCACACACCTCACGGCAAGTGTTGATGTGTCTCTGGTGATTCATGTTCCTCCAGACGCTCCTTCCACCAGGGATTTCCTGAACCCCTGCCAAGTCATGGCTTCTGATTATGATTTTGTCAGCCCTGTCACTTTTATCTTTATACACCACTTAAATGTCAGCTTTCAAGCATTTTATTGCCTTCCCTTTCTTTGGATTATGTTGACTCAAGATACCTTCTTCCCTTGGATGTCCCCAGTTCACCTGTGCCTCTAAAGGGATTTTTTCCCATGCCCTCTTGGAGCATCCAGAGAGTTCCCAGCTGCTCCACAAACCAACACTCATGTGGTTTTGCAGGAGTGAATTCCAGACTGTTGGTTGGATTGTGTTAATCCTTTCTGAATTATTGCAGGTGTTATGTTCTCCTAAATATTTTATGGAATCCTGGAATGGTTTGGGTTGGGAGGGACCTCAAAGCCCATCCAGTCCCACCCTCTGCCATGGGCAGGGACACCTCCCACTAGCCCAGGGTGCTCCAAGCCCCGTCCAACCTGGCCTTGGACACTCCCAGGGATCCAGGGGCAGCCACAGCTTCTCTGCCCAACCTGGGCCAGGGCCTGCCCATCCTCCCAGCCACCAATTCCTTCCCAAGATCCCATCCAGCCCTGCCCTCTGGCAGCTCTTAAGCACTGTAGGAATGGTGAAAAACTCATTAAAAGTGTGTAAATGCAGTTAAAAAAGGGGAAAAAAACCCACCACCCCATCAGCAACAAAAAGTGCCTTCAGTTTGCAAGTGGTGGCAGGTTGTACTTTGCTTGCTGAAGGTTCAGCCTGAGAGTTTTGCTTCCTTAAATAAAACATGTGGGGTTTTTAATGATTTTAATGTGTTATATACTGAATTATTCAGTGGAATTAAAAGGTTACAGAAGCATAATGAAAGTGAAAGTTGGAGAGTCACATACATAAAACACTGTTAACAGAAGGGTGAGACTTGGAGTTTATGCCACATATAGCAAAGATACATTTTTTAAACTCCTCTCTGAGTATTTGTTGAAAATGTCATTATTCCTACTTTCTCTTATATTTATGTATAATATAAGTGAATAAAGTCCATATGAAAGAGCCTGTTCTTGGGTCATTTCTCTCTGTCTGACAGGCAGCTGACTCACAGCAAACCTTCTAATGGGCTCCAAATTCAGCTGAAAACCTTATATGTTTCAGAGAACGTGGAACAGCTATAAGTTCTTTGCTCCACCAAAAAAAAAATACCCTCAATTTTTTCAGCAGGGGCTGGTTTGGTTGTGCTTTTGAGGAGGGGGAGAAAAAAAAAGAGAAAATACAAAAAAATATATTGGCCTTTGCCTGTGTTGAGTAATACTGGTGTTTTTAGTAAGCAGAGGCAGATCATGGTGTGGGAGCCCAGAATTTGGATGCCGATAATGTCCATGTTGTGTCCTCTCCACAGACTCCACCCAGGAGAACAACCTGCACAAGGACCTGCTCACCTCGCTGCTGATCCTGGGCCTGGTCGTCCTCATCTTCCTGGTGCTGGTTGGGTATTTTTTCAGGTGGGTGTGTGGTGGGGCCGTGCAGGCAGAGGCAGCTCAGCCCCTTTGGCTCTGACCTCACGAGGAAGCCGAGGGCGCGCGGGGCAAGGCAGGAGCTGCACGGGACGCGCCGCAGCGACCATGAACAGGAAGAGTTTCTCCAGAATTACGTGGTTGGTAAAAGGGATGGTGTGGGGGAAACGCTGAGTGGCTCAGGTGGACGTGGTTGTCTGTGTTTTCAGGTTCAGGAGACACAGGAAAGCGGTGGTGACCTCCGGGGACAAAAAGATGCCCAACGGGATCTTGGAAGAACAAGGTACGGGGAGATTGGCTTTGAGCTTGGGTGTGCACATCCCCTCCCTCCCTAATTCAGTGTTATTTGCTTTGATCTGCTGGTATTTATAATGTAAGTCACAGGATTGTTAGTGGAGAGAAAATAGTTTGAAAAAAGTAGAATCACAGGGTGGGTTGGGTTGGAAGGACCTTAAAGCTCTTCTTGTTGCAGGAACACGTCCCACTAGCCCAGGTTGCTCCAAGTGCCATCCAGCCTGGCCTTGGAATAGAGATCTCTATTTAAATCTATATATTTATTTCAGTTTCAGATTTTAAAGTTGTGATACAGCGAATGTTTCTTTGTAAATGTCCTTTGGGCTCTACAGAGGTGTTTCCTCAGGATGCCAGCCGAGGTCCAGGTTGCTGACATTGATATTTGTATTTAGAGGAAGAATTGCAGAATTTCCTCTTAAAATGGGGGAAAAAAAGGTCCTTAATTCTTTGTGAAATTATTGGCTGGTTTGTGAATGTGAAGAGAAACAAGCAAGGGGCTGGAATAAGGCAGATTTTTAAGATAAGGGAACCAAAATAAAACACCCTGAGGAGTTATAAATATTTTCCTCTGGCTTTTTAGTTGTGCTGGGTTTGTTTCTGTTCCTGGGGAGTCCCAGGGTGGGTCACTCTGTAGGGCTCACTTCAAACCCAGCAGACACAGAGGGGCTGTACAATAATTTTAGCCATAACCAAGAGACAAATGACAAATGTAATGTTTTAAAGAAATGAGTCTGTGCCCTGTGGAAGTTCCCCTTGGCCATGTGCAACCTGACAAGTAGGTTAAACGGGGTGGCAGTGGGAGGGAAAGTCAGCCCTCTAAATACACCCCTCAGCTTCCTGCCCTGCTGGGGCCTGAAACAGGAGCAGCAACTCCAGCTCGTCTCGGTGCTGAGTTGCTGCTGGCTGCCAAGGCAAAGACAGGGGGGTTTCGTTATTATTACTATTTCCCCTTCCCAAGTGAAATGATCTCAGAGCATCTCCTTGGTGACGGGTGCCAAAAGCTGTCCCTGCTCTCTGGCAGCAGGAAAAAACCTTCTCCTTTTCTAAATAAAACTTTTAATCCAGTGTAATCCAGGTTCTTCTTGATATTATTCCGTTCTCAAAGCAACTACTCTGCCTATGATTTGGGGTTTTTTAATTTCCTTTAAATCCCTTTTATCCCTGAGTGAAGTCTCACGTGAGAGGTTTATTTTGGCATCTTGCAGTGTGAGGGTTCATTTGCAGTTGGGAACACCTTGGTACGTGTTGCTGTGGCCATGCCTTTGACGTGCCCTGCCCTTGTCCTGACAGAACAGCAACGGGTCATGCTGCTCAGCAGGTCTCCCTCGGGCCCCAAGAAGTATTTCCCCATCCCGGTGGAAAACCTCGAGGAGGAAATACGGATACGCTCGGCAGATGAAGGGAAGCTCTTCAGG
The DNA here is from genome assembly GCA_035583185.1 of Anabacerthia variegaticeps. Classification (NCBI taxonomy): domain Eukaryota; kingdom Metazoa; phylum Chordata; class Aves; order Passeriformes; family Furnariidae; genus Anabacerthia; species Anabacerthia variegaticeps. The sequence goes on from JAWWEW010000166.1 coordinate 33,637,452, forward strand.
GAGGAGTTCAATGTGAGTTCTCACACGTGGAGGGGCCACAAACGGGGGCAGCCCAAAAAACCTGCAAATATTAGTAATTGTTCTGAGTGTTTGGTGCTGGTGTGTCAGAGCCTCACGCTGGGAGTGGGTGGTGCCATCCCCAGGGGCCCTTTGGCCTGGCAAAATCTGGAATTGAACTGCTTTAGGATGCTGAGTTGGGATCATATGAGCTATTTGATTCTTGCTGATGTTTTAAGAAGGTTTTCAGTGTTGCCCTGGAAGCTGGAAGGGAGGAACATTGAACCTCCAGCACTGATTTTCTGGTGTGGAGGAGGGTTTTTTGGGTGAGTCTGAGTGTTTCACTTCCATGGAAAGCACTTAGAGGAGAGCACACAGTGTGGCCTTTGGTATCACCCTAGTGAGCTTTGGCTTCTTTTTCCCCTGCTCATTTGACTTTTTACTTTTTGTTATCACCCCATCACTTCCCTGTTTGCAGCTGCTGTGCCCCAACACAGGAGTTTTTGAGAAGCAGCTCAACTTTTAGGGTTTTCCTTTCAAGGGTTGCCTTGGCCAGTCTTTTCTGCCCACAACCCCAGCTGTAGCTCTGGGTGGTGGTGCAGATGAGCCACACCAGGAGTCTGGGGGCAGCTGGGCCAGTTCCTATGGAGAAATACACTGGGATGAGTCTGATTTTGGGGCCTTTTCCCTACTTTTCGTTATTTCTTTTCCCTTCTTCCCTCCACAGCAGAACCAAGTTGCTCCGAGCAGTAGCTTAAATGTCAGACGGGGATTTGTGAAAGCACGTGTTGATTAGACAGGCTGTTGAGTTACCTCCTTAATTGGGAGCGTATTTATATCTGCAATTTGTTTGATGATATCTTTAAAACACATAATTTTCCCTTATCAGAGAGGGAGCATTGTGGAGCTATTTATCAAAGCTGACAAAACAAATGTGAGAACTACCCTGACAAGGCGTGTGCCGCTGGGTCCTGACTCTCATGATTAATTGGGTCTGAGTGAAACAAACCATCAGTTTGGATTTTGAAACCCTGTCTTGCCTGGAACCTTTCCTGCCCCGTGCTGTGAGCGTGTGAGATTCTGTGTGCACACAGACAGACTGGGGGCTGCTCCTCCTCAGTGGGGCTGGCGGTACATGAAGTTTCCTTGGTGCCTGGGGTGGTTTTTCCCTGCTGGGATGGATGTATGAGCTGTTTGCTGAAGGCTGAGCAGGGAAGGAAGGTGGGCAGGCAGCTGGAGCTGAGAGTGATTGATGTGGCAGCACAAAGCAGGGAAGCTGACACACACAGGTTTGTTCTGCAGGGAAAGGGGCTGATAAATCCAGAGCCTTCAGCACAGACATGTGTGTGGTGACCCCTCCTGCAGAGCATCCCCCAGCTCACAGCACTGACAGCCCCCTGGGCTCAGCTCCAGCCTCCCACCCGCTGGATCCCACCTGGATCTGCCCCGGGAGCCACAGATCCTGCAGGCTTTGGGTGTGTTCAGGGCTTGCCACTTGGCACAAGCCTTGGTGGGAGCTGCTGAGCTGGGCTGGAGCCTGACTGGCACAGGGTGGGCAGAGAAGCTGTGGCTGCCCCTGGATCCCTGGAGGTGTCCAAGGCCAGGTTGGAGCACCCTGGGCTTGTGGGAGCTGTCCCTGCCCACGGCAGGGGTGGCACTGGATGGGCTTTAAAAGACCCTTCCAAGCCAAACTCTTCCATGAATCTGTGGTTCTGTGAGTGCAGCTCTGCCATGAGGATGCACATGAGGGATCTCTGCCCACTGTGGAGTTTGTCTCACACCCCCTGGTCTAACACATCCAGGGGTCAGGCATCCCTGGGAATGCAGGTACAGGGTCTCCAGTGTGACTCTGAAGCACATTTAGACTGGAAATGATGAGCCAGCAGTGGCCAGGCTTGTGCATCAGCCAAACAAGTTTGGTCCCAAATGATTTTATTTTTTTTTGATAAGTATAAAGTAAAGGTTGATAGATGAAGATGTGCAAGAGGCAGAAAGGGTTTTTGAGGACAGTTCCCGATTTTTGAGGACAGTTCTCTTAGATTTATGGACCCAGTGGTGTTCTTCAGTACCTTTGATTTTGTCCTTAAAGCCTAAATTACCCCTAAGAGGCACATTGCACTCCTTGTACACTCCCCAAAATAGCAGAGGCTCCTTCTACTCTCAGTTGCTTCCTTTTTTTGTTATCTGATCCCCCTGTGCACGCTGGGCCCTGGAAATGTGTGTCCTTTTTTCATAGGAAAGGAAGGAAACAATTTTAAAAACCTCTGTTCCTCTCTGTAAGGCCCCTATCTCTGTTACCATCCCTAATGGAACATGAGCTGGGTGTTGGAAGTTTGGGATGGCTTATTGCCTTGATTTTCTGAGATGAATCACTGAAAAGCGTCCTGTTAGAATTTGCTGTTGAAATTTTGACTTGATTAAGAAATCCCTGTGGCTCATTTAGAGGAAAGAAGGAGGAGGAAATGTTGCTGGATTGAGCCCCTCAGAAGCTTCAGCGGGGTTTTAGGGTTCTGGGAAGTGGGGGCAGATGAGGGTGTGGTGGCAGCAGATGACCCAGTGCCACCAGGACTCCTCAGCTCCTCGTGACTGGGGTGATGGAGAGGACATGCTGAGGTGCCTCCTGGATGAGTCACATCCTCCACAGAGGGTGGGAGCTGGAGCTGGGCTGTGCCCAAGCACTGGGGTTCACCACCCACCATGGGGCTTGGCCTGGCAGGAGCAAGGGAGGGAGAGATGGTTTTGCCAAAGATAACTACTTTTCATCCATTTTTCACGTGAAGATGCAGAACTTCTGTGACTGTTTGTTGGGAATTTGTTGCCTGACTTGGAAGAAATTGAGTTGAAAGAGAATTATTTTGTAATATTGAGGGTTTGGGTTGAAAGGGACCCCTAGGATCATCCAGTTCCAAACCCATCTGTGGGCAGGGAAACCTTCCACTCTTTGTTGTCATACAAAAATGAAGTTCCTGTGTGTTATAAACCATAAATGTGTGTTCATCAGCACAATGGGCTGGTTAAAAGCCATGGCCATCATTCAGCAGAGGAATTAAGCACTTTGCTAAAAGCAGCTTTCTTTCTCAAGCCTTTTTAAACCTTTTCTTTCCTTCACAGTCACAGGTTTAAGTGACACAAAAAGCCCCACGAACCCAAACCCACAAAAGCAGGTTGCTGTTTCCTCTGTGGTGGAGGAGAAGTCCTCCCCACATCCCCTCCCATCCCGAGTCGCCCTGGTAACCCCATCTCTGTTTTGGGGGGGAGCTGCAAGCCCTGCCCTCTGCCAGCCGAGCAGGGATGGGGCTTGAAACCATCACTCACCACTTTGTCCCCTTGTCCTCTGCGACTCAGGCTGGGTGCTGGGAGGTGGAAGATGGGCAGGAAGAGGTGGTTGTGCATTCCCAAACTTGGACTGTTCCTTGGTGGGACCCACCATGCTGACCCCGAGGTTTTAGGAGCTCAGTAGAAGGATGTTAATGCAGCTCAGTCCTGGTTTGGTCCATCTGCAGTGGTGGTGGAGGAACTCCACCTTGGGCATCTCCTTGGTTTCATCTTCACCTTCTTCCTCTCCATTTTTGCCTTTAGTTTGATTGTTCTCCAAGGCTGGTTTTGTTGTGGTTGTTTTTTTTTTAAAGCCTGAATAAATTTATCTGTGCTCTTAGCTCTTTTTGGTGACTTGCAGAACTCAACTTTTGCTCCTAGAGCATAAAAAAAAAATCACCATTTCTTTTTCCTTCCTCCCTTTCTACCAGAGCTGGGCCTTCACCTGTGGCCCTGAGCGAGGTGTTTGATATTTGATGTCCTCAGCAGTGAGATATTAACAATCAAACTCTGTTTCTGTTGCTGAACCAAGTGTCGTTGTGGGTCGTGGTGCTGTGAGTCAGCGTGGACAGATGGCAGCACCTCAGAGCTGAACAGTCTTCTAAAGAACTGTGGTCTCTGCTGGAAAAAAATGACTTCTTTTTCCAAAATTGCTTTTCTCTAGTGAAATTTGCCAGCACTTGGTTTCCTGTTATAGAGGAATGAAAGTTATTGGGGGGGAAAAAAAGAGGTTGAAATATGTTTGATTCTGTTGGGTGCAAGGAAATGTGTGAAAAGGCAGATTTTCTCTACCCCTTGTGCAGTCAAGAATGAGTTGTTTTCTAACACATGGACTTCTACATTTTTGATTTTTTTTCAGTCATTAACCTCTGGATATGTGCAGGGAACATTTGAAATGGCAAACAAGGAAGAAAACAGGGAGAAGAACAGATATCCCAACATCCTGCCATGTAAGGCGTTCCCTTTTCTTTTAAATCAGACAATTAATTTGGCACTGAGCTGGTTGTTTTGCTGAAAATATTTAATTAATAACAATGTCACTGGTCACAAGTGCTTTTTCATATGCTCTATGTGCCCAACCTGCATGGTTTGGGAACTCTGTGCTTATCCAGACCTTTTGCATGCAAGGAAATAACATATTAGAGGGTGATGCACATTCCAACATGCTTGTTTCCTTTCAGATGACCATTCCAGAGTGATTTTGACCCAAATTGATGGAGTCCCATCCTCAGACTACATTAATGCCTCCTATATTGATGTAAGTTGCCATGTGCCAGCTGTTGGCCAAAGTGCAGACTTTGTGAATTAAAGAACTATTTCTCTGCTGGCACATGTTGCCATTCCATCTTTGAACTGCTGTGATATTTATTTCCACAGGGCTATAAAGAAAAGAATAAATTCATAGCAGCACAAGGTAACTTGTTCTCCTTTCCCTATTCTCTGCATGTTAGGGCTGGAAATCTTTAATTTTAGGTTGTTTTCAGCTGCAGAAAGTGGTCAGATGTGAGGTTGGAGTGAGAGGTCACAGCTGAACTGAAACTGAAGTGTGTGTGGGGTGACCCAGAGCCCAGAGCCATTAGACCTGGAGGTTCTTCTCTGAGCTGCTCATCTTCCCCCTCCACCCCAAAATTAAGTCTCCTGACAATACATTCTAAGCAAGCCTGCCACAAAAATTAGCATTTCCATATGAAAAGCATTTCTTGTGCTGTGTTTAGCCATAAAAGTGGGTCACTTTGTCCCCACAATCCCAGACACAAGGTAATAGCTGCCCCAGCCCCTCAAACCCCTCCTGTCCTGCCCAGCACGAGCAGCTCCCAGGCAGGGGGTGGTTGTGGTACAGGTAACGTGGACCTTGGCATGGGGAAAGCTGCCAGGAGGAGTCCTCAACGTTTCTCCTGCCTTGGTCCACTGAAAGGATTAAATAATATTCAGGAATGAATACTCAGAGCATCTTCCAGTGCCCAAAGGGGCTCCAGGAGAGCTGGAGAGGGACTGGGGACAAGGCATGGGGGGACAGGACACAGGGAATGGCTTCCCACTGCCAGAGGGCAGGGATAGATGGGATACTGGGAAGGAATTGCTGGCTGGGAGGGTGGGCAGGCCCTGGCCCAGGTTGGGCAGAGAAGCTGTGGCTGCCCCTGGATCCCTGGGAGTGTCCAAGGCCAGGCTGGACGGGGCTTGGAGCACCCTGGGCTGGTGGGAGGTGTCCCTGCCCGTGGCAGAGGGTTGGATGTAAATGATCTTTCAGATCCCTTCCAACCCAAACCATCCTGTGATTCTATGTATAATATTTCAAGGGAGGAGATCTGTGCCAGAATGTAGATTTGGGTGCATATGGTTGTGTAAAAGGAAATATGGGAATATTTAGGGAATGCATTTTTAAGGAATTGCAGAGCTGTGCAGGCTGTAGTGAGCCCAGCTCGGGGTGGGCACCCAGGGCAGGGGTGTTGAGGGTGCTGAGATCTGCTGGTCTCCATCCCCCCTCCTGAGCTTTGCTCTGTTCTCTCTGCAGGACCGAAGCAAGAAACAGTCAATGACTTCTGGAGGATGATTTGGGAGCAGAAGTCAGCCATCATTGTCATGTTAACCAACCTGAAAGAGAGAAAAGAGGTAAAGAGCTTGAGCTTTGCTCTGGGTTGTTGCCACGTGCTCCAAAAGCACTGGTGGCTGCTCAGGCTCTGGCCAGCTGCATTTCTGACCACTTCCTCCCTTGGCCCCTCCAGCACACCTGAGTTTCTGCTCAGAAATGTAATTTTCACTTCTGAAATACAAATTTCTCTCAGTTGTTCTCAAGGAGGACATTCTGGTGGCTGTTTGTGTCCTGCATAGCCCACAGGCAAAGGGAAGCTCTCCTGTTTTCCTCCAGCCTAAGGCTGCACTTGTGGGTGGGTTTGGTTGGGAATGAAAATAAAAACTCTGTGCGTATCCCCGAGTTCCAAAATTCTTCCTGGCACACCCACAAAACAATTAAAGATTAAAGGTGCTTCACTGTGAGGGTGATGCTGTTCCCTCCTGTCCCCCATCCCTCCTGCCTTACGTGGATGGGGCATTCCTTGTTTGCCCCTCCACGATGCTCCTCCTGCTGTATTTTCCTGCAGTTTTACTGCAACCTGGTGAAGCTCAGACAGCTAAGGCAACCCAAGAGGGCCCATTCCCAGTGGGAGCAGCCAGAACAGTTCAATCTGAGCGTTCCTGATGACTCCAAATGAGTGCCCAGGGAAGCTGTGGCTGCCCCTGCATCCCTGGAAGTGTCCAAGGCCAGGCTGGACGGGGCTTGGAGCAGCCTGGGCTGGGGGAAGGTGTCCCTGCCCATGGCAGGGGGTGGAATGAGATGATCTTTGAGGTCCCTTCCAACCCCAACCAGTCTGTGATTCAGTGGTTCTATGAAGTAAGGTCTGCCTTGCATTTCTCACTGGCTACATCTAAAGCTTGAAACTGGAGTGAAACCATCACGCTCCCCACAGCAGGACACCCCCTCACACAGCAGCCAAATGGAAACCAAAGCTCTGTAGGTCTGAGTAGGTTCAAAACCAACTTCTAAGTTGTTCTCACCTTCTCTGCAGAAATTTAAGTTTCAGTAACACCAGCAAGGTGTTAAGCCTGCCTTGGGTCAGATATCCATCCACATTTACATACCCCTGTTTTCACTTAACTCCCTTGTTTTACGAGTGACCAGCAATGAAAGCAAACTCAGTGTTATGAAAGACCCTGTGTTTTTGTGCAGGAAAAATGTTACCAGTATTGGCCTGACCAGGGGTGCTGGACTTATGGGAACATCCGTGTGTCCGTGGAGGATTGCATCGTGCTGGTGGACTACACCATCCGCAAGTTCTGCGTGCAGTCGGTGAGCACTAGCCCTGCCCCGGGCTCTGCCTGGGCATCCTCGGAGAGGACTGAGGCAGCTTCAAAGGAAACCAGGAAATGGGTTAAATAGGAAGCCAGGAAATCGGTTAAATAGGTTTGCAAAGTGACAAAGGGGTGGTACCTCTCCGAGGGTCTGCCCTGGTAACATCCAGATTGCCAGAGGTTCTGCTGGGTTTCTGTGACAAAGGGCCATGTGAAGTCGCGTCTTGTGACAGCCAGGAGGGAGCACAGGGGAAGGGACTTGACCAGGTTTTTTTGGGGACAAATTGTACAGGTAAATAAATGAGTGGATTTGGGTGTGTTTGGGTGTTTGGAGCAGGTGTTGGCTGGTCAACGTCAGCCAGAATGGCAGCTTGATTTTTGTGGTATCTCTGGCACAAGTTGAAGCTTTAGGTGCCAGGAGAGGTGGTGGGGATGGCTCTGCTCTTGTCCCCAGCGTGGGGCCTCACATGGCATCACATCAGGGGAGGCTGCTGTGTTTGTAATGCAGTGACTGTCCAGTTCTGATTGAAGACAAGGACCATGTGGGCTAGTGAGAGGTGATAAACCACATGCAGAACCCCATGGAGAGCTCAGACCCCCTAGACCCACCTTAGGGAATGGACTTGGGGTGATTATGGGGGTTGATGGTTGGACTGGGTGATCCTCAAGGTCTCTTCCAACCTCATGATTCTGTGATTGAGTGAAAACCCATGTGGATTTGCTCAGCATCAGTTCCACGTTGTGAGCTGAACAGCAGCTCTCTGCTGGATGACCTGGAGGTCACTTTGGTAGGACCAGGGGTTGGTGACAAAAATGCAGGATAGGAAGGAAGGAAGGAACAGCATGGAGTGTGTTCACTGCAAAGATACATTAATGATATGTAGTAGTTTTACTCAGTGCTTGCATTTTACGCACACTGTAAACTTCTAATCCTTGAGAGAGCTCCAAGTGTTGCAGCAATTAAAATCCTAAATAAGCAGGGCAGTTTGTTTCTACATCTTGGCATGAAAACTGAGGTGTCCAACAGTGTCTGTGTGTTCCTGCAGCTTCACGATGGCTGTAAAGCCCCAAGGCTTGTCACTCAGCTTCACTTCACCAGCTGGCCAGATTTTGGGGTGCCTTTCACACCTATTGGGATGCTGAAATTCCTGAAGAAAGTCAAAACGTTGAATCCTGCCCATGCTGGACCAATTGTGGTTCATTGTAGGTATGTATGTACCCCTCGAGGGCATTTATTTACATATTTGTATTTATAGATAGATTTATTTCCATGTTTATATTAAAGGGTAATAACATGCTGAGATTTTTGAGAGCACAGGGTGAAAAACAGCTTCAAAAGATCTGCATTTGCTGTCACTTTAATGCTCCAACAGAAGTCAGTGTTTTGTTGTTTGTGGGATTCCCAAATCCATGAGTGATATCCATTGTTTGGTATAAATATGTTCCTTGTCAGAAGAACAGTCATAGTACAAATCTGTGACCTTTGCCACTGAATGCTCCTCTGGGAATTCATCCCCCTCTTCTCCCACAGTAACATTGCAGTTGCCTATGTAAATTAGCCATTAAATGCCTAAAAACTTTGGAATAAAGGCTTCATTCAAGAGACTTAAATGCTGCAATGTTAAAAATGTGCTGCATATGAATACAGAACATATTCCCACTCGTGGGTCACACACACGGGTCCTGCTGTCAAAGGCTTGTGCTAAACTGTTGAAATCTTCTCTTAATGAAACTAAAACCAAACTCCAAATCAGTATTAAGAGAATAATTGCAATCTCTATAGCAACTGTAAGCTCACAACTGAGCAAGAGGTGTCTTTTCAGGAGCAATTATCCTAACAAGTTTAGAATGAAAAGAAAAGAAAAGCAGCTTTGTCTTCCTGGGTCTTGTTTTTAAGGAGAAAAAGGTGGTAGATTCATGCATTTGTCTTTTTTGATTTTCTTGCTTGTGTCACACCTCTCAGAAGGCTCCCTGGAAATGTGTCCTAGCGAGGAAGAGGGTGTTTGTCCTGAGCAAGCCAGTGGTGGTGTCTGGTTTGCATTCACTTCTTGCCTTGCTGGGATTCACCTCCTCTCCCAGGTGTCATAAATAAGAAGCTTAAAGAAAACCATTCCGTGGAAAAAGCAGATTTTAGTTGTCTCACAGGCTTTCCTTTGAGAGACCCACAATATTTTTATAGCCCTCTGCTAATCTGTGGAGCTGCATTTTGGGCTCGAGCTTTATTTGGCACCAGCAGGAGATGCTGCACTTGGCTTAATGAACAGAAGTAGAGACAAAATAGAGGAAAATATAAGATATCTTAATTAAAATCTGCAGAGATTTTAATATAAGAGGACAGGAGAGCACAGGCTGACCTGTGTCAGTGCTGGGGCTCAGGCAGTGCCTCAGCCTGGTCAGAAACAGAGGAGGAGAGAGGTGACACTTAATTTCCTCTGGAGCTCAGGATGTGACACCATCGAATTGTTGGGAAAAGGAAAGGGAAGCCCATCAGGAGTGAGTAACCATCCATTTTTAGTGAGCTTGCAGAAAGGTATTACCCAGCCCTGTGACCAAACAGCTCCACGAGAATCTCGTGGGAGTGAATAAAGCACTGATGGAGCCTTTGGAAGGGAAGAAGTGAGAACAAGGGCAGGGGCGTGGAAGGAGTTGCTGCCAATCCTCTTATTCCATAAGTTTTTAGGAATACATTTCTTTCAGTGAGCAGAGGAATAGCTGAGTAAGGGATGCCCTGGAGGAGGTAAGGGATGGATAAAATCAGGGAAATCACCAGGCAAATGTCAAGGCTGGTGAAATTCCCAGCTTTAGCAGGAAGGTGCAGGATGGAATTCAGAGCTGGTCTGAAGTGAGGGAACAAGGATGGGTAAAAAGGGATTGTGGGTGGAAAGGGCAGGGAAGAGATGAAGAAACCCAGTGTGGGGCTCAGGAATGAGCAGAGAAGGGTAAGTGTGAGCTGGGGATGGGTGACCTGTGTTCAGAGGTGGATCCCAGGATGTTTCAGGAAGAGGGAAAAGTCTGGAAACAGGGAGTCAACAGAGTAGGATGTGAGGGGGACTGGTGTGTGGTCAAACAGGAATGAAAGGAGGGGAAGCTGCCATGGGCCAAGGCTGGAGGGGCTGAGTGGGACCAGAGGGTGGCAGCACTGGTTTGGGACTGGGAGCAGTGAGGGGAGTCTGCCAAATGGATGTTGAAATCCAAAGGGGTTTGGAAAGAGAAGGCTTTGGTGAAAATTTGGTCAGAGTCCATGGTATTCTACAGGTCCACTGGTGTCCATCATCCCTTCAGACCTCTGGAATAGCAGGGCCTGGGGGCTTTGATTTCCCACAGGGGTTGCTGCCAAAAGTGTGTGTGGCCATAAGAACAGAGTTGTTTTATGAACACAGTGATTTTTTCCCCTGCTCTTATCTAAGCCCTGATGTTTCCTTGCTGAAAACTGCTCCACGTTTTTGAGTGCCCTGGGGATCGGGGAGACATTTTCCCCTGTTCCTGGAGGTGTTTGTGGCCATTCCAGCCGAGGAAACCAAGCAGAGGTTAAAGGATTGCTATTAATGCCTAGCACAGGATGCCATGCCCTTTTCCTCTGGAAGGAAGAGCTGGAAGTCGCAGGAGTTGTGTCATTCCTGATGATCTCGCTCCCTCTCGTGGCTGTGAAGGATATAAAACCCAAAAAGGGGTTGGGATGGGAGAGCTGGGGAAGGTGGAACTAAAAGTTAGGGGGAAAAATAATTAAAATTTCATTTTAGAGTGAATTAATACAGATGATCAATCAGATTATTTTTTTCCCCCAAAGGTGTTATTAAATATAATTCTGGTGTCATCAATCCTGGGCTGGGAATAGGGGACTTTTTATGTTTAAAAAAAAAAAAATCACTTTTTTTTTAAATGTCTTTTATACTTTATTTCAATTTCTTTTATACTTTATTTCTATTTCTTTGTCGTCATTGTTAAAACGAAAAGGAGGGTGTTTAGATTGAATATTAAGAAAACTTCCTTCACTGAAAGGGCTGTCAAACATCGGAATGGGCTGCCCAGGGCAGGGGTGGATCCCCATCCCTGGAGGGATTGAAAAGCCCTGTGGATGTGGCACTTAGGGACACTGATCCGTGTGGCCCTGGCAGTGCTGGGGGCTGGTTGGACTCCATGATCTCAGATTCCCTGATTCCATGAGGTGCTGGGTGTTGGCTGCAGGGAGCCTGTGTGAGCAGGGGGTGTGGTATGCTCTGTCCCCCCAGCGCCGGCGTGGGTCGCACGGGCACCTTCATCGTCATCGATGCCATCATAGACATGATGCACGCCGAGCACAAGGTGGACGTCTTTGACTTCGTGTCCAGGATCCGCAACCAGCGGCCACAGATGGTCCAGACGGACGTGAGTGGGCTTGGATTGGCTCAGAGTGCAACTTCTCCTGCTCAGAGAAGGAGATGCTTTTGGGTTTGCACTCCATTATATCCTGTGCTGCTGCACACCTGCATAAGGCCAGGCTGGATAGAGCTTGGAGCAACCTGGGATAGGGGAAGGTGTCCCTGCCCATGGCAGGGGGTGGAATGGGATGATCTTTCAGCTCCCTTCCAATTCAAACCATTCCAGGATTCCATGGGCTGGTTTAGACTGGATATTGATAAGAAATCCTGCCCTGGGAGGGTGGGCAGGGACTGGCCCAGGTTGGGCAGAGAAGCTGTGGCTGCCCCTGGATCCCTGGGAGTGTCCAAGGCCAGGTTGGACGGGGCTTGGAGCACCCTGGGCTGGTGGGAGGTGTCCCTGCCCATGGCAGGGGGTGGGAGGGGATGATCTTTCAGGTCCTTTCCAAGCCAACCCATTGTAACTGAGATGGGTAAGGCCCAGAATTCCTAGCTCCATTGCTGCTTTCCTGTATCCTCACGTGCCCCTGTGTCCCTCCCAGATGCAATACTCCTTCATCTACCAAGCCTTACTCGAGTACTACCTCTACGGGGACACGGAGCTCGACGTGTCATCCCTGGAAAAACACCTCCAGACATCCCACAACGCGGCCCCAAACCTGGTCAAATCAGGGCTGGAAGAAGAATTCAAAGTAAGTATGGACATCCTTTGCCAGAGGTGTTCTAAAATTGAAGCCTGAGATGAAAGTGTCACCTCCATAAGAGGGACGGAGTTGTTGTTCAGTGGTGGCTGTGAATGGTCCTGTGCAGGGGGTGAATGGCCCTTGCTGGACATCCTGTTCTGGGAGTGCTCATTCAGAGCCCTGTTGTTGGACAGGCCTTTTCCTGGATGTTTCTCGTTTGTTTACAAAGGAAAAGTGGAGTGATTCTTTGGCTCTGCTCTGGAGGCCAGATCAGATAATGCTGGAAGAGGAAACTCTCTCATTTGCATCTCAATGGGATCGTTAACTCAGTGGCCACTGACAGGGAGAATTGCAGGGAATTTGGCTGAATGTCCAGACTGTCAGGATAGAAAAATCAACCAAAAAAAAGCTTTTCTGTTTATTGGAGAAGCCCAAATGCAGAAAACAACCACACTGACTATGTCTGGTCATTGTTAAAATAGACTTTAGTTTCCTGAGGGAATAATTTTATGACTTTGGCCATGCTAAAATATTTACTCTCCATAGAGGTCTAAAGTATTAAATGACATCCAAGTGTTACCTGGAGTTCTCTTTCTTTTAAAGGATTAATTTAATCAGTAATTGGGAACTAGGAAAAGAAAATGATGTAAAAATAAGGCTGGTTATAGAGCAACAAGTTCACAAATCAACACTATTGGTCTCTCTGAGGGATGGAAGCAAAGGAAAGCGTCCAGTTTCCTGCTGTTTTCCAGAATCTAGGGATTCTGGAAAAAGAATTCCTAAGTTTTTGCTGTCCACAGCAGAGTGCAGAGAGCCCTGGGATGGCCCAGGAGCACTGGGCCCACCTGCCCCAGAAAAGGGTACAGTCATTTGGAACCAGTGGGAAAGTCCTGACATAAAGTCTCTTGGGCACAGAATTCCAGAGGAGCTGAGAAGTGATTTTTTTTTTTTGGAAGGTAGGGTTTCATTTTAGCACTTGTTGCCAGTACTGGAGATTTTTCTGGACTTGAGGTGTGCTTCTGAAACACAGTGCCTGGAAAATACATGCTGAAAACTCTGCTTGCAGTTTGGAAAAGGAATTAATTTCAATTTCAAGTGGTTTTCTGTTGAAGAATTGCCAAATGCAGCTGTGTACCTGTTCGCTTTTTGGGGAGTCCCAGCCCAGCAAAGGCAGTTTGTTGGTGTGTTTTCTTGCACAGTCTTGTGGGGTTTAATCTGTCCTATAAAATAATCCCTGAGGCAAGAGCAGTGTTTGTGTTCTGTATCCTGGGAATGCCGTCAGCATCAACTGACTAAATAATAAGGAATATTGGTCCCTTCATTAGCAAAAGCTTGGTTAGGTGGGATATTGGGAAGGAATTCCTGGCTGGGAAGGTGGGCAGGCCCTGGC
>JAWWEW010000166.1:33665968-33678218 GCA_035583185.1 Anabacerthia variegaticeps
CCCCCCCCGGGTCCCCCCCCCCCCCCCCCGCCCTGAGGCGGGAGCGGCTCGCGGGGTGGGCGGGGCCCCCGTTTGAACTCAAACCGCCTCCGCCGCTCCCCATTGGCTCCGCCGCGCGTCGCGCGCCGCCCCTCCCACCAATCAGAGGCCGCCGCGCTCCTTTTCAAACTTCAACTGCCGGCTCGGTGTTTTCGTTTCTCCTTCCGCCAAGCGGGCACCGGGAGAGCCAAAAGAGTCCCGGCCTCCCGGTGCCTCCTGTCGCGGTCCAGCCCGCCCGGCACAGTCCCTCGGCCACGGCGGCTGCCGGCGGGTGAGACCGGCGGGCTGCGGGTCCAGCTCCGCTCCGTCCGCGCCGCTTCCGGGGGAGAGAGGTGCGGGGCTGGGTTTCGGTGCGCGGCGGAGGGATCCGCGCGGGGGTGCGGGGGCCGGCGCGCGCGCGGGAAGGGCTCAGTGGTGGCGGCGCCGTGAGGGGAGCGGGGTGGGCCGAGAGGGCGGCCCTGTCACACCGGGGGCGCTGCCACACGGCGGGCCCTCGGCGGCCACCAGCGCTCCGACCGGACCAGGTACGGCGGAGGGGAGCGGGAGGGTCCGGGCCGACCGGCTGTGGTGGAGTTGGGCCGCATGACACCCCTTCTCGGTGGCCGCCTAATTCCTATGGTGGTCATTGGCCCCTCCTGGGGGTTTATATGCCCCGCTCCTCGGTGTTTATTATGGCTGTGGTAGCCCGGAGCCCGGGCTCTGAAATTGCGGCTGGTGCAGCCCATGTGGCTTGTTTGGCTTGTCGGAGCCGGGGGGTGCAGGGCAATAGGGGGGGGCTGTCTGGGGGTGCAGGCAATAAAGGGGATTATCTGGGGGTGCAGGGCATAAAGGGGGCTGTCTGGGGGTGCAGGCAATAAAGGGGGTTATCTGTGGGTGCAGGCAATAAAGGGGGCTGTGGGTGCAGGAGGCCCAATGTTGGCACAGCTAAAGGGCGCTCCTGAGGGTGTTGTTGTTCAGGTTTGCCCCAAGTTTGGGGCTTGTTGTCAGTAAGTGTTTTATCCGAGCAAAAAGTTCCGGCATGGTGTGTCTTTAACTGCGTTGAATTCCTTTGCTGCTTTCAAGCGGAGTATTTTTCCATAGGGTCGCTTGTGCTGCGTGGCACTCTGGTACCTGGCAATAATGCAGGTTATATGAGGGTATATGGAAAGTGTATGTGGCTGTGCAGACGGGTTTTCCTGCCAGGCAAACTCTTGGACCTGCTGTCGGGACATGTGCACTTGCCTCCCTCGGCTCTATCGCGACAGAGTTCAGCACCCTCCAACCTTCCAGCCCCTTCCCAGCTGTTCCTGTCGGTGCTCCAGGGTGGCAATGCCACTAATTCTCTCCTTTTTGGGGGATACAACTATAGCCACTTGGTCTGTGCTTATTTTAAAATCAAATTAATTTCCGTGGACGTGAGAGACTGAAATATTTAGATTTAGGTGAGGCGGAGTGACTTTTTAGGTTGTTCATGGGACAAAATACAGGCTGTGCTGCCCCTGAACCTTTTCAAAGGCTCTGGTGGGAAGCAAATACTTCTGGAATAAGTAAAAGTAGTCTGAGTTTACATAAACACACTCACAGTTTTCTCCTGAGATCTTTCTGTGCATTGCAAAAGGTTGAACGAAAGTAAACTATAAAACCTGAGATCAGTTGATTCTCATAAAAGTGTAAAGCATTATTGGGGTGAGTAATCTGGGTGTTCTTCTCCAGGTAGGGTTCCCTCCGTTCGAAGATGCCGCGCTACGGGAAAATTGTGGTAATTAAGAGGAATGGCACTGATGGGATTGTTTTTCCACTCACCTCGACTTCTTGTTTGTTTGGAAGGTGAGAACTTGTTGAGCACTTGCACACGTGGAGATAATGAGTGGTGTTTTCCTGCAATTTAGATCTTTTAATGCTTATTTCCAGATGTAAATGTTTATTTATGCGTGATGTACAGGGGAGGGAAGGTGATCCTGGACTAAGGGTAATTGTAAGAGCAGAAAGCTAAACTTCATTTTTGTTACTCTTTTTTGTCCTTTCCTTGCCAGAATTACTTTTATTTATTTTAACTTTCTGGCCAAAGGAAAACTAGGCAAGGGATTAAAAGTAATCCACAGTTAATAAACAGGTGATGACATTCTCTTACCCAGAAGTAGTTTCCAGATAATTGATAAGAAAGAAAAAATTTTATTTATTTTTTTGTACTAAAAAATCTCGGTAATGGAAGATGTCAGGTAAAACTAGAAATTAAACTAGAATTATACTAGAAGAAGGTATAAAGTCTTACTAATTCTTTGGTCTTCAAACTCACTTTGACTTGCTCACTTGAGTGATAATGGGATTTGACCTCAATCCAGATGTTTTATACTAAAAGATAAAATTAATATACCTAAATAGTACGTATGAAGACTTGAAGTGTAAGCTGCTATTTCTTGCCACGTTTCAAAGGTTCTAGGTAGTTAATTTTATCCAAATTTGAGAAACGATGCTACTATACAATTATTAACTAAAATGTTGGCAAGTCCCCTAATTCTATAGCAGGTTTTTCTGTGGTTTGTGTGAGCCTGAAGTTGTGTTTCCCTCCCAGGAAAACCGAGTGTGACATCCGCATGCGACTGCCCTGGGTCTCCAACGAGCACTGCAAAATCGAAATAAACGAGAACAAGGAGGTAAGATGTGCATGTGTTAATGGGATGTGCATTGCCTCGTTGCATCTCAGCAGGCTACTGAAATATTTCTTTTATTTTCAGGCAGTACTGACTAATTTGAGTACAGTAAACCCTACCCAGCTGAATGGGGCTTGCTTTGAGCAGCCTGTTCCTCTGAAGCACGGGGATGTATTAACTATCATTGATCGTTCTTTCAGGTGGGTGCCAATGCCAAACTGTTCATGATCTGGTCCAAGAATGTAACTTAATGTAGTTTATTTCATATTTCTTTACAAAGTCTTACAATCCTTTGTCACAAGGCAGGATTGCTTGAAGATTCCGGGGGTTTTATCGCTTATGTCAAACGAAATCAATAAAGAACTGTCTTCAGAGATTATTTTAATTCTGTTTCAAGGGTAGTCCAATTCAGGGGAAAATTTGGAAGCATTTGATGTAGTTAAAGCCTTTAAAAGTGACATGTGTGCACTGCTGTGAGGGGATAACTATTCCTAGGTAATTTCTCTTATAAATGGCAATTTAGTCATCAAGTCTTTGACAAAAAATGGTTGTATTTTGAAATATTTCTTTCAGATTTGAATATCCTCTCCAATCAACTCCAAACAAGAGGCATTCCAGGTCTCCAAAAGATGAAACTCTGCAGGTAATTTTGTGGCCATGGGTTTTTTTGTTACAAGTATATTGGTATTAGTAGTGGTACAGTGTTTTGTTTCCTATAAATAAATGTAACTTTTCAGCCCTAAACTACCTCTGCCTGAGAATACAGATGAATTCTTTCAGATAAATACTCTTTTAAAATGTAGCAATTGTAGAGTTGTCATGTTCTGGTAATAGATAATTAATAATCTAAGAGGTTATAGTACAGGTAGAACTATGAATCTTCCACTAAGTCTGGGGAGAAGGGTGGGTTCAAATGTGCTGGTTTACATTGTTATGCTCCAGCTGCTTTCAGAGCTAATAATTTTAATAACAAAACAAGACAAACTTCTGCTCTGTAGGACCTCAGATGTATTGATTCATGTTCTTAAATATTTGAGTGTTGTGAGGTTTCATTTGTGTACTTTTAAACCTGTTTAGTAAACAATGTGCTTTTACAAGCAGTGTTTTTCTTTGTGTAGTTTAATGCTAAACTGGAAAAGATTTGTTGCTCTGCTGTAATACTGTACAAATTTACAGATTCTTCATGTTCAGCAGGTGGCAGAAGTGGAATTATTACACAAACAAACTTCAAGGTCTAAAAGTCTTGGTGCTTCAGGTTGGTACCTGTTTATGGAGGCTTTGTTTTCTTGTGTCCCCTTAAGTGCATTTATTCTTAGCATAAGAAATAAAACAAGGTTAAAAAGAGGAGAAAAAAGGTATCTTAAGATTTTTGAATCTGAGAACACCTTGCTGTGGCAGTGACTATCTCATCATACCTGTATGCTGTGATTTCCCAAATCTAAATCCTGCCAGGGAAATCACTTAATTGCATCCTGAGAAATGGGCAGGAACAGCCTGGAAAAGGCAAAATTCATAGATATGGCTTTCAGTGGGTTTATTTCCTTTTCAGTGGAAAGGGAGCTCAGTTACATCAGCTTTGCAAATGCAATACAAATGTGAATGAAACTGGTGTTTGAAACAACTGCCTGTTGCGTTTTACTTTTCAGGGGCAGCAAATGCACAACATGGCAAATTCACCTTTGTGGTTAAAATTTCCCTTGCAGTAATAAATAATTCTTCCTAATAAGAAATGGAAATAAGTAGAATTTTGGAGATAAATGTTGAAATAATTGTTTACAGTAATTGATTCATGTAGAACCAGAAAATTCTAGAGCTTCTAAGTCTTCTAAGTTATAGCCCAAAAACTGGTTAAAGGCCAGGACTTCACCATCACAACCTTCCTGTCTTAAATAACCCTGATTTTTAGGGAGAGATGCAATATTTTTAAGGTAAGGGTTTTATCTACAGAGAGATTTGATATTTGTGACAAATATTCCAGTGCCAAAAGCCCAGGCTGTTTCCAAGTGTTCCATTGCCGTTGACCCTGGTTGCCTGTCTTGGGAGAGGAAAGGAAGGAATTTTTAATCTGGATTTATGGAACTTATATTTATAGTTCTGCATGTTTTAAGTAACTGTATTACTTTTTGTTTTGCTTTGCTTCCTTTATAGATAATGCTGAGTGTGAAGCAAAAATTGTCAATGAAAACAAACAAACTACAGAGGAAAATATTTCCAAAGCTTTACCTGTCAAACCCAAAACACCCAAATCTTCACACAGAATACAAGTCATTAAAAAGCAAAATCAGATGTCTCCCTTCAGTAAACTCTATGAGAATCTGAAACATGAGATGGAAAAATCTCTGCACAAGGGCAATGGCTCTCAACAAGCTGCAAGAGAAGATGGGAAGAGTGCTGTGGCAGAACCAAATGCTCAGATTTCCTCATCAGATTGTGTTTGTGATCTGGGCAAAGGAGACGAGAGCAGCAGAAGGGAAAATACTGAAGAATGTATCATTGTAAGATGTTTTAGCCAAAGTCCTCGAAATTCTCTTCCACAGGAGGTGTCAAGAGATACTGGGCAAAGCCATTTGCAGGATCCTGGGGAGCTGAGCACGCCAGGCAAATCTACAGGTGCCAAAGTCAGTCCCAGCAAGGAGAATTGTGGCAACTCCCTGCTTTCATTGCCCCAGTGCTCCATAGAACGCTTGGATTGTCCCGTTCAGGGGAAAATGCCCATCTCCACAACTCACACCCCAAATGTTTCTGGAGCAGAGCAGCATGTGCTGTCCACACCAACATCCAGGAGGCAGACTCGTCAGTCCATTCTCATGTCTCCTACTGGAGAAACCGCTGGAAGGAGTCCTGGGAATACTGATGCTCCAACCACCCGGCGGAGGGTGTCATTGAAACCCAAGTCTCTGTCAGGGGTTGCAGCTGAAACTCCCAGGGAAGATTCAGACATCACACAACTGCCTTTTCCAGAGAACAAATCCTTGACACCGAGACGGAACAGCAAAGAACATCCAGGAACACCTGTCCAAAAAGTGCTGAAGGAAATCAGCGATCAGGCAAACTTTGTTAACTCCAAAATGGCACATTGGGCAACTCCTACTTCCTTCTCCAGTTCCAAGAGCCCCAGAAGAAGGAGCAGACAAAGTAAAGAATTCTCAGACAAAAGTGTCCATTCGGAGACACTGGCTTCAGAAGAGTTCATGGCATCTCCTGCTGGTCAGGAACCTGGCTCTCAGAGGAGAAGGGGAAGGCCAAGGGGCTCTGGGAGGAAAACGGGAAGGCCAAGTAGCTCTGGAATGCTGACTGAAACAGCACTGGAGGCAAACACTGTGCCAGAACACCCTGGTGAGACTAGAGACAGAAAAGAGAGTGGGTCTCCAGCAGAGGTGGCCATGGAGGGCTATCACCACAACTTGGAAGGTGCTGGTGATGTCAAACCTCGGAGACTGTCAGCAAAGAGGGGCTCTGCTGGAAGTGCTCCTGTGCTGGAAGACAGCGAGCCTGTCTCAGAAACAAATGCGTCTGAGCTGCTGGATGGAGAAGACTCAGGTAAATAAATACATTTGATCCACTGCCTTGTTTTTATATTTGAGAAATTCTTGTAACACCCTTCTGAGAATGTTTCCACTTACATAAAACGCAGAACCAATTGCTGACAGTTCTAAAATATTTGACCATAACACTTAAATCTATTTCTCTTGAAGGTAAATTACCTTCTGGTTTGTTTCCAGCTTTGAAATGCACAAAGAAAGAGTCTTCCGTGTGGGTTAAAATGTTGACTTGTATTCTTGGATACATTTCAATTTGTTCTTTTTAGACAAAAGAAAAAGTCTATCTCAGAAGAGGAAAAGTGGTGATTTGCCCCTTCAGACTTTGGGAAAAAGAAAGAGAGTGTCTTTTGGTGGCCATCTGAGTCCAGAACTTTTTGACAAAAGTTTGCCTCCCAACTCTCCCCTTAAAAAAGGGGCTCTTCCTGCCAGACTGAGCTTGCCATATGGGACCCCACCTCGTGTCGTGCTGAAAAAGACTCAGGCATTGAGGCACTCTGCAGACCAGGTAAACCTTAGTGGGCTAATCAAGTTACTGAGACCATTACTGTGAACAGAATGTATCAACTCTATTGTATTCTTTTATTCTGTTATTTATTAATTAATATGTATTGAAAGATAGTAACAAACCTTGTTTTTGATGTATGTGGGTGTCACAAGTGAGTGTTTTAGGACAACCAAAGCATCAGTAATGGGCACTGGCAAAAGCAGGTTTATTATGAAGTGAAAGTGCAACCACGTTCATTGTCAAAGTCACTCTGCTGCTTCCCAGGTGGTTAAAGCACACAGGAAAATCAGACTGAAATCATCAGTCTGAAACTCAAATCTGTGTGAAATGATCTGGGCATGGAAGAAGGGTAAGGATAAAAAGGAATAAGGGAGGTGCTCCCATTGAGACTGCTGTTAAAGCTAGAGCTGGTAGGGTTATAAGTGAAGTTCACCAGATGCCACCAAGATTAAGATTCTCTTTCAAATTTGTTGGCATTATTACTGCTGTGGGAATTCTATCCACAGGTGAGCCTGGATGCAGCTCAGAGCAGGAGAGGGCTTGGTTTGGGCTGTCTCTGGACCGTTCCCTATGGGCTGGTGATCCTTTCCATCAGTTCTGTCCCAGTGAGGGAATAGATCTGTTAGGAGCCATTGGTTAGTTCCTGATGCTGGTAAGGAGGATCATAATGGATGTTTCAGTTGGGATAAATCCCTTGTTACTGAGTTTTACATTGTTTGTTGGCACTTCAGCATCCATGCTACTTAATCCTCCTAAAGCAGTCCCCAGGATACCAGTCCCATCTCTCCCTGAAGCCTTTGGAGAGGTGAGGGCCCCTCCACAGGACTCTGCAGAGGATGGAGTTGGGAATGCTGACCAGGCAGGTTAAGTTGCAGAGATATGGATCTGCATTGATAAGTCCACTCCTTTGAGGGACCATGAAAGATTAAATAGCACTTGTTTCTGGTCTGTATGTTTGATGGTGTAGGATCCAATCTTAGAAATCTCTGGAGATGAGCTTTCACCATCCTATCAGAAGCCTTGGAGATAGTGGGATGTATTGTGAGGGTTGTTAGTTCTTGTTGTGCCATATACATTATCCCAGTTACAGCTGTGGATACATTATACTGCTTCCCTTTCCATATTTGTTTCAGTGGGAGGCATATCTGGGTTTAAGTGCAGTGATGAGTTATCACAGAGATACTTACAGATTAAAGAAGGGAGGGTTTCAACCTGGGGAGTTCATCTTGGTGAGGTATTAGCCCAACTTGGTTCATTCTGGCCCGGATGGCTTCTGTGAGAAGGATAAGCAGTCCTTGAATGGCCAACTTGATGTTCAGTGGAGATGTGCTGAACAACTACCCCATTAAAAAGAAGGAAAAATCCCATGTGTGCTAATTCTGTTTGTTTGCTTTTTTCCCAGGAAGAAAAAATGTCACCACAGAGTTTGGCAGTCCAGAAGTGCCCAGCTGCCTCAACCCCTGTCTCAGGGAAGGCAGCACCTCGGGCCCCTTCAGGCTCTCCAGCCCCATTCAGGAAGGGCCGTTTCTCCATCTCCCACCTCCCCACAACACTGCCCATCCCAGAGGAGAAGGATTCTGAGGCACAGGACCTGAACACACAGGAGAAAAGTGCTGTGAGAGTGACAACACCTCAACCTTCCCCCAGTAACCAGGATGACAAAGCAGGTGTAGCTGTAACAGCCACACCTACCAAATTAAGCAGTGCCCAAGGGACTTTGAGGGCCACTCCCTTGAAGAGAAGGAGTGGAGCTATGGGAGTTCTCCGGGCACAAAGAAGAAGTGGTGCCTCCAGTGCCAATTTACTGGGTTTGTTTCACCAATTAATCTTCAATGTTCATTTTAATGCTTTAAAATACAGGAACAAAACTGAAGTAGGCCAATTTAATTATGCAGAGGCCACCAAGAGATTGGTGCATCTTCTGGCAACTGTTGGGCTTGTTGGAAGCAACTGGGAAGTGCAAAGTGTTGCATTTTGCTCATAAAGCAAATTCACTAAAACATCTATAAACCCATATTTAGAACACAAATCTTAGTGTTCAGAAGTTGAAAAATGGCAAAATTAACATTGTCTTTGCAAGGTTAGTTGCAGCTGTGACTATAAAGTCTGTAAAGTTCAAGTAATGTTGCTCTAAATCATATTTTATCAATTACATCAAATTTGTTTTGAAAAAAGTGCACTTTATGCAATCCAGCTTCAGTTTGGTTCCTTTGTGCCTTATTTTCATACAAGGCTCACAACCTTTGTCCAGGAATTGGACTGCATTTAACCACTGAAAGTGGCTTATAACAGATAGAAATAAAAAATAGGATGATAACTGGGTGTTGCTTTAAGTGTCTTAAAGTTGAAGATTTGAATTTGAATGGGGAGCACTGGCTTGAAATAGTCTTCACAGTTTTTACCTTTGAAGAACTTTACAAATGAGGTGTATTTGTCAACTGCTAAGTTAAATCAATCTGACAAAGTCAAATTCACCAGTCACCCAGGACTTTTTATTCCTATCATTATTCTGTTTATCTTCATGGCAGCACAAATATTTTTTCCAATATTAATGGCATTCCATTTTTCAGCACCTCTCTCTAATGTGCAAGTGGTTTTTAATATCAGTGCATCAGTTTCTTCTGTATTATGAAAATAACACCACAGTTCTTGAACATTTTGCATGTCCGCTTTGTATCCAAAATAAAACTTGTTTCCAAGTAATTCAGGTAATTTCCTGGATGCTTGGCATTTTTCCCTGAACATCCTTGCAATGACAGCTTTTGAAACTCTTTATTTACAAACTTACATAGCAATTCTGACAGAATAATAACACCCTTTTCTTTAGGAATGGCATTCCCCTTTATCTGCTTAAAAAACTATTTCTTTTGCATGACCTCTGTCTTCCCACAGCTTTTTTTCTGTAGGAAAAGAGGCAGATGTCCTACAAACTTGCAGCTTCATTTATTACACAGCTGTAACTAATTCCCTGATCCCTCTGCTGTGTAGAGAATGATGCTGGGATAAAAGCAGCCTTGCTTTGGGAGTTTTTGGAGTGTGTTGTAAGGAGAAGGTGATAGAAGAAAAATTAGGAAAAGCCTGTGTAGATCTAAATGCTTTAAGCACTATAAATAAAATTTCCTGACAAGTAAATTCCTCAGGAAGGTGGTGAAAGAAAAGCTGGATATGCTTCCCTTAGAAACCATTGCTCTGATGTTAAATCTCACCAGAGGAAAGCTCATGTATAATGAACGAGTCTGAAAGGCTCCTGGCAAGTTTCTAGTGGGAAAAAGTCTTTCCTTGCAAAAAGAGTGGGGATGGAATTGGGTCAGCATTCGGTTCCAGGATCTCACATCCCTTTGACACTGTGTGGAGCTCATTGTTTTGTTGTGGAATGCCATCCTGGGGACTTGGCCACCTCTTAAACTTGGGGGTTTCCAACTGGGAGTGTTTCAGAGAGCCACTTTAGTGTAGGCCTTGTCAGGTGACACAGCAACCACTTCCCTGTATCTGACTGCAGAAAATTCACTGGAATCCTAAAGATATAATTGTCAACTTCCATTTATACAGCTGGGAGTTAAAGTGGCTCTTTCTCATTTGTTTTCTAGTTGCAAAATCTTGGGCAGAAGTGGTGAAATCAGGTGTTGCAAGACCCCAGTCAAAGACTGCCAGAAAAAGTGTTCGAAGAGGAAGACCCCCAAAGAGGATGAACCAACCACCAAAGGTATTCCTTTCTTTTTTTGGGTTTGGTTGGTTTTCCTGCATAAGACCAAACAGCTTGTGCATGTGTTGCTGCAGAAGCTCCTGAGCTCTGTGTGCTGTAAAATGGGTGTTGGTGTCTTTGTCACGGCGTGTAAGAAATGGAGATTTTGGTTAAAAATAATCAGAATCATTAAGGTTGAGAAATACCTCCGAGATCACTGAGTCCAACTGAGCAATAAGGTCCTCCTGAACCTCCTTTTCTTCAGGCTAAGCCCCCCCCAACTCCCTCAGCCTCTCCTGCTGCTCCAGCCCCTTCCCTGGACACGCTCCAGCCCCTCTGTGTCTTTCTCAGGGGCCCAGAACTGGACACAGAACTCGAGGGGCCTCAGCAGTGCCAGCACAGGGGGTGGTCACTGCCCTGCAGTCCTCCTTCCACCCCTTCTTGTAGCTGGCATTGGTCAGCCTCCAGTCATCTGGGGCCTTTGTGGTTCACCAGGACTGATGATGAATCATGGAGAGTGGCTTGGCCACCTTTTCTGCCAAGAAGACTCTTTGTTTAATAATTCTTATTTTCTTTTTCCTTTTGCCTCTGCAGACTCCAGAAAAGAAAATAAAAGGTCACTTTAGCACAGGTCATGCAGAGTCACCTGCTACAATAGTTGTAGGCAGAGCTCATTCCACCACACTCAGATCAGCTGGACAGATCCCTAAAGTGGTTAAAAATCCCATCGTGAAGCTCAACATGAATATGGATGAAAGCTTCACAGGTGAGGTTTTAAAGTCTGTTGCTCACTCTGCCAGCTGTGTAGTTCTTGAGACAAAACATGTGCTTAATTCTCCAAATATAATTTCTAGGAGTGCCTGAGATGTTTCAAA
The DNA here is from genome assembly GCA_035583185.1 of Anabacerthia variegaticeps. NCBI lineage: Eukaryota > Metazoa > Chordata > Aves > Passeriformes > Furnariidae > Anabacerthia > Anabacerthia variegaticeps. The sequence goes on from JAWWEW010000166.1 coordinate 33,677,242, forward strand.
CTCCAGAAGGAAAAGGTGGAAAAACATTACCCTTGGCTGCTGTTCAGAATGCTGATTTTACACCAACGTGTGCTGCAGGGGACATTTCTGACTTGCACACTCCTGAAGAATGTGGTATGTTTGTTACCTGAAAAAAGGAATGGTTAGCTGTATTATGGGGTGGCTGTGGTCTCAGCCTGGGCATGCTTAAAAGGGACCGTTAATATAAATCATGTATTAAAAGAAAATTTTGTAGTTCCAGTTAATTTCTGAGCAGGTGATTTTCTTTCTGTTGGTGTGGAACTTCAGACTGTGGAAGTGTTGTTTCAGGCAAATCTCTGCTGAATTGTGGCAACAATGCATGTGGTTGGATTTCTAGAAGGCTCTGAGTGTTTCAATCCATTTTGGTTATACAGCAGTTAGAATGCTTGGGTTTTCTGCTTGATTCTTTTTCTAAATTACACAAATCTTATTTCAGGAGAGATGATGGTGTCACCATTAAATAACTCCGATGCTTCAGAACAGAAACAAGAGAGTCCAGGCATTTGTCACCTGCTGAGAGAGAAGTCATCTCTAAGCTCTGTGTTTGATGAAATATCCCCAGAAACTCCCAAAAAAAGAAAAGCTGTGCAGGCAGATAATATTAGTGTGGATAGTTTGTCAATGATTCCAGAAAAACAAGCCTCTCTGGTGAAATCAGGAAGTAAAAGGGGGACTCCAAAGAGGAAACTGGAGTCAGTTGAGGTGATGTCAGGCTTGAAGCAGCTTTTAAGGACCCCAGAGCAAAGGGCAGAAGCAGTAGAGGTTCTGTCAGGCATCAGACAACTCCTGAGGACCCCAAAGCGGAAATTGGAGCCTGCAGAGGTTTTGTCAGGCATCAAACAGCTCATGAAGACCCCGAAGCAGAAGCCTGAACCTGTAGAGGTTTTGTCAGGCATTAAACAGCTCCTGAGGACCCCAAAGCAGAAATTGGAGCCTACTGAGGTTTTGTCAGGCAT
>JAWWEW010000166.1:33688264-33705062 GCA_035583185.1 Anabacerthia variegaticeps
GGGCAGGGACTGGCCCAGGTTGGGCAGAGAAGCTGTGGCTGCCCCTGGATCCCTGGGAGTGTCCAAGGCCAGGTTGGGTGTGTTTGTTTTTTGGTCCAGCAAAGAGGATTTTAAGCTGGTATTTTGTGAGTCTGGTTTGATCAGTGAACTGAAAAATACTTTGGTTTTCGTAAGGATTTGAAGATAGTGGTCTATGCTCTTCAGTCTCAGAAGAAAGAGAAACTGTGAGTTTGAGTAAATCACATCTGTGTGACACAGAAGGGAAAAAATAAATGAGGGGGGGAAGGATTAAAAAAAATTGACCCAAGCACTAGAAATGGCATGAGAAGTGAAATAGATTTTGGCAGGGGTTTTGTTTGTTTGGTTTTGTTGGTTTTGTTTGGTTTTTGTTTGTTTTAAAAAACAGTTTCCTAGCCATGGCAACCCTAAAACTTTATCCCTAAAATCTCAGAGTTCAGCAGAGTTCAACATCTCCTCTAAAAGGAAACCAGTCTCAGTGTAAGAAGAGCAGTGCAAGCCCATGAAGAGATGGACAGGACAGGATGGGGAGGCCCTAAAGTAAAAACTGTTCACTTGTGGAAGTCTCTTAGGAAGTGATGTTGTTAAATCAGTGTGGAAATGCTCTCGGGCAGCCAGGAGAAGCAGCAGGAGGGCAAGGTAAGTGATGGATCTGATTGCACAAAACTGTGAGAGCTCTGTCAGCTCTCAGACTGTGGCTTTGCCCCCAGTCCAGGACATTGCCAGAGTAGATTTCCTTAGTGCTCTTGTGTAGAATTTATATTTAACATGAATTCACGTTGATTTCAATTTTGTAAAGATTTATTGCATTGACAGCTGCATTTCTACTCCGAAAACTGACATTGCAAATCTTTCTCAGAAGTTTTGTTGCTGAACTTCCCTGGAAGAAGTTTGAACTGAGGGGTCAGCCAAGGAAACAAGAGTCTTCCCTTTCCTCTGGGAAGTTTCTTCCCTGGAAAAATTTCAGAGACCTTTTATCTCCCTGATTTCTGCAGTGTTGCAACTTCATCGTTGGTTGTGTGGTAAGTAAAGGGCACATGGTAGGAAAAGTTCAATGCTGTCTTTTCTGTATTCTCAGTCTTTTTGATTTTTAATCTGGGCACTTTCTTTAAGGAAAGAAAGAAAATGGGACATGGAGTCAGAAAGCAGAGCTTGTCATGCTCATGGAGTGTCACTGTGCTTGTACTTACAAGTTGCTGGGAAGATACATTTATATATCTTTATACCTACAAATTTATTTAAAAGGTAACTTTTCAAGTGTTTTTGAGTGAGTAGTAAAGAAGAAATAAGTATTTGGAACCTTGTTTAAATAGAGCTGACTGTTGATGCTATTTAATATATAGACTCACAGGATTATTTACATTGGAAAAGCCCTCTGAGACCATCGAGTCCAACCATTCCCCAGCTCTGCCAAGGCCACCACTAATCCAAGTGCCACATTCACGTGGCTTTTAAATCTCTCCAGGCCTTCATTATTTAAGCAGGAGCATTATTTATCTAGGAGTGTTGGTGTGATCCTCCTTTTGCTGGCACTGTCACCCCTGGGCTGGCAGTTGTCACTGATCTACATTGGTTCACTGGGGGAACCTACATATGCACTCTAAATTTAATCTCCACCCTTATAAAAATAGAGAAATAAAGTTGAAAAAACAACTTGATTGTGATGGAAGGTTTAAAAACCTTCAAAAAATCCTGATAAAACTGGGGTTTGATGTTTCAGCCCTGCCTTGTAATTGCTGTCACAGTTCTGTCATTGTCCTTCATATCCAATACTCTTATCAGAGCACTGCAAGTTCTTGGCTTGAAAGAGTTTTTTACCAGCGAGATCAGCTGCTTAATTACATGGGGTGTGGAAGGAAAACTTGTGCTGCTTTGGCTTTTCCACCTTTTATCTTTCTCTTTCCTTGGCTTTCCTCTGGTGAGGTGACCCTGGGGTGTTTGGATGGAACAGGGTGAGTGTGTTGCCAGCCTTGGAGCCCAGCTGTAAACACTGCCAGGCTGGGTAATTTCCCAGAGGTTGAGCTCTGATGGAGGCAATTCTCAGAGATTAAAAGATAGCAGGTAATTGAGGCTCTTGGAGGATGTTGTCTCCACTGATTCCCACTCTGGCTTCCTTCCCTGTTTCTTTAGAATATAATTTATGGCTGGTACTCAGAGGAGGCCACAAAAAACCCCACCTGGAGACAGGTGGGAACTCATACCCTGTGTCAGAATTGCATGGGAAGTGACATGCCATCTAAAAGTCATAATTAGGGAGTTTTCTCAGGCTGGCAACCAGAGGTACGTGTGCTCCAAAGGCTGGGATTTGTGGAGGCAGCAAGCTTGAGGAACATCTCCTGAAGGAACTGTTCCTTGTGTAGGGCTAAAAAAGGTAACAAAAACCCAACTAGAATTTAAATGTCAGGTGTGTTGGGTCTCCTGTGAGCTCTTTGTGGTCGTGAAGGCAGATATTGATGTGTTTTTATGGTTTGTGTGAGCAGGAGGTGGGTCAGGCTGTGACAAGCACTGTCATGGCTTGTCCTCACTAAGTGAAATAAAATAGCAGGGCATTAACACTAGAAATTGGGAAAAATCTGTATTGGAAAACAAAAAAAACCCAAAAAACCCAATCTGATCCTTCACTATTATAAATGAGACTTTTTATTTTAATGAGCTTAAGCAAATAGCAATGTGGTACATTTTTTTCCAGAAGGACTTGTTAAATTCCTGTAGAATGGAGGACAATGTGTGGCTAAAATAATACCCTTGTACTCCCAAACTGCTGTTTGGTAGCCACAACTTCTATGGGAGAGATGGCAGAAGTGGTAATGAGGAAAACATCCTATTTTATTTCACTGTAAATATCAGTTTTAACAAGAGACCTGCAGTAAGAGTGGGGGATGAAGGGCTGGGATGCCATAGAAAGACAGGGAAGGAAAAAAGAACTTAACATTTAACTTCCAACATTTAACTTCAGACTAAAACAATTGACGAGGATCCATACAGGATCTGCTATAGTGTAACATACTGACAAATCTAAATTATTTAAGAATTTAAGAAAGACTGGGCTTTTCTTAACCACCTAAAAGAGCATTTACTGTGTAAATCTCTGAAGCAGAACACACTGTCATAAATCCTTGCTTTCCTTTGGGGTGGAAGATATCCCACCAGCAAACCAAAATTGTGTTGGGTGAACTTTGTAATTAATATTTTGCATGTGTTCACACAACTCTGAATGACCTATTTTTAAATAATGGGGAATGAGAGAACCCTCTAGGAGGGTCAGCCAGATCAGAAATTGTACACGAGGCGAGTTCAGGGCCAAATTCATTTTAATTGAACCCACTGAGGGCATGTGTTCAGTCAAAGCTTGAAACGAAGTTTAAAATAAAACTGAGGCTTTTCTCAGTCTAATGCAGGAGCTGCATCAAGTGAAAAAGCATCTTTTGAAGCTGAAATCTGCCAGTTTACCCAAATATATATATATATATATAAATTTAGACTGTGGTGTCTTTAGAGTGTGGGCATTACTTTGCAGCCCTGCTCTTAAAACCCCTGTGATTAACACCAGCAAAGCCAAGCCCACCAATTAGCACCAGCTAATTTCTCTCCTTTGGCAGCCTTGCCTCCCGTGTTGCACTGTACACTGCTCATTAGTGGGTGTCCCTCCTGCCAATTAGGGACAGGCAGCAGAACTAATTTCATCACCCAGGGATTTTTGGCTCCCCAGGCCCCTGTGCAGTCAGCAGAGACGCAGCAGCTCCTCCAGGGCTCTTCAGCCTGGGTTTGTGCTCTCCTTTCCCCTAGGGAAGCCAACTCCTTTCCATTAACTAAAGGGAAACCCTTTGCATCCTGAGGCAAAAGGTGGTTCCTGTTCCACTCAGGGGGGCCAGGCAGAGTTTAGGCTCTTGGGTTTTAGGGCAGAGGCAGCTTCTTCTCCCCTGGTGAAAGGTGGACACCACGTCCCACGGCACCTTTCCCAGGCTGGTTTGTCCCCAGCTGCTCTGTGCTGGTCCAGAGGGTTGTCCCCAGGCACAGCAAGGACACCCACCACAGAGCCCACCAGGGCAATGTCTTGAGGAATGGAGAGGGATGAACCTTTCCATGAGCCAAAATTGTTAACTGATGGTGGATGTGGCACTTATTCCATGAATTATAGAATCATTTAGGCTGGAAAAGACCTTTAAATTGAGTCCAGCCACAAGACCTTCTCCACAGAGCTATTCAGTCTGTAACTATAAAAATCAACTTTGAGGTTCCACTTAAATTGACCATAAAAAGCCACCCTTTGCCTTGCCCCTTGTTGTCCCCTTTAATGCCAATTCCAAAAGTCCAGACCCTGTGTTAGGATGCCAGAGCTGCTGTGACAGGAGCCAGCACACTGAGCTGCATCCCCCCAGAAGGTTTGGGAGAGCCCCCCAGCCCAGTCCTTCCTCCCTCCTGCCTGACCAGTGTCTCAGGGCTGGAAGGAGCCAGCAGAGAGAGGGTTTAACACCTTTTCCTGGTTCAAATTGTCTCATCATTGGAGTGATGAGCTCTCTGTGCTTTCTGATGGCAAAGATTACCAGGGAGTTTTATTTTTGCTGGGGTTGCCCACTTCTCTGCTGAACCACTTGCAGCCCAGGTGTGTTGCAAAGTGAGCCCAAATTATTAACCTTAATACAATTTTTAAACAATTATTAAGCTAATCGGATGCAAATTAAACAAAATGAACCTATAAATATATGTGTTTTTCAAATTAGTAATTGGATTTTTTGATGATCTTTGGCTTGACATTGATAAGCTGCTTCTCATAACAGTCTAATTAGGCAATATGTAAACTTTGGCATTCGGTTCTGTCCTAGTGGCTTTTTCAAATGATGTTTGTAAAATTTGCAATTTCATATTACAGATTAAAAATTAAAAACTGCAGGAGGCTAACATTAAAATGAGAATTCATTTCATGGAAAGCCCTGTAGACAAAATTCACCCTAATAGAATTGTGCATAAGGGGCTGCAAATCATGATCTATAGTTACACAGGGGAAGGCTTGTCAAAACCAGTATTGTTGGCCTGTAGTTCTATTCACAGTATTAAACCCATCAGTGAAGTCACTTTGGGGAAAATGCGAACATTATCAAAGAACAGTAAATTAGCAAGAAATTAAAGCATATACCCTTGCATTTCCAAAACAAAAGATCCCTTCATTAAAAACCTTTCATCAGTGGTTTAATATTCATAGCAGTAATTTGCATAACTAAATCAGTTTTCACTGATGAGAGACGACCAAAGTTTTTTTTTTTTCACTAATTTCTTTTTTGAATGAGCTCTCTAGTTTTTTGATTAAAATTTCACACCAGTAGTTGAGTAAAATTGAATACATGACTTCACCCTATTTGTGAGCATCCTCTTTTGAAACGCTGGGTTCAACGTTGCTACTGGGTGAAAAAGCAATGGCTGGGGTTGCTTTGTTCCAGTTCCCAGCCTGTCCCTCCTGGCCCCTCATCCCGCTGTCCCTGGTAAATTCCAGACCCAAAAGCTTGGGGTTGTTTGGGGGTTTATTGTCTTTTTCTTGCTCCCATACCTGCACATACAGGACAAGATGAGCCAGGTGATGTAGGAATAAAGAAAAGTCAGCTGAGTGCACGTGTTGAGAACTTTGCAATCTCTCTTTGCAAGTAACACCCTTTTCCTAGGTCCTGTCTTAATGTTTTCCAAAGACCAATTCCCTGGAAGGAAAGAGGAAACATGTTTGCCTTAGGGAATTAAGACAGAAAAGTCTTGTCTCAGTAACTGTTTCAAGGGCTTGGTGGTTGGACCTCAAGATCTTAGAAGTCTTTTCCAATCTTACACATCTCTTTTGCACAGATTTGTTATTATGCTGGTTTTGTGGCCTTTATTAGAGATTATTGTGAGAAATAATGAGATTTAATTCTGTCTGAGTCTCTAAGAGGTGCAGTGGGCAGGAACATTTATGTGTTCTCTGGGCAGTGGTTTGTACAACTGAAATGATGATATTGATTTGAATCCTGACGTGACCTCAGTCACACAACAAGTGCACTGAGAAGAGGCCCCTGCAGGTGCAGTTGTGGTGTTTGCCATCACAGCAGCTGAATTCAAATAAAATAGTTTCAAGCAGATAAATGTCCATGTTCAGATTGATTAGGAGTTACTCAGGCCAGGTTGGACAGGACTTGGAGCATCCTGGGGCGGTGGAAGGTGTCCCTGCCCATGGCAGGGGTGGAATGGGCTGAGTTTGAAGCCCCTTCCAACCCAAACCATTGTGGGATTCTGTGATTTCTCACTGGATGCTTTCTGTATAAAAATAGAAATAGTCATAACCTCCCAAAGTCTCATTGCCCTGAGATGGGCAGAATGAAACCCATCAGTAACAAACATCTTAGACTTTATGAGCTGGGGGCTTTCTACATTTAATGTCAGGAAACTTTCTGTTTAGATCAAAGGGGTTCCTGGAGGGGTAAACCCACAGTGGGAACCTGGCTCAGGAGTTGGGACTTTGGTTTTTTAGGATTCCTTTCACTTTTTAAATGTCAGCAAATAATAGTGAAACAGGTACTGAGGCTCTTCCAACTTCTTGTCCCATTTTTAAAGAAAGGCGTCTAAAGAAGAGGAGTCGTCTTCATATCGACAAAGGTAAATATTTCTTGGGTTTCCTGTGTTTTTCTGTCATTTCTTTGAATGATTCATTCCATGAGAAGAACTATTTTATCGTTTCCTTTCACTCCAGAGCGATATAAACAGTGTCCCACTGTGATGGAATGAAAGGAATCAAGATTGACATCATTTGCTTGTTGTTTGCATTAATCAGATCTTCTTCTACAGTCAAGATTAACATCATTTGCTTGTTGTTTACATTAATCAGATCTTCTTCTACAAACAGCAAAGTGTCCCCTTGGTTGTTTCAAAAGGGAGGACAGGAATGATCATAAACATGTAACACATACCAGTAATTAATCATTGTCATTAAGAATTCCTTAAAAAAAGTGCAAGGGAAGTCCTCTAAAATAAAGATATTTTGATGTATCTGCCAAGATATCATATAGGACTCATGTATAGGGAATTTCATGGAGAACTGTCTCCCATGGGAGGGACCCCAGGCTGGAGCAGGGAAGGATTCCTCTCCTTGAGGTCTTGGACACCTCCAGGGATCCAGGGGCAGCCACAGCTTCTCTGCCCACCCTCCCAGGGAAGGATTTCTGCCCAACATCTCATCTAAATCTCTCCTCTTTCTCCATCCTTGCCCATTCTAACATAAATGTTTCACCTGAGAAAAGTAGAGCCAACATCAGTAATTGTCCCTCCAAAATCCAAATTTTTAATCAAGTCTCCATTTAAAAAAACCAAACTAATTTTCCTCTACATGTTTTGTGTCAGTCCTCAAAGGGACAAAGGCAAGGACAGAGAGATTTGTTATTTTGCTTACTATGTGACCAATATAAACTTGGCTAATATAATGCTGGTTGTAGTTTTGAAAATGAAATTTTGCTTTTAATCTCTTACTGACCTATTACTAATAAGTCTCTTGTATTACTAATAAGTCTAATATTACTTATATTGTAGGACTAATAAATCTAATACTAATTATATTACTAGTAAGTCTAATATTACTTATATTGTAGTACTAATGAATCTAATACTGCTTATATTACTAATAAGTCTAATATAACTAGAGATTTTGCTAAAAAACAGATTCAAGTGAATGTCCCCCTTCAGCTGATCTTCTCTCAGTAATTAATCACCAAAGTGTAGACTGCCTGTTTTGGATCTATATAATAATGCTAAATTTTGAAAATGAAGTTTTGCTTTTAATCTCTTACTGACCTATTATTAATAAGTCTCTTGTATTACTAATAAGTCTAATATTACTTATATAGTAGGACTAATAAATCTAATACTACTTATACTACTAATAAGTCTAATATAACTAGAGATTTTGCTAAAAAGCAGATTCAAGTGTATGTCCTCTTTCAGCTGATCTTCTCACAGTAATTAATCACCAAAGTGTAGACTGCCTGTTTTAAAACATTAGCTGAGCCATTGAGGGGGAGGTGAGTTTACAGTGTGTAAGTGACTGGGTAAAACAAACTTGGCTCTAAATCTCATCCTCTTCTGGTTTGTATCTCCCTGAGAATCACGAGAATCACACCAAACTTTTTTAGTGGCTGGAATTTTTTCTAATAGAATCTCATCTGGATTCCTGAGGAAATCCTTGCGGTAGCCCCTGACCCAAATGTACATCAAGTGCTGTTCCCCCATGGCCCTGGCCTATTTATTGCTTTCCTGAGTGCTCCAGTTCAAGGAGGAGCTCGGAACAAAACTGAAAATGAGCTCGGGGTCTTTTTCTAGTCCCACTTTGTTCCCTTCCAAACGCACTACCCAATTTAGCGCTGAGGAGAGGGCAGGGGCTGGCAGAGCAGGGCAGGGCAGGGCTGGGCTGTCACAGCAGAGTGGCACAGCTTTGCCAGCTCTCTGTGCTGGCACAGGCAACAAAGAGCTTGGGGTTAGGGGGTCCCCACTCCAAATGTGCCCGGTCCGGTGCGGGGCACAGGCTGGCAGAGGGAGGTCACACTTGTCACACACCCATGGCTGGGGGTGGAGGGGCTGCTGTGCTGGGGAGGGGAATACCTGGCAGGGCTGGGGTGATGTTTTAGCAGGGAAAATAGTCCTGGTTCCTGTGGTCTTAAACGGGAGGAAGTGCTTGTCATGGATATAATTAATTGGTGTGGGAGCAGGAGGTGTTTGACACCTCCACAGCCCACTGGGGTCAGGGGGAGTGGAGTGCCCAGCACCTTGTACAGGCTCTTTGTACCTTGGCTGGTTGTCCAGAATTGAAACTATTTTATTTTATTTTACTTTATTTTATTTTACTTTATTTTATTTTACTTTATTTTATTTTACTTTATTTTATTTTACTTTATTTTACTTTACTTTATTTTACTTTACTTTATTTTATTTTACTTTATTTTACTTTACTTTATTTTACTTTATTTTATTTTACTTTATTTCATTTTTATTCTATTTTGCTTTATTTTATTTTATTTAATATTTTTTATTTAGCTTCATTTTACTTCGTTATATTTTACTTTATTTTATTTAACATCATTTCACTTCATTTTATTTTACTTTATTTTACTTAGCTTCATTTTACTTCATTATATTTACTTTATTTTATTTAGCTTCATTTTACTTAGCTTCATTTTACTTCATTTTATTTTACTTTTTTTGTACTTTATTTTATTTTACCTTACTGTACTTTATTTTATTTTGCTTTATTTTACTTTGTTTTATTTTATTATTTTATTTTTTAATTATTTTATTTCCCATTATGCAGAGTCATGGCTTGCTTTGAACTGTTTGCATAGATGCCTTTCAGAGTACAAACCAGCCACGTTAAGGAAGGTAAGCGAATATTTTTTTGAAAGAAGGCTGAAAACATAAGGGAGAAATTAAAAAAAAATTCTAATTTTCTGATCCTGGTGGAAACCCTTGGAATGAAAATATGGCATTGAAGTGGTGCCCTCAGATTGCAAAGAAAACCCACCCAGACATTGCTCTGTAACCACTTTTTTAGGTTCTATTCCTGTTCTCCTGAAACTCCCCTGAACTCCCCATCCATCCAATGCCAGGAGACACCCAGCAAAGCAGCTCCTTGGTTTGGGCAGAAATACAATCAAACCTTGAAGAATAATTCGAATAATTCACAATTAATGATTTACTTAAAAAAAATAATTAGGCTTTTGAAACATTGAGGTGCTCTTATTTCACCTTTTAAGGTACACTGATTAGAAATAAATGTCCTTGGGTCTGGGATTTCTGGGGAGAGCACAGGGAAGAGGCTTCCCCCTCAGCTATGAGTGTTTGCTCTTGGCAGGTAAAACAAATTCCTTCTTTTTGAAAGAGTAATAGGAGGGAAGACTTCAAGAATTCAGCATGAACTGTATGGATACAATTCTGAATGCTGGGTTTGGCTTCTGACAAGGTGAAGCAGTTCAGTGTGAGTGTTTGTTATAGGGCTTTTAACCTGCTTACAAAGTCGTAGGATGTGATTTTTTTAGAGACTTTCCCCTTTCTCTCTCGGCCAAGGAGCCCTTGGTTGTTCCAGGCATTGGCACATTAATAAAACCCAAACAGATTAAAACCAATCAAGCCCTTGCAGCTCCTTTCCCTTCTTCCCAAGTCCTTGTCTCCCTGGGATCAGCCTCTCAACAATATGGACTTTTTTTCCCCTGCCCTGTCATTTCTTTCTGGTAAAATACAATGTCCTTGAAGGAAGGTAATAAGTGTTTCCTGCTGGCTGTGCCTCTCAGAACACACCCCTCACCTGGAAATTCCCAACTTCTGCTCAGGACAGTTCCCTGCTCTTGTCTTGCACAGTGCCCAGGGCTGGAGGAATTCCGCAGGCACGATCCCTGTGTGGGCTGCAGGGGCTTCACTGACACACCAAGGCAATGAGGAGGAAAGGAAGGATCACGGTTGTCCCCTGGATTCCAGGATGTGATCTGTCCGTGGATTTGGTATATCCAGTTTCAGACATCCCTTCTGGATCTCCAAACACCCCCCCCCACTGGAAGTCTTTTCCTTAGGGTGGTTTCTCCATCCCTGTGTCCTGGAAGTGCTGCAGAAGCAGAACCTTTTGTTCATCACTTCCCAGTGCAAATGCCAGCAGATCTTCTCCAGGGAGAAAGCAAGTCCAGGCTTGCTGCCAAGTGTTTTTCCTTGTCTTAGGCTCTGGCATTGCTTTATGTCTTCTTTCCAGTTCTTCCAGTCTCCAGGACTGCTGGGAGACCCACACCAGTCTCGGGCCACTTTGATGACCCAGCTCAGGACACTAGTGACCCAAAAAGGGACACATTTCTTGGGCAATCAGCTTGCCATCCTTCCACTCTTTTCCAAAGTGCCATGGCAGCACTACAGGCAGATGTCACCCCTGAACCCCGCTCTTGATGCTCTGAAAGAAGAGTCAGCCAAGGTTGTGGTGGGGCTCCCTGCCTTAGCTTTCCTTCAGTGCTGAAGGAATGACTTGTGGGGCTCAGCCATTCCTGAAGAATTTACTCTCCACGCTGCACTGGGTTTGTGTGGCCAGGTTTGGGTAGCAGGGGAACTCCAGGAGTGGATTCTGTGAGCAGCTCCAGGAACTTTCCCCATTCCCCACAGAGCTCCAGGATGGACCTGCCACCAGCCAAGGCTGAGCCCATCGGGGTGGTGGCAGCACCTCTGGGGTGACAGCTCTCAGAAGGGGATAGAAACCCCAGCCCAACTGCAGCTGGACAGAGGGGTGAGAATGTGGGAGGGGAACATCCTGCAACCACAGGGAAGTGCCCAAGGAGGGGCAGGAGGTGCTCCAGGTACCTGAGCTGATGTGCCCCTGCAGCCCATGGAGGTCCATGATGGAGCAGAGACCCCCCTGCAGGACCCCACACCAGAGCAGGGGGTGCCCAAAGGGGGCTGTGACCCCGTGGGAAGCCCACCCTGGTGCAGGGTCCTGGCACGAGGTGTGTCCCCATGGAGAGAGGAGCCCACGCTGGAGCAGCTTTGCTGGTAGGACTTGTGACCCCGTGGGGGACCCAGCTGGAACAGCCTGTTCTGAGGGACTGCTCCCTGTGGAAGGGACACCCCTGGAGCAGGGGAAGGAGGTGAGGAGTCCTCCCCCTGAGGAGGAAGGACATCAGAGACATGCCATGAACTGGGCACAGCCCTCCTTCCCCAGCCCCCTGCACTGCTGTGGGTGGGCAGGGAGAGAAAAGGGGCAGTGAAGGTGAGCCCAGGAAGAAGAGTGGGGAGAGAAGGTGTTTTAAGATTTGCTTTTTATTTCTCCTTGCCCTGTTCTGATTAGGTGGATGATAAATGAAATGGATTTCCCCCAGCTGAGCCTGTTCTGCCCATGATGGTGACTGGTGAGTGAGCTCTCCCTGCCCTTCTCTCCACCCAGGAGCCTTTTTTCTGTATTCTCTGCCCTGTCCAGCTGAGGAGGGGAGTGATGGAGCAGCTTTGGTGGGCATCACCCAGTGTCAGCCCCCCACACCATGCTGTGGGATGTGGTCAATCTGTGGTGCAGCATCCTTTGCTATTCCCAAAAAATCAGTCCAGTCATAGTTTGGAAAAGTGGCTGCTGTGAACAGGGAGTTTTATCTATTTTATCAAAAATAAGATGAGTTTAATGTACACAGTTTACAACACTCCTGAGAGTAAAGTCTGCCCAAAACACGTGGTGACACAACAAACTCTGTCTGCTCCAGCCCAGTCTGTCACTGTCACTGGGCACACACCAAATCTCCAGAGAGATGCACTTTGTTCAAAAGCCCAGACTGAAGCACAGTTGCTTTCCATTTTACACTGTACCAAGTGTATGTTTTAAAAACCTATTTAAATTGTTTTTTTTGCTCCAAGGAGCACTTCAAGAGGAAAAGAATACTCTGGAAAGTCAAGCATCCCACTCAGAATGTCTGTTCTGTCTCTTTAAATGCAGCTGAGCTAAATACTCAATCCTTTGGTCTGTCAGGGACAGTCTGAGACAGGCTCCAGTAGGTCCCATGTCCCACAGAGCCCTAATGGGATCCTGGGGGTGCACTGGTGCCAGTGACTGATAAGGTTTTAATTCCAGTGTCATGGCTTTCACTCCTCCTTGTGTTCTGATTTCCACTGTTTTCCCTGGTGTAAAGGTGGATACAGTGGGTGAGAAATGATGGACAGTCCAGGCACAGGTTTTCTCCAATACACTGGAGTTCCCATTAGCTTTAGATTGGGGCACATTTATTTGTTCTGTCTCCCTCAGTGTCAGCAGGGCCTCCCTCTCTGCCTGCTGTGCACCAACTACCCTGAGATTCCACTTCTTTATGTGGTCCTTGGCATTTTTCAGGTTCCTCTGCTTCATGTGATGCTTCCCAAAGTGCTGCTGCTTCCCCTCCTTTTCAGGGCAATCTCCTCCAGCTAGGATATCCCCTATACATCAATGCAGTTCCACATCTGGCCAGAGTGAGACTGTAACAATCCAGCAGTTACATCTCGTTGTGGGTGAATGTTTGTACCCTGATCCCTCTCCACAGAAAGGCAGGCTGTGATTTATCCTGTTTAAGTCCAGGAGTTGTGAAATATTGTCCTTAACATCAGGGACAGCAACCCAAGCATGAGCAGCCCCTGTATCAGAATCACTGCCTGGGCAATGTTTGGAACCACAGCAGTTAAAGGTGCTGTGTTATCACTTAATTGTTGGTTATCAGCTGTAAAACACCTCTGCTCAGTCTCCCTTGTTACTGATCTCTCTGGGGAATTATAAGGCAAATGAGTCCTTTAAATGATGCCTCTTTTTTTTCTGAATTTGCCATCCCCTGCCAACCCCTCGAAGTGCCACTGGTGGCACAGGGCACTGGTTACATCAGGAGTTCTAGAAGGTGGCAGTGGCACTGGTGTCTCTAATAGGTGCATAAATTCTTCTGAGTCATCCCACATTCTTTCAGTCTCCCCATCTGGCAGTTTCTAGGGTGGCCCACAAAGTAAATCAAATCCCATGGACAGAATTTATCAATTCTATTGTATTTATATTTGTTCTATTTATTATTTACTACTCCACTATTTACTAATTCAAAATTAGTAGCAAACCTTGTTTGATGTGTGTTGGTGCCACAAGTGAGTGTTTTAGGACAATCAAAGCATCACTGATGGGCACTGGCAAAAGCAGGTTTATTATGAAGTGAAAGTGCAACCACGTTCATTGTCAAAGTCACTCTGCTGCTTCCCAGGTGGTTAAAGCACACAGGAAAATCAGACTGAAATCATCAGTCTGAAACTCAAATCTGTGTGAAATGATCTGGGCATGGAAGAAGGGTAAGGATGGGAAAATATATGGGGGGAAAAAAGGGAAAAGGGAAGCCCATCCATTGAAGCACCAGGTTCAGAATGAAACCCAGGAGGTGCCACCCAGCCCCAGCTCCTGGGTGCAGACAGTGCTCCTGAGAACTCGAGGGGACCTGAGTCAGGTGCTCATTGCCAAGGCTGAGGCATTTCTGGGGTCACAGCGTGGCCTGCCAGGGGCTGGGGATGCTCCAGATGTCTCAAACATGTGGAAAACGGGTAATTTCTTATTTAGAGCTCAGCCAGCTGTGTGACAGGGGCCCAAACTCTTCTGAATGAGCCCCTCTAGGCTTGCAAAGGCACTGCCACTTGCCTTTTAGGCTTGGGTGAAATGCAAAGTGCAAAGGTGCCAGTATTTGTGTGTGTGCTTTGCAGTGGGATGGGAGGAGGGACAGACACTGCTTCTGTCTCCAAACAGCCACCAAAAGAAGCATTCCAGTGGTTTTCCCAAGCTCTCACAATACTCACATTAAAACAAGTGGTACTTAGCCCATTTCTGGGCAGAATTATGAGTTGTGCTCTGCTGGGAATGCTGGCTTGTGCACCTCTGAGATTGGAACTGTGCAGACTTGAAAATAAGCTTGTTTTTAATCCATTCCTTGTTTCCTTTTTCCTGAAGTCTAAAGAGAAAGGTCTTGCCTGTGTGTAAAAATCACAGTGTTATAAATAATTTGTTCTGTCCCTTTCAAGACTGACTGTAAAAAATGGGAATGTTTGCTTTCAGCCCAGTTTGTTTTCTGTTGACTTAATTTGATAGCTGTCCAGATAAAAATATGAGCTAATATGTTCTGACATATTTACTCAGAATGTGTGTGACATCAGCTCGCTGTTGCTATCTTAGGAAATGTCAGAGTGATGTCATGCAGTCGCTTGGTTTGAAATGAATTCAAGATGAAATATGACTCCTCTGTAGGTTGTGGTGGATGTGAGGCTGCACAGCCAGGTCCAGTTTGTATCAGCTTAGAGGTATTTCGAGTTTTGTTGCAATAGCAGAAATATCTGAGAGCAAATAGATGGGAGAGATAAAGCACGGCTCAAAACAGGGTCTTCTTCAAGATGTTTAGCATTGCATGCTCTGTAATTTCAATTTATATTTGCTGGCCAAGTTTTCCTCCAGTCTTGACATTCACAAATGCAGCCACTGACTTTGTGTGACTGATTCATGGGGAGTGTAAATCACCCAATTATTGCCTCGGCATGTTTTCTGCACTTAGGCTGAGAGCAGGGGAACGTGCAGAGGTGACCTCAGTGCCTTAAAGCCTGACATAAATATAAAAGCATGAAAATGATCTCACTTCTCCATTGATAGGCCAAATTCACATGGAGGGTGTGCTTAGCATTTCCTCATTTGTGCAGCTTTTGATTCCCAGGTAATGAAGTTATTCCTTAGTTGAAATAACAGTGATTTTGGCTGGGTCAGACAGCTCCCTGTGATACCCAGATACAAACTGAACCAACTCAAATTCATGCCAAACCCATCAGGATTGCATGTGATCTCCTGTTTATGGAACCACAGATTGCCAAAGTCCCAAATTGGCTTCAAAGATTTAAAAATTATCCTAAAGCATCTGTTAAGGCAAGACTTGTGATTTCTACTTTTGCTATGTGCTTCTTAGATTTTATTTTTATTATTTTTTTATCTTTAGCGTTTTTTTTTTGTGCCACCTCCCACTTCTCACTAACCATATCCTAGAGCTCACACTTGTTTCCATGTAATGCTCCTCATTCCATGAAGAATTCCAAAGAAGCCATGGAGACTTTGCTCCAGATCATTTTGTTGCTGTTTTTATTATTTCAGCTCCCATCCCCTTCATCTACAGCAAAGCATTAGTAAAAAATCTTGGCAGGTAAGTGGTTCTTCGTGTGAAAATCAGATTTGGTGTGATTATTTCTCTGCTATCTGTAGCCATCAGGTCCTTTGGTTGAATTAGGAGTCCTGTGAGTAAGAACATTGCTTTGGGCTTCAGATGAAGTCAAGCAGGAGGGAAGTCCACGAGTCAAACTCAAGGCAGGAGCTGCTGAGCCCCTGGTGAGGACACAGGTCTGCAGAGGGTGGTCCACACTCCCTCTGTGCTGCTCTGAAGAACTGATCTTGGGAGGTTGGCCCAGAGTCTCCAGGTGGCCTCTTTGCTCAGTTATCTCCATTTGGGGTCATCACAACTAATTGTTCTGTTTTTTTTATTCTTTTCTATTTTCAAAGGGGATGAGATGCTACTTTTTGGTGTTGGCTCTGGTCACTGGCTTTTTCCTCCACAACGAAATAGAACATGCTTAAATGTAAATAACTGGGCTCCTTAGTTGGATTCTTTTAAAGAAACTTCACAAAGCATGTCGTGTTCTTGCCATGCCGTGGACACTGTGGTTTCACTTGTGGTGCTAAGAAGGCAAATAGTGTGGTTTAGGAAGAATTGTGGCTTTCTGTGGATTTGTAGCCCAGCTGATGAGAAAGGACATGATGGCTGGACCCCAGCAGGGACATCCCCCTGTGAGGTGATGCTGTTTCTGTGCTTCCAAGCCCTGCAGTGTGTGCTGACACTGAGAAGGTGCAGGCTTTTCCAGGGATCCCTTGGAGCAACTCTCCAGCTGGAAAGGGCAGAGCAGCACAGAGGCTGTGGCAAGGCAGAGCCATCTCTGTTCTTGGTGGCTTCTTCAAACTGTGCCCAAAAGGCTGAGGTTGGGCCCCAGATGTGGTTTTTGTTGCTTTGGGCTTATCTGTGCTTCTGCCAGGCTGTTCTTTTCTGGGCAGAGCATGAGGATGCTCAGAGGGACAGGCTGAGGCACAGGCTCCTGTGGAGGGGTGTGGAGCTGTTGGAGCAAATCCAGAGGGCTGGAGCCAGGCTGGGAGAGCTGGGGGGTTCACCTGGAAAAGAGAAGGTTCCAGGGAGACCTGAGAGCCCCTTGCAGTGCCTAAAGGGGCTCCAGGAGAGCTGGAGAGGGACTGGGGACAAGGGAT
>JAWWEW010000166.1:33722785-33733089 GCA_035583185.1 Anabacerthia variegaticeps
AGTGTCCAAGGCCAGGTTGGATGGGGCTTGGAGCACCCTGGGCTGGTGGGAGGTGTCCCTGCCCATGGCAGGGGGTGAAACAAGATGACCTTTAATGTCCCTTCCAACTCCAATGAATCTGTTATTCTGAGTCCATGAATCTTTTCTGTCCACAAATGGGACTGTTTGCACTGAGAGAAGTCCCAGTGTTTTGTGGTTATGAGTTTTTCCTTCAGGAGGAAGAAGAAATGACCAAGTCCCACCAAGTTCTGAGCTCTCTTGGCATGGGATCACCAGCAGAACTTCTCTCCAATCGTCCACGCCATGGAAAGGAATGGGGTTGGGCTGCTTCACTCTTCCATGGATGTCATCATTTCCTTGAAGGTAAAAGGGATGGAGAAAGGAGAGAAGAAGGGAAGACTTCCAGTTATAGACAACAACAGGCTGTGGAGAACAGTGCTGGTTTTAAGCCTGACTTAACCAGGCAGATCTGCAGCAGGAGAAGTCCCTGCTCCTCAATCATGGAAAAATGGCTAGAAAGTGTAGGGTTAATTTTATGGAGGGATTGAGCACAAGGGTTGAGCACCTTCAGCATGGCAGGTGAGCCAAAGTCAGAGATACAGCTTGGGAGATACCAGAGCAAAACACCCATCGACTTCTGTCTCCTGTAACATGGAAGAATGTCTGGTTTGTGATGTCAGAGTAGCTCAATAAACCAAAAAGTAAGAACAAGTTAAAAATGAGCTCTATACTGCATTGTAACCCTGGTTTACAATTGGAATTCTTTGCCAGAATAGTTCCTCAACTCATTATAAGAAGCTCTGTGCACGAGCACTAATTTTATTTCATCTTGTTTCACAAATCTAATAGAAAAAAAAAACCCAGCTAAATTAGGCTAAACCACTTGATTCGGCTGCACGCTTTTAAATGCCATAAAGTAAGAAGATTATGTTACCCCCTTCCCCACAAATCAGGATTAAACTTGCATTTCCAGGGGTTTGTGCCAGCAAAATCCCCAATTTGCTGAGCTCAAACTCTCTCATCTGGAGCCAGAGGCCAGAGGAGGAGATGCACTTTGGAAATGGTGATGGCTGCGGGAGGTTTTTGGGAGAATTAGGACTTTTCCCCTAAACTATCAGTGTGCTCCTCCTGCATGGGAAGAGCAAGTTTCTTATCTCTGCAAGCACTTTGTTTTCTCAGTGTGATCCTTGTTTCTTGCACGCTTGTCTTAGGATTGGAGAATTTCACCTGCAGCACATCGTGCATCTGTTAAAATCTGTGCCAACCTCCTCATATTATTTTTAAGAGAATGTGAGTTTTCCTTCCTAAAATTCCGGTGGGCAATGAATTAAAAATGACAACTCTATAGACGGCGAAAACAAGAAAATAAAATATACAAAACATTGCTAATGATCAGTTCTTGAAAAATTTACCAGCCACACGGTACCCAGGGAGCTAAACTCATTAGCAGCAAGTGATAGGAGAGCTGACACACTCCGGGATGAGGCTCAGGCACAACATATTCAAATGAAATCTCTTTAGCAAAAGAGTTTTGTTTCTTTCCCTGAAATATTTGGCAACAACGCGCCTTTCTTTAAAAAAACACAGAGGTGTCTGGGAGGTTAGAGCATCTTGTTAATCAACCATCCCGATGTTTACAATGCTCAGGAGCTCTTCCCTCCCTTGGGAAGGGGCAGTTCCTAATTAGGGGGCAGAGATGTTCCCAGTGATGAGCCAGAGTTTTCCCTGTGTTATCAGGTGGGTCCTGCTTGGCCCATCCTTGTCCTGGATGATCCTTCGTGTCACCCTCTCCCCCCTCAGAGCCACAGGTGAGTCACAGACTTGGCCCTCTGCAGAGTGCCAGGCACAGCATCAGCACTAATAAATGCTGCTAATTAATAGATCCGGGTGGCCTCAGCCCTGACACCGGGTGTGCTACACCCTGAGCCATTAACTCCGTGTGACACTTGAATGCTGCCACCTTCCAGAAACAGACAATTGCTTCACACCTCATTTGCAAACTAAAGGAGATAGGGAATGAATTAAACTTCCTGCAAACACTCAGGAGGTTTACAGAGAGCCCTATCTCTAAGTCTACTGTACTATTTGCATAAAAGAATTCAGTATCAATGTAATTATTAATGATAATTCTAAAGTAGTTGTGCTGCTTCAGGATTTTTCAGATTAAGAATGTAATGAATTAGTAATAAAATCCTAACACAAATTTATTCCTAAATACAATTTCCTTTCTGGCTGTGAATCTCCTTGTATTTATTATAAAAGACGTACTTGTTGGAACAGCTTTTCTCCGGCGGCGCGGTTTAAAGATGCATGTCTTCCACAAAGTCAGATTTCTATTAGCAAGGCACTCTGGAAGCAGCCTGGCTCTTCTTTAGGCAGCAGGAGGATGTGACTGATGTGTCCTTGCCTGCTTTAGTGACAAATGTCTTCGAGGCATCCACCTCATCCTACCTCATCCTACGTGCGGGCGAAGGCTTGGAGAACTTGGGCTGCTCCTGCCCCCAGCGAAGCCCCTGAGCCTGCAGCAGGGCCCAGCCCAAAAACCATGTCTAAGGGGGAAAGTCAGACCTGTTTCCTCCTGTTTCTGTGCTGGTTGCCTCCATCCCCCACCTTCTGAACCGCCTGGGGTCACCCCCTTATGGTTAACACACACCTTCAGTCTGCTCCCTTCTCACACCAGTGACTGTGAGTGATGCTGCACATCTGCACACCAGGGAGTCACTAGGAGGGACAAGAGGAGGCCCAGATGTTGGAGAGACGTGGTAGCACTTGGTGGATTACAACTGGGACAAATAAACCCCAAAGTTTAAGCCCATCATGGGGCAGCACAAGGTAAGAGAGTTCATTTTGTTACGTGGAGGTGGTGACAAATTTTAATTTTTTTTTTTTTTTTTTTTTGAAGCCCATCTCTGTGAATCGCTTTCTTTTGAAATAATCTTGAAATAATTTTCATCTGGGGAAGGTTGAAGTCTGGCTGCAAAGTAAGAGAGCCTCCCCTTTTCTCCTCTTTGCTCCTCCCTCTCCTCCTGTGCCTGGGATTCTGGGACAAATGTTGGTGCAAATTTAGCACCTTTTGTGTTGCCAGTTATGGTGAAAGATGCACTTTTCCTAGGAATTTATAGGGCCTAGTCATCAGCTCTAGAGCAGGTTGCAATTTTCCTTTGATAATTTCAATCATTTTTTTGGCTGTTTTGATGTTCTGTAAAATTAGAAACAGCAAAGTTTGGTGAATCTGGTAGTGCAGGAACATCTGGATGTTGTGTTGAGTTCTGCTTCCCTATTTCATAGCCAGATACAAACGTGCCTTCCTCTTTGGTTGGTGAGATCTGGCTCCAAGCCCTGGTTTTCCATCTTTCCAGTGTACATGGTCACTCCATTCCCACTATTCCCCAGCAGGAACCAACCACTGAGCCCAATCCTTCCAGGGAAGCTGCTGGAGCTGGAATTTCCCACAATCTAAAGACAAATCCCTTTGCATTCTCTCTCCACTTTTGACATCCTGCCCCGTGCTAATTCCTGGTGCATCCCCATCCCAGTGATCCACCAGGTGACCATGACCCACCTTGGAAGTGCCTCCAGCTCTGCCAGGGAGGAATCCATTACCATCTTCCTGCTGTAGGAAGGCACTGAAATGGGTGAGACCTTGCTAAAATATTGATTCCTTGGCATGCCAAAAAATCCCCGAGGAAGAAGCACTTTTGTCCTGGAACGCTCCCAGAGAAATTTTGCCCTGACAGGAATGTTTAATGGCATTACCATGAAAAAGAATTGCTGTTTGCTGAAAATGAAGATGTGCTCTTATTCCATTCTCAACTTTGGCCTCCAGAGAACTAATTTGCCCAGACATCCTTTTCCTTGTGTTTAAGAGCACTGGAGCACACACTTTGCATCAGACATCCCCATCCGTGGCAATGACGGCCCTGGTAAAATTTTCATCTCCGAATGTATTTTTCTGAGTGATCCAATTTTCTGTTCAGATTCTATTAGCATATTTAATGTGAATAATGGTGGATTCCTGTTTGTTTCGAGCTGCACAGGAGCTCTGGAGAAGCGGACTTGCTTGTTCTCTGCCTGCAGCAGTGAGAGCTCCTGGATGTGGAACATCCCAAGCACAGGCACAGGAGTTTGCCCTGACACAGTGCTGGGTTTTAGACCTAGAACTGAAAAGTTAATTACCTTTAAAACCATTGGCACGTGGGCAGAGCTGCAAACCAGAATGTTCAAATTGTTTATCCCAGGTTTGAGGCTGTCAATGACTTGGTACCAATAGTTTCTTGGAGGAAACACTCTTGGAGCAGCTCTTGTTCACACCATGGGCAGTGGCAAAGCAAGATTAGTGGCTAATTTCATTCTAGCAATACTTAAAGATTTGGAATTCTTTTGAAATGCTGTTTTTAAAAGCAACAACCAAAGAATCTTGCTTTTTCCCCCACTGTGGGACCCCCAGGTCATTTGGGGTCTGCACCCAGCACAAACCTCAACAGAAAACCCTAAGGGAGACATCCTGGTTGGATGCAGCAGTCACTCCTAGACTTGGAGGAGCTTGAGGGTTCCCATATAAAGCATGTGAATGTTTTAGAGCTGGAAAAAGAGATTATATTATTTGCTGTAGAAACAAGTAAGTTTTATAAGTTCCCGGAATTTTCCTTCATTTAAAGGAGGCAATACTAAGATAAACTTGGTTTTGCTTTAGGAAGGACTGAAAAAAAAATATTGGCAAAATCCTGTGGTGTTTGGTTAATGATTAGATAAAAACTGTGCCAAGCAGTGACATTGCAGGACCCTCTGGCGACAGACACCCAGGATCTGAGTTTCTAATAAGGAAGGCACAATCATTTCAGGACAGGACAAGGGGAAATGGCCTCAAGTTGCACCAGAGGAGGTTTAAGTTGGTTATTAAGGAAAAATTCCTTTCTGGAAAGGGTTGTCCAGCCCTGGCACAGCTGCCCAGGGCAGGGGTGGGGTCCCCGTCCCTGGACAGAATAAAAGCCCTGTGGATGTGGCACTTGGGGACATGGGTTAGTGGTGGCCTTGGCAGTGCTGGGGAAATTGGACTCAAAGGTCTCTGAGGGCTTTTCCAACCTAAACCATTCCCTGATTCTGTGAAGACCATGATAAACATCTGCCACAGCTCTGACCTGTCCCCTCAAGGGGCATGGGAAGAGAAGGAATTCCTGATGTTCCCTCCTGGGATGTCTCACAAGAGCCCTGGCACTCCTCCCCACGGCTCTGCAACCCTGGGAGACATCATGGAGGAGGCTGGGAATGCCTCAAACCCTGTGAGAAATTCCTTGTGCTGTGTTACCACCAGGAGGAGGCAGGAAATGTTTTGGTAGCCAGCTCTGGGGCAGCTGCTCCTCCTCTGGGGTTATTTGTAAAGGTATTGCCTGGGGGAAGCTGTGAAGGAGGGGATTATTCTTTATAAATCTGAATTTTGGTGTGTATTTCTCAAGTAGTGACTCCTCAAAACTCTCACTGTGAAATGTACTGCAAGTTTGGTATTTGAAAAACACTTTCTTTTTGAACACTGAGGTTTTTGCACCATGGAAAGCAGTTCCCAGCCTGGCCCAGCTGCCCCGTGGAGGCATTTTGGTTCAGGGATTTCCACGGTCATCTCCAGCCTCTGAACCTCCCTCAGCAGGTAGGGCTGTGGTAGGGATGTCACTGCCATGTGCTGGGAGTGTCCCTGGATAGGCTTTTCCCTGTTTCCTCTCCTGTGTCTGGTCCCTCCTCGGTGGCTCTTCCATGGTTGGCCTGGTTTGGGATTGAATTGTGACCCTACAAATATTAAATCACTGTGCTCTGTAAGAACAACGTGCAGTGCTGGCCTTGGCTCCACCCTGATCGTTTGCAGATGTTGGGGCTGTCCTGAACAAACAGTGTCTTGACTCATCCTGAAAAATGTTCACCATCTGTGCAAGCACTTTAAAATGTGATCTCTGGCAGGTCTGGAGCTCCACACCCCCCACCTCCCATTTCTCTTTCTTCATTTATTTATTCATGTTAAGTTAGAGTAAGAATGAAGCTGTTTCCTACCTGAAATTCTCCATTTCCCAGCCTGTACAATGCACTCCTGCTTCTGCCAGTTGTGAAACTCCTCTGTTTCTCAGTGTGTTCCCTCACCTTTCCTTCTGAGCAGTTGTCCCACTCACAAACCAGCTCCATTATGCTCACATTTGCCTGTTTGCTGTAATGAAGACAACTGGATTCCTAATAGTCCATTAAATGGTCTATTAAATAATGGAGTTGCTGGAGGGACGCTGGTAATACTGTGCAGAGTGGCAGGGTAATAACCCTGTGATTCAGATGCTGCCTGGATTCCTCTTACAGCTGTTTGAAATGTTTTCTGGAGAGTTTTCATAAATCTTTCCACTTCTCAGCTGGCCCGTGGCCAGGAGGGATCCACTTGTTTTACTGGAACCTGAGATATTCAGCAGATGGGGCAAGTTCCCAACTGCTGGAGCTGCTGTCCAAGGCACAGCAGACAGGCTGGCAGGGCTGAAAATCCTGGGTTTGATTACAGGAGGTATAAATTGGGATTAATTCAGTGAGTAAAGGTGTGTATTTACCTTTCTGGATGGGATGGAACTGCTCTGATGGTTCACTGATCTTGGTCTGTGAGTATCCATGAGCAGCTCTTCGTATTTTAGTGTCAACCCAAACTAGGTGTCCTCATATCAGGTGCCTCCAAAGGCTGTTGACCATCTCAGTCCTTCTGAGGGTCTGTCTTCAGACACAGGAGTGGTGAGGTTTTATAAGGTCTTAGTTGATTCACAGACTGTAAATGACTTGCTCATGCTGAAGCATGAAAAAAATACAAAAATATGGAAAATATGGGGCTTGACTCACACTCCAATATTTTAAGGTCAAGACTTCATTTCCCTGGAAGAACTTGACCCCAAAAGCAGTGGAAGGTCCTGCAGAGATCACAGTTTAAGGATTTTCCTGAATGAGGATTAACTCACCACCTTGCCATTGGCAGTCATGTTTGTGGCTGGACATTTCTGCACTCCTGATGTCCACTCTCCTAAAATGATTTAAAAGTTTTTCCTTTTTTTTCCTTCACAAAGGGGATAGTTTGGGTTTTTTAGCTCTGTTCTTCAGTTTTCCCCCAACTCCTCTGAAATACTGCACTTACCTCCCAATTTATGCATTATTGCTCCAAATCTTTAGCCTGATAAAGCACCACGGGAAGTCTGTGCACTAAGAACACTTCAAATGGAAGGACAACAACATTAAGGCAACTTTGTGTCCAGTAAGAGAATTTAATTGGTGTGACTGGTTCGTGTTACTAACACTTAGCCAATTATTATGTCCTCTGCCCCCTGAACTGAGCAGGAGAGAGTGTTGCTGCTTTGGTCGTATTTTGATTCATTTAAAGCACAATTGGATGCTTTTTGTCCATCTGTCTGGACTCAGAGTCCACCCACTCTCAGGGTTGTTTCCATCCCAGTTTTGGCTTGCTGTGAGTGACTGTTCTGGGGGTTGGAATGAGTTGACCTTTGATATCTCTTCCAACCCAAAGTGTTCTGTGATTCTGTGATTCTTGTCTGATTGTGGAGGGAAGGACAATGACAGGGATGCTTTTCCCATGCCTGGGTGGTTTGAGAGCATTGTTTCCCTTTGCCATCAGCTTTTGTTGTGTGTACATTCTGTGTATTTCATGCTAAATATTTATATGTCTTATATTCAACAGATAAATTGGTTCCAGGACAAACATGTCATTCCTTTTCTAGATGAACCATCTGCCAATGTTTGTATTTATGGGTCTGATTTCTGTGGTTCTCCTTACCCAGGGACTGGTGGTCTTGGGTGACTGGAATAGCTGAGACCCTATGAAGGACCATCTTCCACCCTCTGCATTTTTTTACAGTCCTGATTCCTTCCTTCATCATAATTTTGCTTGTTATCTAAAAATCAGTGCACCTTGTCAAACTTTTGTGCTGCTTTCTTTTCCTTTCTCTTGCCTAAGAAATTATTTGCTATTTCCACAAGGGCTCTGTGCATTAAGATTTTGTGCCTGTGCTTTGTGTTGATGTCTCAGCACTTAATTTGTACTTTTGCTGTGGCATCTCAGCGTGTTCCATTTATTCTGCAGGATCTATTTTTTTAGTGCATTCAAAACCTCCTGGAGAACTTAAAATTCAAACTGCAGTGGACTCGAGGGATCAGAGCCCTTCCAAAGCCTTGCAGTTCTGGCCTGTCCTGGGAGTGCTGGTGGAGACGTGTCTGGAGAGCACTGAGGCTCCAAAACGAAGCTCTTGGAGTGGTGTCTTCAGAGGTTGAGGTGAACCCTTCCTTTCCTGCTCCCTGAATACAAACCCAGCACCATCCCCTCCTCAGTGCTGGGCTCCACACCGAGTTTGGGTTGGGGTCGTGACATCCCCCACCCGATGGCAACTTTGCAGGCACATAGTTTGGGTATTGTTCTTGCAAAAAAAAGTGCAGGCAGAGAAGGAGGTCTGTGTTAGGAGCCAGAAAAGGATTTTATTCTGTGGTTATTATCTGAGGGGGCTTAATTCGAAAAAAACCCTTGGCTTTATTTATATTGGTCACCTGCAATTTGTTTGCAGCGTTATTTCAGCTGGAAATCACATTTCCCTCTTGTTATCAACCACATATAACCATCCCGTGGATCTGAACTGCAGTTGTTCCCTTCCCAAGGCTCACTGGATGGCTGGGAAGGAATTACTTGGCATGATTGGATGCAGCTGCTGCAGCTCTTGCAAAGAGTGAAAAACTCTTTTGAAAGGCTCTTCAAGATGGTTTTGATAAATTCAAAGTTTGAGAGTTTTTATTTGCCTTCCATTAAAAAGCTATAAAAGAGACGACTGTTCATATGTTGTAGGAGGAATTTCTTTACCCTGTTGAGAGATGGCAGATGGAAAACCAGGAATTTTATGTTGCAGTGATAGCTGGCATGTTGTACATGTTAATGTCCTGCTTCCCATCTTCAACAGATCTCTAAATTTAGGGATGAGACAGTGGAAAGGCTACAACCTGCCTCGTGACGTGTGGTCGTGGTTGTTCCCTGGGTGTGACTGCATTTCCACCATGATTTTTCCTCACAGTTTGGAGGGGGAAAAAGCATTGGACTTCCAGTTTGGCTTTTTTAGTGGTTGTGTTTCTGGTCGTGGTTGGTGTTGTGAGCTGGTGTCAGGGGCTCCTGTGTCCTCCAGAGTGGGGTTGGGGTGGGTGCTCAGGGAGCTCTGCTGGGGAGGTGCCTGTTTCCTGACCCAGCACAAGCTGCTCTTGGCTGCTGGAAGGTTTTCTCCACTGCTTGCTCTCCAGGCCAAAGGCACTGGACAGGCTGGATGGAACAGATGTTCTGGTTGCTTTTGCTGACATTCCAAATCTGCCTTTTCTGGTGTAACAGATAATTTTTTGTGGCAGCCGAAGAGATGAGATCCTTATTTCCCCGAACATCTCCAATGGATATGAAGGCAATATTTTGCTGTCTCTGATTTATGGGGGTGTGTTGCCATTGCCAGTGGATTATCTGGATTTTTGCTTGACATTGTGGAGACTCGTTGCAGATGCACATTTATTTCTCTCTCCTCTGTCCCTGCAGAAGATTTGTACATTCTGGCAGACAGGACAAGCTTTTGTTTTGGGTTGGGAAGAGAACAGAAAAGGGGTTGTGCTACTGTTTGCAGGAGCCACCAGAACTGTATCAGCTTTCCTTGGGCTTGCTTAGGGTTTGCTCCTCTCCTCCAGTCCTGGGAATGGGACTTTTATTCCACCTCAGATCATGACACTGGATCACTCATTCCCTTTCCAGTTTGCCTTGTTTGCATTGCCAACAATTAGTAAAGCTCTATATACATCTGAATGTTTTTAACAACAGTTTTTGCTTATGTTTGGCATTAAACATTGGCTGAGAGTCACCCCATACTTGGTTTTTAATTATTTATTTGGGCCAGCCTTTCATGCCAAGAGTATTTAGCTGCCCCCAAAGTCAGTGCAGGGATATTCAGCAAGGGAGTGGAGCGTTCCAAGGGGAAAGCTTTCCATATCCCCATCCCACCGTGCTGTTCCTGCATCTCTCCCATAGGAAAAGGCTGAGAAGGGCAAGTGTTCACCTGGAGAAGAGAAGGCTCCAGGGAGAGCTGAGAGCCCCTTCCAGTGCCTGAAGGAGCTCCAGGAGGGCTGGGGAGGGACTGGGGACAAGGGATGGAGGGACAGGACAAGGGGAAATGGCTTTAAGCTCGAAGAGGGTAGATTTATATGGGATATTGGGAAGGAATTGGTGGCTGGGAGGGTGGGCAGGCCCTGGCCCAGGTTGGGCAGAGAAGCTGTGGCTG
>JAWWEW010000166.1:33755580-33784065 GCA_035583185.1 Anabacerthia variegaticeps
GGGGCTTGGAGCACCCTGGGCTGGTGGGAGGTGTCCCTGCCCATGGCAGGGGTGGGATGGGATGAGCTTTAAGGTCCTTTCCAACCCAAACCATTCAGTGAGTCTGTAAAGAGAGGCCACCAAGACAGATCCATCCTTCTGGACTGCCTGGCTGCAAAGCCTCCTGGAGGTGTCAGAGGACATGAGCTTTGCTCCCAGGTGGCTTAGGCTGGAATACAGCTTTTTTTCTGGAGTCAGGTCAAACCATGCAGGTGGCACATGAAACAGAACCAAATCAGTCTGCTCAGCTCATCATTTTTATTTCTTGTTTCTACAGAGTAAATTATGTCCCAACTAAGATCCTTCTAACTGTTCAGAGCGGCTCCCACTCCGCTGTACAAACAAATCCTTCCTGCCTTTTTAATCAGGGTTTTCCCAAGGCCGATCACCTCAACCTCTGCTTTTCCATGGGCTTCCAAGGCCTGATCCTGCAAAGAGCCCTGTGTCTCCTCAGAGGTGCTGGGCACTGTGACCTTCTCCCCATATTCCTGTGTTCTCAGGGTGGCCAGCACCCGGCAGGATGTGCCCCTTGCCTTGCACACAGACCCCGTTCAGTTTGAATGTTCCGTAATGTATGTTTAAATAGTCGCAGCCAGCGAAGAACTTTGATGAGGCAAAGGGGTAATTGGATTTTCTTGTTCTATAATTAAAAAGGTATATATTACATCCACATTAATACCAAAAGAGTTCATCATGATCAATGTTATTACAATGAATACCAAAGGATTTAACAGTGATTGGCCACTTAGTTTAAAGGGTACCTGAAATCATTAAATTGTTTGCTGGAGGGCTTATGAAGGCCTATTGGATCTCCTGCCACTCCATTTTTATCTTTACTCCTGGCCTGCAGTGTGAGGTTTACTTTTACAAAATAGGAGCAACAGGGTGATCATTTTCCTTTATTATTCCCTTATTGACTTCCAGTTAATTTTAATCTTTGCATTAAGTGACCTCTATTACACATGCCAGGTATCTGATTACACCGCCAAGGTTGAGACCACGAGGCGACCTATTGCACCACGTCAATTGTCCTTCACAGAAGCCCTCACTGTTAATCAAGAGAGGAAGATTAAAGGAGATCAGAACTCTCAGCCTGAAGTGCATTTTGCATGTGAATACACCTTTCTACCAGTGCATGTGTGTTGTCCTGGAAGGAAACAAATACGAGCTGTTTCTGCTGAAATCTCTGCAGAGAGAAGTTCTCCAGTCAAGGTGATGTATGAAATCCTCTGTCCTTCTACACTGGAATATCCCTGTAAACCCCTAAATTATATACATTTTAATCTATGTGTAAAATCCTCAATTACATACATTTCAATATATCTGTAAAATCCCCAATTACATACATTTCAATATATCTGTAAAATCTCAAAGTTATCTCATATTAACTTTGGACAAACACAATATGGGTTTTTTTTTCCTGCAATCCTAAAATGCTCATGTTTAATTTTGGCCAGTTCTACATAGATCCGAATAAGCTTAATTAATTCCCAGCATGGCTTAGAATCACAGAATGACTTAGGTTGGAAAGATCTTTAAGATCATCAAGTCCAACCACGAGACCTGATCACCTTGGGTTCTTGGGTGGGTTATACTTGACCCTTCACCAGCATGTGAATGTTTGTTCACACTTTAACCAGCTACTCAGGGGCTGTTGGGCTTTGTAGAATTGAGAATTTTGGTCACAGAGGAACTTTTTACTGTCATTTAGAAAATGCACAGGATGAAAAAACCCCACCTCAGCTCATTGGGGTTATGCTCATGTTAATAATCACAAATGAAACTTTAAATAACACTGATTTTTGTCAAATTGTCATCTGATTTCCTCTATTTCTTGGCTTACCTGACTGTCAGTCCCCTTCCAAAAATATCTTTGCATTGTAAAAGAATTTTACTAAAGGAATTTGCAGATCCAGCAAGAAAAGTACAGAGGGAAATGCGTGAAAATATATTTCTGTCAGTTCGAAAGTCTTCATGTGAATCATGATGTCAGATAATTGTCAGGCCCTCAGCAGGAAGGTGATCTTTTATAATCGCAGAAATATAGATTAATTAAGGTTGGAAATACCTAATATCATGGGGTGCAACCATTCCCCCAGCACTGCCAAGGCCACACTAACCCATGTCCCTCCCAGTGCTTGTCTGCAAGGTTTTCTCATTCATAATAATGATATTTATTACTCTTCACCTCTTTGGAAACTCCTCCTGGATCACAAGGCACAGCTTTGCTGCCTCTGTTGCAGGTGAGAACATGATTTCCTGGATGGAACTGGGAAATCTTACTGAGCATTAGAACCTGGAGGGATGATAAATAGACATGTCAGTATTTAACACTGACCAAAAGCATTTGAGCCCAGACTGAACTAATTTCACCAGTAGTTAGTGTAATTAAATATTTTCACCAGGATGGAGAGCCATGGTTTGATTTGGAAGTAATTTGCTTGACAAATATCAGATGTTAAAATAATTAAAGCTTAACCATTTCTATTTAATCTCAAG
This sequence comes from Anabacerthia variegaticeps, assembly GCA_035583185.1. Taxonomy (NCBI): domain Eukaryota; kingdom Metazoa; phylum Chordata; class Aves; order Passeriformes; family Furnariidae; genus Anabacerthia; species Anabacerthia variegaticeps. The sequence continues at coordinate 33,758,119 of JAWWEW010000166.1, forward strand.
TGGATGAAGGAAAACAAGCCCCTGAATTATATCAGATTCATTATTAATTGACTCGTGGAATTTAAGACCAACAGGGACTATTATGGTCATCCACCTAAGCAGTCATGCCTAAGCAGTCATGGAATTCCACCCAGTAATTCATGCATTCAGCCACTATTTTGAGCAGAAATCCATACAAATGGCAAAGTCACAGTGACTTCATGGCTGTTGTAATCTTATTATATGGAAAATCCCTGGAAATGTGGGAGCTGTAGGTGAGCATGGAAAGGCTTGCACAGGTACAGCTGGTAGGGAGTTCTCCCCCAAATTTTTGCTTGAAGTGATCTTTAACACTGAGAAAAGAGAAAGAATCATATTTGCTACATTTTACTGAACATTCTTGCTTAATTCAAATTTGTAGTTACAAAATGCAGTAGTGTTAATCTATCCATTTATCCATTAGCCCCCTGTTTTTCATGTGGTAAATCCCAAGGACTCCTGATGGTTAAATCATGAATTCCTTTGTGCAGGTACAATTTCGATAAAAACCATGGATTTTATTGTACTTGATTCTCTCAGTATATTTTGGAACTTTACAAACCAAAAAATCCTGAAATTCTTAGTGACAAAAATTCTGCAATGAGTGTTGAAACTAATGTACTAATATAACACATGCATTAATTATATCAATTATATTACATTGTATTATACTATATTGTGTGTTATTATATGTTACTATATATTATCATATCATGTAATATCATATGTTATTATGTGTTAATATAATATATAATAACATATGTAATATATACTAATATAAAGCATATTGTGTCCAGAAAGCATATATATGAAAGTGTGTAAAAATAAATGTACTGATTTATCCCTGATTATAATTACGTTATTATCTAGCAAGTTTCTGTAGTTTAAAAATATGATCACTTCTATTTAAACAGTCTCATGTTTATGACTTCACCTCTGATGATCTACAGATGGAAAAACAACTTCTGGAAGTTAAAACAGAAGGTAAGTTGGGGTTAAAATCAGAGTCTGAGTTCAGTCAGTTCCTTGCTAAGTCAACTAGTGCAGTCTAAAGTGTTCTGCCCTGGCTCTGAATATATCAATTAATGAATATATTCATAGGGAAAATATAAATGTGAAAATAAAGGAAGGAATGCAGCAGGTGCCTTAGCAGCTGATCTTATTTGGAACATCTTACAAACCTGACCATCCCATGTTCCTTTTTCCCCCCCATTATCCCCAGCCTACCCAAAGCTTTGGACAACTTGTTTGGCTTCCCTGGAAGTCTGTTGGGCTTTTGGTTTTTATAATCAATTCTACCTGTGGGGGTTTATTCTTCACCTAAAGATGACCAGTTGGCACAGAAGGATGTCAGTTTATGGGATTCAGTCAAGAGCAGTGTTTGTCACCCAAAGCCACTGTGACACTCAGTAATGTGGTCACTGTGCTTTAGTCAGAACAAAGCAGGACTAACCCAACCCAGAAATGCTCCTGCTCCATGGCTGAGTCCTGCTTTTAAATAATTTTATCATATAAAGGCTGCTGTTTTCTCCAATTAGACATAAAACTCACCCAGAGCTCTTCAGATCTCGAAGGGAAATCGGGAATGACTTTAAAAAATTCAAGTTTCTGCATCTTTGTGACTGAAACCACAGCGTTTGTATGTATAGCTTTTAAGGCATGGAGCATCCATCCTTCCTCTTCCAGGGTGTGTAAACAAGGATGCCTTGGCTTTCCCTAAAACACCCCTGATTTTGACAAGCCCAACAGATGCACCGTGGGCAATTCCAAGGCCTCTTGAAGTCGGTGAGCTCGGCTTGTCCTAATCAACGTGCCGGCGGAGCGGGATCGCCGAGGGATCGCCGGGAGTCGGGAACAGCGTTTAGCACTTTGCTGACCTTGAGGCCACCTTTTCAAAACTCCTCCTGGAACTCCGATTTTTTCCAGCCAGTTTCAGGTGATTTCTTCCACTTCCTCCTGAGACCAAACCACTTGATTGACCCGTGATATTAAACGAAGTTCTTGCACTGGAAAAAGAAAAATTGTTGGGAGTCCCAGACATGGAAATATTCCTGGTTTTTTTTCTTTCTTTTTTTTGGGGGGGGTTTAGAATTAAAATCTTCCAAAAGTTTTCAACATATCTAACATCCCCTTTGAGTGTTTGACAACAGGTATTTGGGAATGTTTTTTCATTGTGAAGGAAAATAGAGGAGAAAACATGCAAGCAGAGCTATAAACAGACATTTAATTTTAAATAGTAAGCTTTTATATTTATGTGTTTTATGTTAAGATTAAATATCAAAGATTTTTAACTGTGTTTTAGCCTTGTAGACACCACAATTACATACCTGGGATAGCATTTTGCCTCATTTGAGAGTTGCTAATAACTGGGCAATGGTACTGAAAACTTCAGAAATGACATCAAGTAGAAAATTAAGGGGTGTGAGAAGACTTTTTTTTTAAGAAATAAAAGCTTTTATAGCTGAGACCATGGTAAATTCCTCCTCAGAATTCCTTAGGAAGAACAAGGGAGCTGAAGTTTGTATGGTGTGTACAGTGTTACGTGATAAACCTCTGGCTAAAGGTACCTACCTGGAAACAAGGTTCTCCAAAGAGTTGTCATGATTTATGCCAAAGAAGTTAACACAGGGAAGGAGATTTTTTTAATTTCTAACTCACAGTTATGTCTTATATTTTTGCCTAAACTTGGTAGACTTTGTGCTGCATCAAAAGTAATAATGGTTTCTCTACTTTAAATTTAGAACTAGTCCATGCTGAATCAACCAAGTGGAAAGGAGTCATGACTGACCTGTTTTCTAATGGTGAAATTCAAATTGTCAGTTTCCTGAGTCTTAGAAAATCAAGAAAGAGAAAGTTGGTTGTTTGTTTTTCTCTAAAGTATTCAACAGTTTTTTTCAAAGTATCCAGAAGTATTTTCCAAACATTCAGGGTTTAACACTATTTTGAGGAATTTGCTTATTAATTATTTTCCCAATGACATCACCAATCTCTATAGAAGATCTATATCAAATAAGAAATTCTTTATGATCCTTGTGGGTCCCTTCCTGCTCAGAGTGTTCTGTGAATTACCTTTTGCTTGTTTTTTTTGCGTTAAAAACAGTGTCACCAAACACTGAATTAATCAAAGTTGAAGGTGAACACTTGGAAAAGAAGATATGTAGGGATTGAATTCTTTTAAACTCATAGGATCATAGAACATGCTGAGTTGGAAAGGACCCATCAGGACCATCCAGTCCAATCCTTAGCCCTGCACAGACACTCCAACAATCCACCCTGTCCCTGAGAGCCTTGTCCAAAAGCTTCTTGGACTCAGACAGTTGTGGTGCTGTGACCACATGCCCTGGTGAGCTGTTCCAGTGCTCAATCACCCTTTGAGGGAAAAACTTATTCCTGATATTTCCCAAACTTATATTTGTGACTTTATTTATTCCTTCTGAGTAATTATCTTGGCTGGATAAATTATGGCTTGCTAAGTATTTATCCCCCAAACAACTAAACCCTATGGTTTGCCATTGGCCTCTGGGTGCTTGTGAACTCTGGTGTTAATTTTATTGGTCCTTGGGATTTCCTCCTTCTGGTCACTTTTCCCTTGGAATAAACCCCTTAATGTGTAGGACCCAGCCCACCCTCAGCTGTGGTGACAAAACCTCTCCTGCAGCCCATGAGATGGGCCATGGCATGCACAGGATATGGTATTTAATTTCCAGCCTGAGCAGTTCTTCTCTAATCCCCTCACTCTGTTCTGTCAGAAAGCAGGACTTGATGCTTTGTCTGGGTTTCCATGTTACAGGGGTGACACTGGGTCAGCTCAAACAACAACCAGAGGGAAAAAATAAAAGAAGCTGTACAGTTGCACAGTAGTTCTGTGCTACAGGCAGGTTCAATGTGGCTGAGAGGTGGGTTTTGTAGCTTAGGAGAAAATCCTATATGCATCCCAGCCATGGAATAGGATTCCAGCTTATGAACACGTGGTATGAAAAATTGGGCAGCCTTTGGTATCCTGTTTAATCTGCTTGCTCATCTATAAAATGAGAATATCGATTCTTATCTCTCACCGTCTCCAGTGAGGTTTTTAAGGGTATGTATAGAGCACCTATAGATCAGTGTGCTCTGCAGAGATGCTTTCCCAGTGTAAAGGCCTTTTAAACGGTGCAGATGTGTGTTGTGAGGGGCTGTGGCTAAGGGTTAATGCCCCTCATGGTGAGGCTTGGGGGCTGCCAGGCTGCCTTGCCACGGGGCTGGCAGTGTCTGCTGGAAAACAGAGCTGGAAAAGTCAATTGGGCTCTTGCTCAGGTTAAAGGGAAGATTGCATTGTGATACCTTTCGTTGGCATTCTGAGGGCCACTCCAGTTCAATGCAGGCTGTGTTAATGTGCATCAGTTATCCATACACTGAGTCAGTCAATGACTGCATTGATCCAGAGCTGTGTTTTCTTTCAGAGGATGCTACAATGAGGCAATAGAAATCATTAGGCCTTGTGATATTGAAATCCTCTTGGTGCTGCCAGACATGGAGCTCACATTTCACATGCTGTTGCAGCAGCACAAGAGCAGTCATGCCTGGAATCTCGAGTGAAAGTTGCTGTTTATGTTTTTTATTGAGTAAGTCTGCACTGGTTCGTTCCTTTCCTTTGTAGTTAGGTTATTTCACTCCAGTAGAAGGTGGCCCTGCCCAAGATGGCCTGTCAAGTCCCTTCCAACCCATTCTGTGATTTTATGTACAAGATATATCATTGATTTTCTCATGTGTTGAATGTGATCCCAGGTATTGCATGGCTTGGGTTGGAAGGGACCTTAAAGGCCATTTTATTCCAACCCCTGTGGGCAGGGACACCTTCCACTAGACCAGCTCAGAGCTCTGGAGTTTCCTGATAAACCCCAAAGCTGCCTCTGAAGCTCTGACACAGCTCTTCCAAACACTTAGGGCCTCAAAGTTATACAATTTCCTCTTCCTGAGGACTCTCACCCTTCTAGTTGTCATCACAAACGTTTTAGACCAAGCCAGAGTTTTTGAACCCTCACTTTTTCCAAGAAACTTTTGCATGTGGCAGAATGTCTGGACACTTTATAGATGTTCAGAGTTGATATCTTGTTAATTAACAACAGTAATTTAGTCATTACAAAAATGTTTATGAGCCCTTCTACAGAAGGCAATGCAGAGCCACAGAGCAGAAAACAGTTCTAGTTCCAATCTAAACATAAAGAGTCTCTTGCAAGTGGAAAATACAAAGAAAAGATGTGATATTGGTTAAAATTTTACAGGGGGTTTCCAGCAATCTGCAGCCTCATTATGGTCAAGTTCTTTAGTACATTCATATAGGGAGAGAGTGAATAATGCCCTAGAAATGAAGGGTTGGAGGCATGAATCAAACAACATTCACAAATCTGCAGGTTTAACTTGTCTGAGGAAGAAATGGCAGAAGGGAAAACAGAGGAAAAATTTGGAGAACACTCCCCCAGTCACCCAAGCAACACACCCCACTAAAACCCCCAGTAACCCATGCTAATAAATCTGTGTGCAGGAAGGGCAGTTGTCAACAGCTCGTTCCAATTTTCAAATCAGGTTTGTCCTCACAAGTTTCCTTCACACCTCTCCTGATGGGGCTGCAGGATTAGGGCTATAAAAAAGGCAAGTCAGAGAAACAAACTGGAAAATGCCAATCCCCCCCCCTTCAAGTTTCCTTTAGAAAAGCTGCTTGGAAAAAAAATCTCCTAAGGAGAACACTGGTGACCGGAGGGATGGAGGAATTAGAGTATGGATGCTTCAGGAAATGTGTGAGGTTTTGGGGAGGTTATGGAGCTGACTCAGCTAATCTGGGTGTATTAGGTGACCTTCTCTCTGGTCTGCCCTGCCTGAAAGTGGCAAATATTCCTTTCATTTCCTGCAGTGGATGTGAAGATGTGTTAGAAAGGTGCCTTTTTCTAGATGATCCTGAGATAAAGAGAAACTTCACAAGGAGGGTTGTCCTTTGTGCTAACCCCACTGCAAACCCAAGGACTTTTGGATAAAGTTTTGTTAACACTGTTAAGAACAAGATGTTATTGAGGGTGCCCTGGTTCAGGTGAAACACTAACCCAAATCTTGACTGTTTGTTACTATTAAAGACCCCCTGGCACTTCCAGGGGAGCAGAGGTGTGAACCCTGGTGTCCTGGCCAAATTCCAGCTTGGGTAATTAAATCCTGCTTCCCTAAAATCCCCCCTGTAGTTCCAGCCGAGTACAGTATCCTTCATTTCCTCTCCAAAAGTGCTGTGCAGAATTGCTTTGTGCTGGCAAACAGCTGCCACATCTGCCCCCAGAGGAATTGCTGCATTTCAGGACTGAGCTCTCCCTTTCTCTCTCCCTCTCACACACACGGAGGACACGGTACTGCCCCAGAGCACCACGAGCATCCCTCCTCCTCCTCCTCAGCCTTTACCAAGCAGCCCCACACCACATCCCCATCCTTTAGCCCAACATCAGCGAGCCCTGCTCGGCTCCAGGAGCTCAGCCTAAAAATGCCTGGCTGTGTCTGAATTGCTGGGGAGCTCAAGTGTCGCTGGGGCTGCTCCCCTTGATTTCTGGATATTGGTCATACCTGGTAAATGGTTTCATTTTCTTTGCCGAGGAAGAAATCTTGAGTCCACTTCTACTGGGGCTTGTTAAGCTGTTGCCTTGGGGGCCAGTTGATCAGTTGTTAAGTAGTAAGCAGCTTTGGCAGTCAACAGGCGTAGGATCCCCTGCAGCTACTCCAGCCTGCCTGTCCTATCATTCTTTATAGAGGTAGCAGAGTATTGTCTTAGAAGTGCAATAATGATAAAATACCAACAGAACCTGCTCGTTCCATTTGGGCATGCACCAGTATTTTGGGAAAGTCTGTGACATCCATATGAATATATATATATTCCTATATATACACATTTATTTGCTTGTCAATAGTGGCTCTGAAAGCCCAGCTGAGAATTTTTTACTGACTTTTTTTTTTTTTCAAATGATAAATCAGGAGCTCCAAGTGAAAAGGCAACAGGCTCAGAATGGTGGGAATGGTACTGATTGCTCCTCAGCTGTTTGTCCTGGCTGCTATCAGCTTCAATTCCACCTGAAAAATTATGGGGAAATACAGCAGGTTTTTACTGGGAACTCCTGCAAAAATCCCAGCCAAGCCACGGAGAGCCACACTTGGTGTTTTGTCTGACAGCAAGGAAGTTCTTTAGTCAGAATGTCATCTCTGAATTGCCATATCAAATAATATATCCTTGTTTTCTCTCTGAAGCGTTGTGACAAACTTGCATGAAAGGTGTGATGTGTTCTAAGCACTGGGACAAAAAAAGCTCTGTCATTTTTCTCTCTCGAACCCACTTTCAGTGGCTGCAGAAATACCTGTTTTCTAATCTTTGTGCACACTGAGAAATCTCACCCATCTGATTTTTACCTAGCTAAGTACACCGGGAGTGATTCAAAGCGGGCTCTGCAGAGTCCTGCTTTTCACATGCCAGTAGGGTTTTTTAAAATGTATTTTATGCTGGGCTTATTTTGTTTGGCTTTTTGGTTGACTGAATTACCTATATTCCTTGAAATGGTGTTTAGTAATTCTCAGCGACTGCAGAGATGCCTACTGGGAAGTGGTCAGCGGATCACAACAAACCCCACTGACTCCGGGCTCTCCTACTGCTTTAACTCAATTGCACTTTCTTATCCAAAGCCACATCTCTTAGGAAAATCCCAGAAATGCTGTTTGCCGTGAAGCATGGTTTTAATATTATCACAGCTATTTGAAAAGACAAAAGATTAGAAAGACTATTTGGGAGTGAAGGAAGAAATAGTTCCAAGGGATGGATTTACCACAAACAAGCCTCGCATTTGCTGCTAATGTTCACTTCATAGTCTGTCTGCAGCTGAGTCATGTCCCCCCTGATGCTGAATGTACCTTCTGTGGATGTGAAAGGGGGTGGCCATTCTTCATTTGTGTCCTGGTCTCCTACAGGCTGTAAATAATGACAGGCCAAATGGTGCCCGGGGATTGATTTATTTATTCTTTTTTGGCCTATATTGATAATGTATTGCTGGGATTCTGAGCGCGCTAAAAAGTCAGAAGGGGAAGTGTGGACATGATAATTGAACGGCAGATGGATTTGAAAGAGAGCTGGATGCTAAAGTCAAAGCCCTTGGAGCTGATCCATAACAAAAGCACTTGCAGCCTCAGGAAGGACTAGGAACCTGCTCAGGGTTTGGCAGCAAGAGGTGAGATAGAAGGTGGCCTTTTAATCTAAATAGCTGACGTTTGTCTCATGTGTCATGATGTGTGATAACAGATATATTGTCACCCATACTTACCAGAAGGAGATTGGGCAAGAATTTCAGGAGTGACTGGGAACCACCACAGCTCAGGTGCTGGCAGCATGAAGTCCAGAGGAATGGTGGAATAAGCCCAGTTCATTCCCCAGAGGAGCAGACATGGCTTTAATGACAGCTGCCACCTCCAGCACGATGGTGAATGCCTGAGGATCCTGAGTGTCTGCACAACTCTGTGTATTTGCTGTTGGTTCCTCCAGAAATGACCTCTCCTCCTCCTCCTCCTCTTCAGCCAGACCTCTCCTCCTCCTCCTTCTCTACAAAGGCACCTAAATCAGGTGAGCAGGAAGGAGCTGCAGGTAGAAGGTTGAAAATCCTTTACTAAGAGTCTCCAAATAGGAGAGTTAATGGCACTTTATAGGCAGAGATCCTAATTCCTAAATTGCAGCTTTCTGCCTTTCCCTGTGGTGACTTTCTCCTGGACCAAATTCTTCATGAGTGGTCACCACAGCAGTTTGTTCCTTGCCCACAGGAGACCTCCAGCAGTTCTGTTAATTCTCTGTAGACAAATCATTTAGATGCCCTGTCTTAGGACAGCAAAGAATCATAAAGAGGTTTGCGTTGGAAAGGACCTTAAAGATCATGTCATCCCACCCATGGGGGCTTGGAATTATGCATCTTCTTTCTTTGTTTGTTCCTTCCTCTGAGAAAAAAACCCTTTCCTTTTCATATTTAACACAAAATCAAGCAACCAAGATTCTCTGGGTCTGTGGTTTATCCCTACTGATGGCAGGAATCACAGCCCAGAGAGCAGCATCCTCTGCAGGTTGGATCTTCAATACATCAAACGACAACGTTGCCATTGTTTTGAGAGGGTTAACTAAGATTAATGAGAAAAGAAACATGAAGCCATGGAGGATCAACATTACAAATCAATGACTGAATAAATTTAATGTGTATTCCAGCTGTACTTTACCTGGCATGAGACTGATTCTTAAGAGTGTATCTTTTATGCTTCTAAATAACCCAGTAGGACAGGAACACTGCTTCCACTTTAATAATGCTTTATTTAAGGTTTATACAGTAGTCAATGTATTGATTTAGGAGGAATTTGTAGAATAAAAAAAGAATGCTTAATAAGGTGCAAATAAACTCCTCCAGCTTTCTCCATTCTTCATCCTTAACGTTTGCAAACTGGGACGCCAGTGTTTTAATTCTGGAAAACAAAGCCATTAGGAAATAAACTAAGGTTTGCTGGTAGCCAACCTTAGTTTGAGCCTTTACTCTTTGCATGGATGAAGTGACTTCAATGAAAGGTGCACTCTGAATTGTAGAGCTTTCTCCACCCCCACGCAGCAAGTTTTGAAATCCCCCCTTGTTGTGCATTTCATTTGTTTATGCATAATTATTGCTCAGAGATGGGAAACCTGACTTTGTCCCTTTGCCACTTTGTCCTTAAACTTCTCGACGCCGTTGACTCGCTTCGTCCCTTTAACCAAAACGTCGCCAGCCTTAAAACTGCCCCCTAAAATTGCCATTAGTGTGGCAAATGGCAGGCCTTGGCTAATTAGGCGCGTGGGGCTGACGACAAAGGGAGCCCTTCGCCGTGAGAGAGCGCTGCCGCAGCCCGGCCTCCTAATCAGATGCCGGGAATTGAACTTGCAGAAAGTTTGTGCTCGCCTTGTGGATTTTCATTTCAGATGTTGTCAACTCAAGGGCATTTGGACCAATCAATATCTGTCTGTCTTCTCGCACAGAGAAAGTTGGCTATTAGAAAAGAGAGGCTTAGAGCAGGCTCAGCCAATACCATTAGCCCTAGCCTAAGGGCAGTTGTGTCCGTGTGCCGGGGTAGGCACCTGCCCCCTCCCCTCCCCCACCATTAAGAAGGCCACTGGGGATGTCATTTGGACATAGCGGGCAAAGAGCACTTCTTTATTCTTTCTCTTTTTTACACCCAGACTTCACCAAAAATCAATAAATCTGTTCTTTGCTTATTTTCAGAACTTTACTTCAATATAAGCAAGGACTTTCCTTCCAGCTACGAACTCCAGTAGCACCAAGTCAGGGATTTTTTTTATTTTGTGTGTGTGTGTGTCTATTTTTTATTTTCCTTTCTCTGTTCCAATTTGAGAAATAATTGGAAATAATATCCACTGTTTCTTCTTTTCCCTGCTAAAGATTTTTTTAGAAGAAAGACCTTGATCTGCTGACTCTTTTCATGATTCAGCACTTGATTTTTCTCTCCTTGCTGTCCTTTTATTGCTAATGGTTTTATATGATCAGGGAGAGAAATGATACATTTCTTTGTTTTCCAATCAACCATATTGAATAGGATTTTGCTGTTTCCTGTGTCAAGGCACTAGTAGTGACAGTGCTGTTGGTAATTCTTTAAATATGAAACCATCCCACTTCAGTTTTAGGCATGGGGGAACCAGGTATATATTTTGGGAAGGCATCAAGTCCATCCTTGCATGCTGTGAGATTATATTTAAAAGGCTAATTTTTTAATCTACTCTTTCTCTGAAATAAGGGGGAAAAAAAGGTAAATTAAAGGTGATTGAACTCAGTAACCCAATGGCCAAACCACGTGGCAGTGGGCATAAATATGGAGCCTCAAGAGCTTTAAGGATGTTAAGAAAGCTTCAAGAAATGCAGTGAGTTGATGTGGATGGAGAGAAAAGCACTGTAGAGATGATTCACCAATAAAAACCCAAATCCCCAAACCCTTAAAACCCCCAGATGAAACAGTTTGATGGAAAAATTTAAGAATAACTCTTGAAGACTGAAAGCTGCAGGTCAAAGCTGGTGGGGGGAGCCAGTGGTAATAATTTCATGTAGGAGATCTCTTAACAGAGCTCATCACAATGAGCTTTAATAGATGTTCTATCCATTGTTCTTTGGCTATGAGAAGCCAACATGGACCAAGTTCCTGAAAGCAGGAGGATCTCCTCCTCTACCAAGTCAGGTCACACCGTGCATTTGAAGGCTCAAGTCCTGCAAATCTCAGAGTTGAGATGGGGTTTAATATTTTGGCTTTTTAAAGTAAATGAATAATTGGGTAATTGCACCTTTCCTACTGCTGGATTATGTTGTCCTCAAGCAATTTAGGGTCTTTGTTTAGGTAAGAAGACTCAGATTAATCTCAAATAATTTAGTGAGGTGGGCTGAGACCCACTGCAGACCTGGCCTGAAACCACCACCTTGCTGAATTCCTATGAATGCATATTTGGGCAAACACCACAGTGGGAAGGTTCCTTTTGTGTGGTGATTTGGGTTTGAGGTGCAGAGATGGAAAGATGTAAAGAATGAAAAGGAAAGAGGATCAAGTCTCATGAAGCCATGGTGTGAGAAGTGTTGTTTGGGTTGTGTTTCACTGAGAAATTTGGCATTTTTTGGCTGTTTCACTCTAATAGCTAGCAAAGAATGTTGTCATTAAACATCCTTCAAATGACCTGTGAGAACTTTTTAGGATTCAAAACTTTCCATCACCCAAAGATGTCACAGCTATCCCCGTGATGGGGGAACATGCTGGATGTTCAGCCAAGGTAAATGGCACAATGTCTTTGCTGCCAAAATCATGCCCAGTTGTGCTGGTTTGAGTTTGAGTGGTTTAATTGGCATTTCACCTGTTTTGAATCACAAGGAAGATGCTCCAAACAGGATATTTAGGACCAGGAAACCTCCCTCCCACCATGTGCTCATGGCTGCTTCATTGAAAATAATGTTGCTGTGCTAAACAGCATCATCTTGGGGTGACATGGGCTGTAGAGGTGTCTGAGGGGTGAAGGCCAGGACACTGCCCACTGAAAACCTGCAGTGCACAGAAAACAAGATGCATTTCTTATGAACCCCTGAAATAGCTGCATTTCCTTCAAGGGGTTGGAATGCATATGGAAAAAAAAATTATACAGGCAAAATTTTATTTACTGTAGAAGTTATAATGGTTTTGTAGGATTTTTTGTGGCTGAAGGGTAGAGGGGTAGAATTTGTGACCATTTATTCTCCAGAGCTGAAAATCTTTCTTCATTTGGGTGAGGAAACTTATTATGGCACCGAGTGGTTATTCATTGTATGGATTATCGTTTTGAGCTGGAGCAAGATCTTTATTTTTGATATTTAAATGGAAAGAAAAAATAAATAGCATGTCCTTTTCAAGGCAAACACTGCAAAATGACTGGTCAATACCAACTATTAAAAAAAAAAGTTCCTCAGCTGGACTGCAACATCATTAAACTATGAAAGACTTTGTTTGAGGGTGTTGCAGAGCAAGATCCCACCTTTACACACCCATCACAGCAGAAGATCTGAGCAAACCAATCACTTCTAAAAGTGCTCTTCAAACGCCATTATGAACACTGAGTTATTTGGTTTAGCTTTTGGTAACGTGAAAGTTTGTGCTCATTTACATTTCTGTGTTTGCTTTGAAAGGGGCATTTTGGACTAATTAGAGTTTGGAGTTAAGATCCATGGGGTGGGTAAACAGAGCAGGTCCCCAGTAAGACCAGTGCAGACCCACCATCCTGCCAGTCTGAGATGTGTGTTCTCACTTCATTGTCCTGCAGGCTCTGAGGGACTCTCCAATCACACACAGTGCCTGCCTGGGACCAGAGAGAGACAACCGTGGAAAGAGAAACATCAGCTGATTCAACGACAGGTATTTCTTACCTGGCTGTGGATTGCCAGCTCAGCCAAACCATGAAAGCTGATTGCACATCCCAGACCCTTGTCTGTCCAAAGATGCAGCATGAGGAACAGCAGGTATGAAAAGAATTAAATAATGCATTAAAAAACTGTAAATCTCCTTAAGAAAAAAGTCATTGGGGAACAGTTCCTGTTCTAGTATTTACATTGTCCTTTCACAGAAATATTTCACCAAAATGTTTTACTTAGATGCATAAAAATCTCTCTCTTTTTTTTTTTTTTTTAATGTATTTATATGTATATTTTTCTGTACTATGAAATTTTCTGCTGTAGGGACAGAAATTTGATGGTTACTTCTGTCATTAGAAGAAAAAAAGCATCTGAGAGTTTATTTATGACCTTCTAGAGATCAAATATTTCCAAAACTCAAATTCAATAACAATGAGTGTGGAAGATCTTTAAAATATTGGAAGAGTTCATGAAGGAAAACAAGGTCCCACCTCTAAAACTACTGCAGTCCTCTGTGTTTCTGGGTATCCAATTTTACATGGATAATGGAGCTCTTCAGCCTGAAATACAAACTGGAAAAACCTCATAGTTAAATATCTGGCATAAGAATCCATCTGAAGAGGATGAGCACTCTTTGCTTCAGTTTGAGCTGGAAATCTTATTTTCCTCTGCAGCTTCTAAATCCAGCCTTGGCTTTGTCAATAGCTCAGTATCACCAGCACATGGTGGGGTTCTTGGGGTTTGCAGGGCCAGGAGTTGGACTTGAAGGTCTTTGTGGGTCCCTTCCACCTCAGGCTGTTCAGTGATTCTGTGACCATTTCTGCAGGCTCAGGGACATGGTCATCTTCTGCTCCTCTTTCCAGCTCAGAGCAACAGAACTTCTCAGCAATTGTGGAAATTAGCAAGTCCTCTCAGGCTGCTTATGAATACAAGTTGTAGCAAATAAAATGCCATGAATTTGCCTCACAGTGTGCTCACAGGGCACAGTTCTTCTGTAAAGAAGCAGCTTGGTCTTGCTAAACCAGATAGGAATTCAAACTGCAGCAGGAAATGACAGAATCCCAGAATAGGCTGAGCTGGGAGGGACCCACAAAGATCATCCAGTCCAGCTCCTGTCCCTGCACCGGACCAGCCCCAGGAGTCACCCCCTGTGCCCCAGAGCATCATCCAACCCCTCCTGGAGCTCTGGCAGCCTTGGGGCTGTGCCCACTGCCCTGGGGAGCCTGGGCAGTGCCCACCACCCTCTGGGGGAAGGACCTTTCCCTGAGATCCCCCCTGACCCTGCCCTGACCCAGCCCCAGCCCTTCCCTGGGTGCTGTCCCTGGTCCCCACAGAGCAGAGATTGGTCCTGCCCATCCCCTGCACCTTGTGAGGATTCTTCTCAGGCTGTACTTCAAAACACTATGGGTTATTTTTTTTGTTGGGATCTCTGGGAATTTCCTCACTAACAAGGCCCGAGGAGAGGGGCAGACGGAGGGCTGGGGACACCATCCTCCCCTCTGCTGTGCCGGAGCGCTCCCCTTCCCAACCCTGCACGCAACCACGGGCACGAACACATCTTCCTGTGGGTTCCCCAGTGTCACCCCGTGAACACATTAGTGTCACTCGTGGCTGCAGCGCCCCTGTCTAATGGGCAGTGGTGGGAGCAGCAGACAGAAAGCCCCTGAGCTGGAGCCCATCAGGCAGCGAGCGTCGGACGTGTCAGCTCCTGCTTCTCTGCAGAAAATGTTGCTGAGCGTCTCCAGCCTCCGTGCTCCCAGTGAGTGTGCATGCCAGCTTTAGTGCCTGCTCCACTTATTTCAGGGATTTTCATGTCAACAGCCCCAGAACACTATAAAACCTTTTTTTTTTCTTTTTTTTTTTTTTTTTTGTGCTGACAGTGGTAGGAAATATTCTTCTTCTCTGACCAAATCCTCTCTTTCTTCTTGTTCGGGCAAAAGTGGTTGGAAAATCTCTGTCTGGAACAAAGATTTCATCTTATTGCTTATTAACACTGCAAAAAAATTAGAACTGTGAAGATTTTTTTTAATAATCTGACCCATCATCAGCCTCTAAGGAACAAGAGGAATCCATGTCTTAGAATTTTTAAAGACCTAATAAATAATTTGCCACAACCACAGGGTGCCATGGCATAATGGAGCTAAGGTAATATTTAATCTGCTTATTTACGACATTAAGCAAAATACTCCGTTTCTCATTTTTCTTTAATATATATCAGTGTTTATTGTGATAAATATTTGAAACCTCACTGCTCGGTTCTCAGCTTCTCGGTGTGTTTGGGAGCCTCACACGGGTTCAAATTATTCCATTAGGCTATTAAAGCACGGAATGTGCAACATGCCTCCCACCTCAAGGCATTTCGGGGCTCATTTTTATCTTTCTGAATACCTGTAGCTTCCTTTCTGCACAAACATTTTCCTGCGAGCGCTCTCTCCTCTGTGCCAGTTAACTTCCCCTTGAAGCCCGGTGGCCTCCTCTGCTCCGGTGGTCACTCATCTCGCCCCTCTCAGATCTCCGAAGGGGGTGGCAAGAAGCACAGTGAATGGAATATCAAGCAAATTCACATCAAATGGCAGCGCGGCCCCCCCAGGTAAGAGGCAGGCGCCAGGTGTAAAGCCGCGTGTCCCCGGCGCTGGTGGCACCGTGTCCCTGTGCAAAGCCCAGCCTGGCCGATCCAGAGCCCGGCCCGCTGGTGGTGTGGTTCTTAATTAGAGATGCAAGGCTGGGTAGGTGGTGGTTGGGAGAGAGGAGAGGGGGAGAAAGGACCGGCACTGTTTTATTGATGCCGGGAGTCTCGGCTAACGCTCGGCTCCTGCTGCATCTCTTCCAGCAGCGCTGGCTGAATCTTTTCCCTCATTTGATACAGTGACCTCTCAAGTGCATCATTGCCCTGAGGGCTGAGGGCAGTCCAGCAACTGTTAAACCCCTTGGGTTGATAATCTTCTCCCACATTTGCCCTTAACACCAGACATACCACCATTAGCTACAGCTCCACTGGTGCTCATTAGAGCCGATCAATATAGACTAACATAAAGAATGCTGCTGCGCCTTCTGTTATTTTTCAGTTACTGCAAATTTCACCCACAATGCGAGGCTTTGCTGCTGTACTATGTAAAAAAAGAGGATTTGAGACCAAAAAAAAAATAGAAAATAAAAAAAAAACCCAGGCAGGTTTTATTAGATGCCTAAATGTTATTTATCTTGCTGCTCAAAATGCCTCGTTACTGGAAGGCGGACGGGAGATGTTCTGTACAAAATTCTCCTTGGATTAAGTTACTGTAAACCCACAGCTTTTACAAATCACAGAAGATGTGCCGATAAACAAAACCAGGCACATTTTAATATGAAAGAGATTTTGAGCCTGCAAACCCTGTGCAAATGCTGTCATGAACTTGGCCTCGTGGTTTTAAGCCCACTGACTGAGCCAGTGCTGCTTTGGATCGTGTGGCCAGTTGGAGGTCTATATGTTGAAGGCATATATGTAGAGTGGCTCCAGCACTGCATTCTACCACCAGCAGGTGTTGCCAAAGATCATAGCAAGAACAGCAACAACAATTAACAAATATATCATTCTTCTCCCACATTTTAACCCAAAGAGCCTCTCAAATGAGTCACATACCACTGATGGCAGTGGGAAACAACTGACAAAATCAGTATATAGAGAAGGCACAAAAATCACCTACTATATATTAAGCATTGTGCAAGGAATAATAAGTAAGTGCTCAATTCCTTGGGAATGGTAAGCGTTTTTACTTTTCACTTGAATTTGGCAAAAGGAAGGCCAAAAACCTTCATTGGATTTACCAAATGCCAACACCATGTGAATGTAGAAGAGTGAGTGTTTTGTTTAGTCATTTTGGTCATTCAGTCTTTATAGTTCTGCTTGGGATAGAGAGAAAGGAAAATACAGCATCCAGGCAACCTCAGGAAGATATTAGCAAGCTAGAAAACAAACATTTTATTCAGTATAAAGACATGCATTACTTCTCATGGGTAAAGCCAGCATGGCTAAATGGGTATAAGACTGAAATTACTGGATGTATGCTGAATTCCAATGAATCAGTGGTAAAAAAGCCTCATCTACACCAAGTCTTTCCATATTCCAGGACTTAAGGCCTCCTTTATCTTACTCAAAATGGTGGCTTAAAGAGTCCAACGTCAACTGCTGTATGAAAGGGATTTTGAACTTTGTATCTGAGCTCAAGAAGTAACAAATAGCAAATTCTACCTGCTTTTTAATTCAACAGTTTCACTTTTGTCGTAGTTCTCCAGCATTGTAGGTGATTAAATACTTGTGTTGAATGACTTATTTATCCAGGACCCTTCTGAAGAGCTGGAAGGGTACGAGGCTTTCACTTGTGGAACAAGGGATTTCTCAAAGTCCATTAAAGCACCTTTTTGCTCAGGGAACGACACAACTTCTCCAGATGCGTCCTTTGCTTTAGTGGACCTATTTGCATCTTAGGTATTACTTAGAGTGAGTGATGTGGTAGGACCGAGCCCTTGATGATAGGCTGATTAATGAAATCCGTTCTGCTGGCTGAACATAATGGAAAATGGGATTCTGTTGGCTTCTAAAGGCTGAAATTCATCTCCATGCAAACGACACACGTTTTATGTATGTCATAAGCCTCCCACTCTCCTTCTGCTTAGATGGAGATTTCATCCACTGAATGGAAGGGTGGTTGTTACATCCATTAACAGCATGAAAATGTACCCAGTAAACCCATTGCTTATGACTTTGCCTCAAGTTTGAATCTTCCCTTCAAGGAAGACTTGGATAAACTTGAGGAAAAACCATCAGTGAATGAAACCTAAAAAGGAAAAACCTTTCTTGTAACGGCACAACTTTAGGAAAAAAAAATAAAAATCTTGATTTTAAGACTTTTAGTGAAAGAAAACTGGTGGAATCATTTGGGATGCAACTTGATCAGTTAAATAATGGCAGGTAAGTTCTAATTTGCATGTTTCTCACTCAGTTTGCTGTTGTCAGTCCTTGCTCATAGTCTGTTAAATTAATGGGCTGTATGATCCCAGCCCCCTGTTTATTTCCCTGTAAATCTTGCTCTTAAACTTCTGGTCAATCATCTTTGAGTTCCTTTCTCGTCCCATGATGAAAACAGAAAAGAGTCATATTTTCCAAATTGCACTTCATTTCCCTAGTTCTTTTGTGAATTCCCTCCAACTTTTCCAGCATTCACACTTCCAGGGGTAGGATCCAGGGGGGAGCAAATATCTCAGCATTGGGTTCGCAAATCTTGCTGACAGCAGCAATAATTCCTCCCCACGCCTCTGGATAGTCCATAATTTTCAATAATATCACAATACGGGACTAACAGCCACTGTCCCATTGAGACTAATATATCCCATGTTTTGATCAACAGGGAAAGGTTCTTAGGAATTTTCTCTTGTCAGGGCTGGATATATATTCCAAAGCTTAATTATTGACCAAATTGGCACTTCAAGCAACAATGTCTTTGGTTGTAAATTAACTGGTTTTAATGGTCTGCAGCAACGCTTCCAATATCCTCTTTAGTGCCAAGTTTGAATGATGGAATTTGCTATATATGCTGACACTTTTTATTCTTAAACACCTAACGTGCAAGATGTTCCCGGGAGTTTTAAAGGGTAAGATAAAATGTCAAAATTGCTCAAAAGTATCATGTATATTTTTTACTCAGAAAGTTACATACTCAAAACTCTAATCAGTCCACCTGGATTTATGAAATCCCTTGTTATCGTAGCGGTGTGAAAACTGGACTGGAGATAAAGAAAATGGTATTTTTATAGAATGGTCCTTGGAGATGGGGCTGCTCCTGTGTTGTCAATGTAGGCCAAAGTGCCAGTGGGAAGTGCAGTACATGACCTTAGTCAATTAGCAGGGTCTCCTTAATCTCTTGGGATTACTTTGATCTGCAATATCAAGTCTAACACCTTAATGAAATTTTACAGATAGTCACAGAAGACATCCATGTAGTGAAAAAAACAATTTCATTTTATACTTAAACTCCTAACACATGCTTAATAAATCCCCAGAAGGGAAATAATAACTATAACCATATTCAACATAAATTCCTCTTTTTTTTTCACACTTTGTTTACGGCAGAGAAAAACAAGATTATAATAGACAGGACTTTGCTTGTGAAAACTGGAACAAATCAAGTTGCTGATTCACAATTTTCTTGTGGAAAACATGTTATTTGTGGCTGCTACATTTTAAATCTCCTGAAATAAGGGTGGTGGGCCAAATCTTATCTGCACCTTTTTGTGAAAGTGTTTCTGATATATTCACAGTTAAATGAAATGTCAGATATATACATGTGATTTCTGTAGCAGAGCACTGTCCTGAGGTGTGTATTCAACACACTTATTTTAAATCTATGCCCATTCAAATCTTGTCACCGGTCTGAACGGTTTTGGTGGAGTTAATTAGGCAACCTGGCCCTTTTCTGATGTAATTACTAAGTGACTGGTTGACAAGAGATGTTTGATGTGTGTTGGTTTTGTTTGCTGTTCTCTGCTTCCTCAGACCATTTCACCTGCAGCTCTCGTAGGGTCCGGCTTGCAAATATGCACAAACACTTTAGTGGGAATTCTATTTTTTGGGAAAAAGCTCCAGGATTGCCTGCCCAGACGTGAAAATACTGCAGGGATTCACACAGTCTTGAGAAGGGAGGGAGCAAAGGATGGCGCTTAATTAGGCCACAGCTTTATTAACTCAATTTATCTTGGAATTGTGCAGTGATAATTCACACCGTGGCCACTTCTTTCCTTGCTGGGGGTGTGAGCCACCAGCAGCCCTCTGCTTCTGGGTCACCCTTGGGGTGGGTGGTGAATCCCAAGGATTGACCTCCTCCTTTCTGCTGCTTCTTGCCTCTTCCAGCCTCGTTGGCCATGAAGACCCAGCAGGTTTCCCTCTGCTGTGCCCCAGCAGCTCATCAGAGCATCCCCCAGTCCATCCTGGGGAGAAGGTCCTGCCTTTGCCCTCATCCCAGCTTCCTTGCAAGATCCCAAACAGTCTCCAGCTGGGAAGTACACATGATCTATTTGGATACCTGGAGGTGAAAGAGCAGAGAGGAAACCGCTCCAGGTGCTGCCAGGCACCTTGGCTGTGATTTTGGGAGGTACCCAGCAGCGCTGTGGTGGCAGCTCTTCTCTGCCCTTTCCACGTCAACCTTCATGGGGAAGGTCTTGGGCAGAGGAGAGAGGGGCTCTACACTCTCTGCAGTCATGCAGGGGCAGTGGGGCCATTGAGGCTGATTGAATGGATCCCGTGAGGAAGAAAAGGAGTCAGTTCTGCTGCAGTTACAGCTTGAAAAGGAAAGCATTTCCTTCTCTGCTGTTGCTGCTCACAGGGCCATCCCTCTGCTTACCTAAGACACTTCACCAAAACCACTTTGTGTCTTGGGATCTGACCTGCAGCCCTGAGGGAAAACACAGGCTGGATTCCAAGAGGAATTTTGACTGAGTCAGGGCTCCAGAATTCACCACGAGCTCAGGAACACATGGAATCCTGGAATAATAGAATGACAGAATGGCTTGGGTTGGAAGGGACTTTAAAGCCCATCCAGTGCCACCCCCTGCCACGGGCAGGGACACTTTCCATTAGCCCAGGTTGCTCCAAGCCCTGTCCAACCTGGCCTTCAAACACACCATGTTTCTCCTGGTACAGAACATCCATGTACAGAACATCTCTCTCCGTAATTAGATATGATTAGAGGAGCCAGGGATGTTCAAGAGCACTCTTTTATAAATTGCACTCTTTTATAAATTGCCTTTTGCAGTCAAATTAAGGTTTATTGCCCAGTGTCTTGTGGCTGAGGCCGACTCTGATTTGCCCAGTTTCACACATTATTTTTGCTTGTTGTGCTCCTATGGCCGTACAGCAAAACTAAATCAGCTCTCCCCACAGGCCCAACGAGGGAGCTTTCCAGTGTGCAGAATTCAATGGACAATCCCCAGAACGTTTTCTGGGGTTTAATGCATTCAGTAACTGTAAAAACCTCTTAGAATTGAACACGGTTATAAAACTTGGCTCTACACCGGTCCCCCTAATTAACATATGACAGATCCATGCAGTCATTCCGCTGTGCTCTCCTCCAGTAACTGCTAAACATAACTATAAAACAGCTTCCACGAGGTAGTGCAGGCACCAGCTTTGTCTTCACACACATCTGTTGCATTTTTTAAGGGAAAAAATAAAGTTTTAATTTTTAAAACCTCAGTTTTAATAATGCATGAAAAAGTGGAGCGGCTCTGCTTTATTTTCATCCAGGTCTTATCTCACGTCTCTTCCAGAGCTGCCAAATGGTCCCAAAGTATTTTCTCTCTCCTATATCATTCCAACTGCAACAACGTGCTCCTGGTGACCGAGGTGAGCTGTGCCAAATCCTGGCAGCAATCATGGAATGGTTTGGGTTGGAAGGGACTTTAAAGATCAATCAACCAGTGCCACCCCTGCCATGGGCAGGGACACCTCCCACCAGCCCAGGGTGCTCCAAGCCCCGTCCAACCTGGCCTTGGACACTCCCAGGGGTCCAGGGGCAGCCACAGCTTCTCTGCCCAACCTGTTCCCCTTCACCATATGGTTGTATCTCCCTTCAAATGTTTGAACTGTTGGGAAAAACTCACAAAACCAGCCATTTAATGTCAACAGAAGCCCCTTCAATATCAAAAGCGTGGAATTCACGCTCGTATTGGAGCGAATCAGGTGAGCTGGAATGGCAAACATAACCCTCATTTGGCTCCTAAGCAAACAAACCCTTCATTAACCAGCACAGAATACTTGGTTCCAGTTAATGACCTTTATTGAAACACATTAAGTAAAGTATTTTCCCCAAATATTCATAGGTCTTTCAAAATGAATTAATTTCTCACCTTTTTTGGTCTTCATTTTCCACAGCTACCCCTGAAGGAAACACGTGAGAGGAAATCTCATCAAAACATGGATTCGAAACGGGTGTTCAAACATGTGTCTTAAAGTAAATAGTGAATAAATCAGTCATAATTTTACTTACAATAATAATTATTTTTTAGCTAATTTACCTATTGCACTTTGAAAATGTGAATAGCTTTAACCAGTCTGTGGGGTTTTTGAATCACCCACTTCATAGATTCATCTTACTAATATTATTTGCCTCGTATTTCTGGGCTTCAGATGAGTATTTAGCCATGTGAGAGGCTGAGAAGGTTCTTTCTCTTCATTTTTACATTTCAACAGCTGTGTAGAGAAAGGGAGAAAACAACACCACCCCCATTTTACCAACAGAGAACTAGGTGTTTTAAAGATGAATTCAGGCAAAAAAAAAAAAAAATTCTCCCAGATTTTTGAACCCCTTTCATTGTTTTAACCTCAAGATTACACTTCAGAAGTGATTTTGCTGATATATATAAATAAAATAAAATGCATCTATAAAACAAAATACATCTATAAAATAAAAAAATATATTTAAATAAAATAAAAATATGGTTTCCCCCTTCCCTCCAGAGCTCTGCTGGAGCATCGCTTCCTCTTCCAGGGTGCGTGAGGCAGTGATGGGACCCAGATGGGAGATGGCAAAACTCTCCTTAATGACCACGGATGTTTTCCTGCTCGGATCCTAATGGGAGCAGACAGCAGAGATTCTTATCTTACCCTGGGAAGGCTGACAGTACAGCATTTCTCCTGATAGCAGGGTTATTTTGTTCTTGGCTCCAAAAACACACTCCAAAAATGACTCAGGTTCATATGGTGCTCATGCCCCATGTGCTCCTCCACCCTCCTTGCACAGGTAAGTCCCATATGTGTTTTTAATTTAAAACTGCCTCCTAGAACAATCAGAAAGCTTTCAAATCTAAATATGTGAACTCTCTGCATATAGGATTAAAAAATCTATATTCATTGTGGAGTTTGAGGGGGAAAAAAAAAAAAGAAGGAAAAGATTACAAAAGACCAAAAGCTCTGGGGTTCAAGCTAATTTTTCATCTTTTCCGTGGGGAAAACCACTGGTAAATGTTAAGAAACACCCTTCAAGAACCTTTAATTTGTTTTTCACTCTCCAAGATATAGATTTTCTCTTTCCCATTTAAGTATTAAAAAGAAAAAAAAAATTTCCTATGGGTTTTTAGAGCCATTTGAGAAAATAGATATATATTTGTATATTATCCTGTGCTTTCCAGCATAGCTTTGATTATGCTGTCAGAGCAGAGTGAGCAGAATCTGACTTTTAGCCAGGTTCCCTAAACTTCCTTTTCTTCTCCAGAGGTTTTTCCTACAGATCACATAAATCAGGTCCTTACTCCAGGATCTGGGTTTCACTGTGGTCAGTGGCAAAACCACCACTGAGCCAGCACAGATCGGGCTGTTGCCATAAATACCCAGCCTTTGGAAGTGGTTGGGAAGAGGATTTTTGGGTTATTTTTGTTGTAGCCTGTGAAGTTGCAGTTCCACACCTGGTTCTGCTGCTGAACTGTCATTGGGCTCAGACACAAGTGGATCCAGCCTCGTTTATCAGCACAGTTCAGGAAAAAGCCTTAGAATTGGAGCTTTAGCCTGTGGTCCTGCATTAATCAAGGTCTGAATATGCTTTTACAGGTGCACACACCTTTATTTATAATGCCTATAAACACATATGGATATGCATGTAATTATATGTGTGAGCATAAGCACCTGTAATGAGGAATTTTATTAATAATACCAAGGATTTAGGTAAATGTACAACACTTTGCCTTTACTAAATTGATAATTTTGTATTCATTAATTAAAGTTATTAATATAAATTAATGGAATATATGTTCAGAAAGGCAAGTCTTGTAGTTCCCATTTTACAGATGGGAAAACTGGGGCAAATCAACAAAAGGAGCTGCTGACAGTGGGTCGTTGCCAAATTCAGAGACAAGAAATTTCACTGTCAGTGCTGAAAGAGGGATTTTGCTTCTGCACCCACGAATCACTGCTCAGTGCTGGGGCTTCACAGTCCTCTCCTACTACTGGCTGTGTTCTGTATTCAGTCAGAGATTGCCTTTCTTGTAGAATTAAGCTGTAAAGTTTCAGTGTGAAATCCTGAACAACTTATGGTGATTTCAATCACACCAGTGTTTGCCTCTTGCCACCAGATCATGGAGGGTTTATGTGGACAGGCTTGTTTATCCCTGCAAGTGCCATCACCTTGCAATTGCCATTGCAAGAGGAGGGAAGGATATGCAGAGTGGTGTGTAATGAGGAGGAATTTGTGCCTGGCAAGGGTGGTCAGGCCTTGGCAGGGGCTGCCCAGGGAGGGTTGGAGTGCCCAGCCCTGGAGGTGCCCAAGGCAGGACTGGCTGTGGCACTCAGTGCTCGAGGTGGGCATTGGGCACAGGGTGGGCTCCATGGGCTGGAAGGGTTTTTCCAAACCCAGGAATTCTGGGATTGTGTGCTGAGCACCATGCTTTGACCCCACAGACCAGCCAAGGGATGAGGCTGGGATTGAGGGTGGTGACCACACACCCCTTTGGATTTTGGAAATTACCTTGGGGAAATTCACTGATGTGGCTGCTGTGGCTTCTGGCCACTCCTAATTATAATGACTGAAACCTTTTCGGGTCATTTTGTTGTCACAGCAATGAAAATAACAATAAATTTCATTTTCCAGCCCTCCTGCCTTTTTGAACAGTCAGTGGCACATCCAGGGAGGTGCCAAATTGTCTGGTGTGGAATTTGGGGTAGAGGGAGGAAAGGCCAGTGGTGCCATTGGTGTCAGACAGGATAATCTGGATTTTCAGAGGTGATGGAGCCCTCCACTGACACTCCTTTTAAAAACTCCTGGAATAAAACACCCCAGGTACAAACTACCCATCAGTGAGTTTCTCTGATGGATCCCGTTTTTATCCCCAGTTAATTTTCTGGCAGTAACATCATTAATTTGTTTATAAACTGTGCTCGTTTCCTGTCAGCATTCACTTCAATGTCACACCTTTTGTTCAAATGTATTGGGTTACAGATAAAGACAACTCTGCATTCTGAGACTGGAGAAATTATGAGAAATTAGTGTTTTCTGGTTTGGAAACCATTTGTAAACACCACAGGGATTTTATTGCTGGAATGGAGGAAGGGAAAAGCACCAAAGTCAAGGCAATCTTTAATTTAAGGAGCCTTTTTATGAGATTTTTCTGTTAATCTTCCAAAGTTGTTGGTAGCCGTAAAAATATGTTTGTTAGAGGGAATTCTTTATGGTATCGGTGATAAAATACTCTTAATTTTTGCATCCTTTGCATCATTTGCATTTGGGAAACTTTGGGGTCTGTATGAGCAGAGAAATGATGATTATTATGATATTAAACTGGAAGAATCTGGGATGAGCAGGGAGGTGGCACCAGTGACCCACTGGTCCCAGCCTGGATTTTGTGACCCTTAACTGTGGTGCTTTATCCACCCCCAGTTCACATATTTAATATCTATTTTCCCTTGATCACACACCCCCCCATTGCCCACTTGGCAGCAAGTTTGCCCCCTTGCCACATCCCCCCAGAGTGATGCCCCTGCTGCCACATCCCCCTGGCCTGGGGTCACTGCCACCACCACTCAGGGACCAGAAACTTTGCCCAAAGTTTGCACAGGCTCAACTCTGCTCTGCCTGAACTCTCCCTGACCTTCCTGCAGCTTTCCCTTCCTTGCTTTTGCTCTTACAGCAGTTTTTCTAATTAACCAGCTGTCTGGGGCTAATTTGTGTTTCTTTTGTAGATCTCGGAGTGCTACAAGCACAGCTTTCTGTGGACAGCAGTAAAAATAGGATATTTATCACTGACACACTGGTGGGGAGAGAAATGCAGACCTACTGCAAGAGCAGAGGCCTTGGAAAGGGGGAAGCCAAAATGCAGCTTAGGGGGTGACAGGCACCAGGTATAAAAAATCATGGAATTATGGAATGGGTTGAGTTGGAAGAATCTCAAAGCCCACCCAGTCCCCCCCCTGCCATGGCAGGGACACCTCCCACCAGCCCAGGGTGCTCCAAACCCTGTCCAACCTGGCCTTGGACACTTCCAGGGATCCAGG
>JAWWEW010000166.1:33806742-33828473 GCA_035583185.1 Anabacerthia variegaticeps
TCCCAGGGATCCAGGGGCAGCCACAGCTTCTCTGCCCAACCTGGGCCAGGGCCTGCCCACCCTCCCAGGGGAGAATTTATCCCAATATCCCATCTCTCCCTGCCCTCTGGCAGTGGGAAACCATTCCCTGTGTCCTGTCCCTCCATACCTTGTAAATAATCCCTTTCCATGTTTCTTGTAGCCCCTTCAGGCATTGGAAAGGCCACAGTTAGTTCCCCCCAAAGCTTCCCTTCTCCAGGCTGAACAATCCCAATTCCCTCAGCCTTTCCTCATGGGAGAGGTGTTCCATCCCTTTGGTCTTCTTGGTGGCCTTATAGGGGTCTTGATTCCTGGACACCTCAGAAGGGAAAATGGTTTAACGTGCTGGAAAGGGATAGGGTGGCAAGTGGCAGATGTGAAATCTGCAGAAAATGAAGCTGTTTCAGATATTGAAGGGGTTGGTTTACAAATACCAGGGAGCTCAAAGGACTCAGTTGTTGTGTTTTGTTTTCTCTTTGCTGACTGTGTTGATTTTTATTTATCTTTTTTCCCCCTGTTCTGTTTTCCCATCCAATAGTCTTGATGGTGGATGCTGCTCCACAGAGTTTGTTTGGAAGTCTGTTTTACTTTGTGTAAAGAGATTTGTAAGTGATTTTTATTTTCTTGCGTGGCAATGATTTAGGTGAGGTCTGGTTTGGATGCTGACACTGCAGTAGGAGGAACAGAAATGAAGTGCTTTGGGAAGGGCAGGGGTGGAAGAAAGTACATCCTTTCCAGTTTCTCCTCTGTACTTCCCCTGTTCCCTCCACCTTGAGAGAGATGAATTCCAGTTTGTGCACACTCAGGATCAGCTGGTGATTGGCATGGATTTGTTCTGGGAGCATCCTGGTTGCTCCTCAAGTGTCTGAGCAGCCACCTCTGCTCTGCCCAGGGAGAAAAAGATGCTGCTCATCCCACGGGGTTTAATTTTCTTATTCCTCAGGAGCTTTATGACCTTTGGAAGAAGGGGCAGAAAACTCAGGAGGGCTGCAAGGTGGGCTTGGGTGTGCTGGGTTAGTGGTTGGACTTGATCTTGGAGTTGTTCTCCAAGCCAAATGATTTAGTTATTCATGAGCCACTGGATATTTCTGAATTAGAGCAACATTTTGGGAACAAGAGGGGGTTGATGTTTTCCTGGACAGGCTCTGCCTCTTAGAGGTCCAAAGGTGAGGCCAAAGAATTTTACCTGTAACCTATCTGTGCTTTCCTGAGACACAAGGCAGGGAAGATATTCCTCAAACACCATGGGATGGAAGGCACCTTCAAGCACTGCTCCTCTCACAGCTGGGGAAGGGCTTGGTGAGGCTGAAAAGGCACCCACGGGTGGGTCTGAGCCCACTCCCAACTCCACTTCCACCCCACTCTAGTGCCTCTACCTGTAAGTTTCTTCCTGAATAAATTCCTTTAACCATTTCACCTTCCCCACCCCCCAAAACCCAGACTTGACCCACTGTGCTGTCATTTGTACAAATGGATTCCTTCTGGTGCCCTTCACCCTGGCTAAACCTTCAGCTTTTCCCAAGTGCTCCTTCAGCCCATCAGGAAGTTTGTTATGAATCCAGGTGGGCTCTATGGAATCAATGATGTTTGCTGCAAGTGTGAGACCTTTTGTGATTATTCATAAATAGAGGAGGAGGGGAGGATTTGATTAATGAAGAAAGAGGCACTGAAATCTTCTCTAAAAGGAGGGGTTTTTTTTTCTGGTATTTGGGGTTTTAATCTTAAAAATGAGCTTTATTCCACCAAGTCTCGTGCTTGGGGGGGCTGGTGGCTCCTGGAGAACATCCTGCACGTGCTTCTCACTGTGAGTTATCTTGAATTACACAAATGATTTTAAAACATATGTCAGTAGGCTTTTAAGTGAGCAGATCCTGTTCCGATTAATTAATCATACAGTTTCTCAACTTCAAATGAACTTTTTAATGACAAGTATTCATTTTTTAAATTTTTTTTGGGTTGTTTGTTTTTATACATCTGCATACTGCTTAGTTTGAGCTTATTAATTATGATAAATAAAAAATAAGGGAAGCAGCAGGTGTTCTCTTATGTGTTCTACAAAGAATCTTATTCTTTAAATTTTGCCAGATTATTTTTTTCCTGCTGTTTCATGCTGCGGGTTTCACAACATAAATATTTTCTTTTATTCACATGAGACTTTTTTTTTCTTGCTTGGCAATTTGAAGGCTGTCATGGTTTGTGGAGAAGAAAACATTCTTATAATGTCTCCTTGCTGGCCCATGACTGATTTTACATGGACTCAGGAGTGAGTTTTAACTAAGTGGATTACCCCAGATTATTCTGGGTAAGGTACAAGGGGAAATGTGGTTTTTTCCTCTCAATTTCACTTGCAGGAGCTGTGTTTGGGGGTGGTTATTTCTATTAGGCTGGATTCATTTTGGAGGAGAACGAGTGAACTGTGTTTCTATGTTTGACACATTTATTTTGGAGTCTGAAGGGCTCAGTCTTCTGAGCACTTGAATATATGAATGCAAAGATGAGACTGATATTATTATTACTATTATTATTATTTAATGTGTTTATTGACTTTGAGGGCAGCTTTCTCATGCTCTCCCTGACTCCAGGAGCTGGGAAATAAGGAGCAGCCACTGAGGCTGAGGGGTGCAGTGAGGTTGGGGTTTGGGGGTGCAAGAAAGGTCCTCATTTCTTGTCCATCACCTCCTGGGAGAGAAATCCCTGGGTGGTACCTGAGAGAGGGCACCAAAAATCCAACCCAAGACATTAAGCAGCTCCTTCCAGGCCATGAGTTATTTTGTACCCTGAGAAATGGGAATATCCACATTTGAGTACCTGGGTGGGGACTCAACCTGTGACCAAGTCACCTGCATGAAGTTTTCCCTCACCATCACTTGTATGGAGTTGTTTAAAATAAATTAAAAAGCCACAAACTAAAAATTCCATCCAACAGAGTTTAAAAAAAGCAAGAATAGGCATCACCTTTAACTACATCCTGTCTGAAAACTCTCCTCTTTTTTCTTATTATTCCTATTTTATTTTTAATTAAAAGCAAGCTTGGATGCAAGTGACTGGCACGGAAAGCTAAAAAGCAACTTGAAAGTTTGGGGGAATTATTTTTGTGTGATTCAAATGCGAAGCGAGGATTAGAAACAGTTTAAAAGCTTTCCCATTCCAACGTTATCCATCAGAGGCCCCTCTGAATGCCCAGATGAATAAGGGAGTGGACAAGGTTCTGGTTCCTTTCAGAAGCTGCCTCGACCTTCTGGGTTTTTCCTCGGGCATTGATGTTTGGTGCATATGAAAGGATTTCTCCAGGGTTTTTTTCCAAGGGTTTTGCGGGAAGTAAAGCAGATTGGGTGAAGCAAGAATACAGACTTAAGTTCTCTCTGTGTTTTTGGTGGTAGAGAACTGACTTCTGCATTATCTCACAAACACATAGGAAACATAAAAAGGGGAAATTATGCAGAAAAACATAAATTATGTAGATGCTGGAAAGCCTATGCAAAACATGATATGTGCACATAATAGCATATTTCCCTAGGGTCTAATTGCATCCTTTGGGTACCTTTTGAAGCATCTGAATATTCAGAAGAAAGCAAATTTATTGTAATTTACAAAATATCACGAAAAATAAGGTTGATAAAATGATGGATGCTGTAATGGAAACTCACTCTTCAGTTGTTGTCTCAAAGTTGACCGGAGACTAAAATGCAATAAATTAATGCAGCTGCTTTGTGGGGGATAGAGCAGCTTCCCCCAGCCCACCAGCCCCTTTGCCTCGCAGACGAGGCACTTTTCCAGATGATTGTTTTGGCAGGTCCTCAGCCCTGGTGAGGAGAAGCACGGGGCTGCTGTGCTGTGTAATAAGTGGCTTGCTCAGGGTTGATTTTCCTTTGGGCAGCTGAGATCCAGTCAGGGTAGAGAAGCTCCGTGACAGCCCCTTGGAGTGGCTCGAAGTGGCCGTGCTGGGGGAGCTCTGGTGTCAGAAGGGCTCGTCAGGATCTCTGCTCTCCCACCAAAACTCCTCCTGAGCCCCACGGAGCAAACTGATAGCTCTTTCTTTGCCTGGAGAACCAGGTAATGTGCAGATAACCACGAGGCCCCTGGCCCAATTAGAGCTGCCCTCGGTGATCCCTCTCCCTTTGGGGTGAATATGGAAGCTTTTGGCCAACTCGGGATCGCTCTCCAAAATCTAAATATATTTATCTGCCTTTGAAATGGCTTTGCTGCTTTGAGCTCTGGAGTCAGGAGGTAGCAGAGAACAGTGGGAAATGCCTGCTGAGCCACAGCTTAACATCTTGGTAGAGTCAGGAGGTTATTGCAGCTCTTCTTCATGAGATGTTCCCTCATCAAAGGCAGAGTCAAATGCCCCAAACCCCTCTGAGTGGGCTCCCCTTCCAAGTCACATCAGCCTGGTGCTGCTGGGGAATGTAGACTGCTCCTTTGCAGAGCCTCAGTTGGGTGGAGACTGGAGGAATTGCTTTGGATGACTTGTGTCTCTGGGGAGCTGCTCATGGGTCATGTCAGACAGATACAGGCACTTGCTTTGGAGAACCAACCCTTCTGAGCAGTGAGCCATGGGTAGGTTGGAGTTCTCACAGTGCATCCTGAAGGAGCATTTTTATTTACCATCAGTGTTTGTGACCAGTGTGGTGTTGTCTCTGGACACCTGGGGCTGTGTCTCCTGAGTAAAGTGCCCTGGGTGACGCTGCTTGGGCTGCACTAGGTGACCTCCAGTGGTCCTTCCCAACCTTAACCACTCTGTGATTGTGGCTCATTGTTATGATGGCCCAAGGAAGAACATCAGGTTCTCAACAGGTTTTACTACTGAGACCACAGTCCCTCTTGATCTGTTAAAAGTACCTAAATTGACCTTTTTTGACCACAAAAACTGAATCCTAAGCACAAACAGCGTCAGAATGGTCGAGATCCAGCCCTTTGCCTTTTCCAGAGCCTATTTTATGGCAGTCTAGCTGTGGAACTTAATGCAGGGAAATTTGGGGCCTCGCTGACAAATAGGAAGCTGTGCTTTATTCAAGCATCAGGAATTTAACCTAGGTCCTTGTTCCAAATATCCACACCCAGTGGAAAGTACAATCAGGGGGCTTTAGCCTTCAGGTGATGGCATGGACAAGAATCCCTGGATGAGGAAGAAACCCCTTAAAATCAAGTTACTTTTAATTGTATTTAAGAAGCTTTCCCCCTCCCATGGCTGCTGAGCCCAGGGGAGGGGTTCTTGGATAGGCTCACTGGGATTTACCATCTCTGTTTGTCTTGCCTTTCTCCATAAAGCAGTGCTGAGTGGGCTGCCTTTGGGCACCTGGCAGCAGTGTGGGTGCCATCCTGGTGGCACAGCCATGTGGGATGCAGGGAAGACACTCTGATGCCTTTGCGGTGTCCATATCACACTATTCTTGCTCTGTCTCGCTTTGCTCTGGCAACCCTGTATTCCGAAAAGTGTGTCCAGGCTTCCCCACTCTTGGAATTTAAATATCTAAATGTCCTGCCTGGCTGTGCTGTTGGTTAGTAATGTATTGTCAGCTGTCCTGCCAGCCTTTTTATCTTCTGATTAGCTTTGAAATCATTGAAGCCGGTGAAGATTCGTTTGTTATCCCAGTCCTCGAAGGACCAGAAACCCAGTGATCATGTGAATGTGCTGTGAGGCAAGTACCCATTTGTGAGATGGATGATGATTGCTTGTCGATACTAAGAAAAAGAGCTTTGTCAAACCTGAGGTTGTCTCCTTTCTTAATAAAAAATATTATTTTTATTTTCATGCTCGGAGAAAATTGTATTGCTGCCAGCAGCAGGCAAAGGGAAAAACAAGCACCACCCCAAAACCCAAGGTGACTCGGATGTTTGTTTGTTTGCGTGCTTTTGAGGGAGGCGAGGCATTATTTATTTATTTCTTTTTAAGAACAAAAGCTATCAAGGGAAAGAAAACACTTCTTTTATGGTAAGTTCATGCAGGTTTCCAGGAATTTTCTTTCTTTAATGAGCAAAGATTTAATCGACTTCGTTGCCTGCTTTCTCTGATCATCTCCCTGAGATGCACGGGCTCCTGGGCTTTCAAAGGGGTGCTCCAGGACCTAGTGGGATGTGGCTTAATGTTGGGCAGACTTTGGGAGGTGGGAACCTGGTTTTGGAACAAATGTTTGCCCACAACACACAGCTGTGAATGCACAGTCAAAGCCACCCATCACTGCGTGTGTTTGTGCAGAGGTGTTTTCTTCAAAGCTTGCTGGGACTGGGTTAATGAATAGTCCAGGTCAGAAATGTGGTGACTGCAGATATATTAAAGAATCATGGAATGGTTTGGGTTGGAAGAAACCTTTATAGACCACCCAGTGCCACCCCTGCAATTCCTTCCCAATATCCCACCCATCCCTGTCCTCTGGCAGTGGGAAGCCATTCCCTGTGTCCTGTCCCTCCATGCCTTGTCTCAAGTCCCTCTCCAGCTCTCCTGGTGAACACTCCCAGCTCTCTGATCCTGTCTCTATTAAAGAATGACTACAGCCCCCTGAAGAGTCTCTGTGGTCTCCTCTGGACTTTCCAGCAGCTCCATCTCCTCCCTGTGCTGGGACCCCAGGGCTGGAGGCAGCACTGTGGGGGGGGGAGAGACTCATCAGAGCAGAGGGGGAAAGTACTCTTAAGTAATTTCTAAAAAAAATCAGATTTCTTAGAGTAAAATTGCCAACTATAGCTGAGACTTTTCAAGACACATTTAGTGACTGAACCTTTGCTCAGAGCAGGAGCATTTTTGGCTCCCTCCTTTCCCCTTCTACTCTAGGTGCATAACAGTGATTTGTCTCGCTTCTATCCTGTCACTGATGGAGTTGTGTTTCCTTGGGTGCTCAGGGGAGCAGAGCTCAGTGCAAATGTCCCCTGAGCTGGAGCCAGGATGCTCTCAGCCAGGAAGCCTGTGCTGAGATGGATTTGGTCCTCTTGGAGCAGGTGATGCTCTGGGCTTTGCTAACTCCCTGCCTTTGTGTACCTGAAGGTGACAGTCTCCAGGCTAATCCTTGCTGGTTCCTCCACTGGAGCCAGCCAAGGAGCTCTGAGCCAGGTGTGAAACCACTGGTGCTCTCCTGAAAAATCTGTGTTTTCCTGGGGGCCCTTGAGAAGTGGGAAACAAGGAGTGTAACTCTCTCAGTGAGCATGTACCCTGATGTTGTCTCACAGTCTGACTTTGTCTCCATCAGCCCCTGTTTCTTCGAGCCCCCCCTCCCTTCCCCTCCCTGTGTTTTTCCACGCCATAAAAACAGGAGCCAGGCTCTTTACGACCCAGCAGGAGCCGGGTCTTTCCGCTTGTTTGCTCTGCAAAGACTGAACGTGCTTTTGGCCACTGTGAAGCAGCTCAGGCCAATG
The DNA here is from genome assembly GCA_035583185.1 of Anabacerthia variegaticeps. Lineage (NCBI taxonomy): Eukaryota > Metazoa > Chordata > Aves > Passeriformes > Furnariidae > Anabacerthia > Anabacerthia variegaticeps. The sequence continues at coordinate 33,814,105 of JAWWEW010000166.1, forward strand.
AGGGAGGGTGACTGGGGCTGGCTTTGTGTAGTTATTGCTCTGCATTTCCCATTCCAAAGCTTTCATAGGAGAGTCTTCCTTCTCTAAGTCAGGTAATAGGAGAAGGAACTAAGTTTTGTAATTTCTCTCTTCAAGAACTTGGAAATTTGCGTTCTTGGTGAGAGCCTGGAGTTGAAAATGAGGAGACATTTGAGTAACGTGGTTTCTGTGTATTTAAGAGGAAAAAATACTCAGCTCCTTCTGCCACCACCTTTGACCTTTCCTCCCTGGGAGGGAATAGATAAGCAAATGGGAAAACTGGGGGTGTGGGAAGAAGGATAAGGGAGGTATTGGTTTGGAGCAAAACTCTGTCATACGAGTGTCCATCTGTCCATCCATCTGTGAATGTATTGTAATTATTAATAACATAAGTGATATCGTGGGCTCTTGGCAGTAGCACTGAGCCCTTGGGACACCTCTGGAGCGAGTCAGAGGAAATAGCAGTGGCTGTGCACATAGTTAGGGATCCATTTGGCTCACTGGGTGTCAGGTTTTTGGTGCCAAAGCACTCTCTGTGGAAGGGTAAGAGCACAGGGGGTCTGCATGGATCTTCCAGGGAGGTCAGGCTGGCTCTCCTGGTTCTCTCAGTTAGCAGGGAACACGGAGTGCATGGCCTGAAAACATCTGACTTAAAAAGCACATGGTGCCTCTGAACCCTTTCCAGCACTGCCACCAGCCAAGGAACTCTGGGTTTATAGTTTCACACATCTTCTTTTTTGTGGATTTAAGTGGACCAGCAGCATTGTGGAGGATTAACTGCAAGTTAAAAAAGCATTTATGAGGTCCCCCTTTTGCTGGAAGGATATAGAGTGAAATACTCCCCGTGTCTCTAAGGGCTGGGTTTACAGCCTGCCCTTGCACTCCTGGAGAACACAGATGTGCCCTGAGAGAGATGACAGCACCAGATTCCAGCTAAATTGCACACCAACTCTTCCCCTTGCTCTGGGCTTCCAGCAGTGCTTGGAAGTGAGTGTTTGAGAACCAGCAGAATCCATAATCCGGGGCATTTCCAGTAGCTCTCCAAGCAAACAGGACCCTGGGCTGGTTTTCTCCATGCTGGGAGGTTGGGATAATGCTGGGCTGTTGGAGGAGCCACCTCAAATCCAGGGAGCTGCTGTCCCTGTGCAGGTTGTGAAGCAGCCAGGGGTGCCCAGGGCAGGTCCTGGCTCCTCTCTGAAGCCTGATCCATCAGTGTCCTGGGATCCTGCCTGAGCCAGGCAGGTGAGTGCCAGCTGATGGGCACAGCTACTCTAAGGGCACCTCCTGTGACCCTAAAAAACACCTGGAGAAACAGCTGAGGAAATGGTTGTTCCTTAAAGCCATTGCAGGGCTGCTTTGTTGGGTTTCATACTCTGATATCACAGAATCTCAGTCCAAATGGATCTTACCAAGCTGGTGGGAGTGTTCAACTATTTTTAAAATGATTTGGATTGAGTTTCTGTGACATCTGCATGTCTTTACATCTCATCTCTGTGGCATGGAGAACAAACATCTCACGTGTCTCTAGACTGGGAATTCCAGAAAGCTGTGGAAAAAAAAAAGTGTTCTAAGAGCAGGCCAAATGCATTTTTCACTCTTTTTATTCCCCATCATTTCTCATTCCATGTTTACTAATTTTCAAGGCTTTGGACGTTTGTTCTCCTTCAGAATAAGCATTTGGAGTCTATCTAAAATTCATTTACTACTGCTAAAGCCAAGTACCTTAGTTTAGGGTGTTCTGTTTTAGTCCAGTTTTTAAAGGAAGATACTTTGTCAGCTCTGGCCTCATTTGGGAAATGAAGACTTCATGTCTGTTCCCCTGGGCTGAATGTGATGTGAATGTGATGGGAAGTTCAGGGATCCCTTGGTGGATATGTGTGTGCCTTCTGGGATCCTTGGCTGATCCAGGTTTTTTAGGATTTTAGGGTGGAATAAAGTTTGCTAAGAAGCCTCTGTAGCTGATAAAATCAGATGGTGAAATCTGGAGCCTTCTTTTGATACAAGAGACCTGAATGGAACAGAGAACTGGGATCTCCTAGGGGCCAGGTGCCCATTTTTATGGTTTTATTTTTTTCTAACCTAAACTTTTCCTGCTGTATTTTGAGTGGAAAGGGAGAATGTGGAGAGTTACATTCCAGTTTAATGGGCTTGCTTAGCACCTGGAGCTAGGAATCTGCTCACAGCTTTCCTGGGGTTTATATATTAAAAAAGGAATGAATGGTAAATGCAAATAGTCCAGGTGAGGAGGTTAAAGTGGATAGACAAAACCGAGGCTGAAGTTTGGACAAGTTGAGCTGCAACCTCTTCAGAAAACAGCCAGGGAAGAGTTTTTCACAAAGAGTGGCAAGAGTTGGGCAATACTTGAGAGCTCAGGTGGACTGTCAGGGGTGACTTCCTGACAGAATGATCTCTTAAGACTTGTTTCCTAAAGGAGTCTGTCATTGGTGTCATTTAAAACTAAGCCTTCACTTTGTGCCCTGTTTATAAAGCAAGGTTTTAATCTGCTGTGAGGATGAGACCTTTCACTGGTGTTCCAATGGTTTTGATGAGCAAATAGGCATTTTTTTTTTTATTTACAAGGTGGAGGGAAAGGGTGTAAAATGGAGTCTTGTGATGTTGTCTACACAGATACAGATAACCAGCCTGATGAGGCAGCTCTGCAATATTTCTCCCTATAAAAGGTCACTGTCACCTTTGCTCAGTATTGTCTCATGGAAGAGAGGGGACAGGGCTGAGGAAAAAGGGGAAGGAAGGGGGACAGCAGAGAAGGGCAACAGTACAATGAAATGTGCAGGTGTGAATCCTATCCTGGATGAATCCACTCTTGAAACTTGTAAGGTGATAACAAGGCACAGGGATTCCAACTGAATGAATTTATATCTGTATTCCAAAGCAACCTAACGGGGAAGCTTCTCATCAGTGAGACTTATTACAGGGCCTGAAAAAAAAATCCCTGCTGCATCAGTGCCTATATGCACAAAATTAATGCAAAGGAAAAGCTCCCTCTCCAGCCCCACCACCCACACATCTGCTGACCACCCTCCCCTGCTCTGGCTTCGTGGCTTCACACGTGGGGAGAGGATGGATATGATTAATCAGGGACTGCAGGAGATGCTGAACATTCATGGCTCCGTGGAGCCTGGGGTGGCTGCTGTCTGTGGTGAGGACTGAGGGAGGGAGGCTTTCAGTTGCCAGCTAGAAATAGAAGAAAAAGAACCCCACCAAACTGGAAAAAAAAGGGTGTTTCTGTGAAACTCGTAGGACGTAAAAAATCAGTAGCTTTGCAGAGCTCTGCTCCCAGTATTATTCTTTGTGATTAGGCTAATGAGCCCTGACTCTTACAGGTATAGTATGCTGTGATACCCACAGGGGTTGGGATCTTCATCAGACAATTAGGTCTCTCCCTCTGTGCAGGCATTTTATAATAAATAATCAGTAGTCTTAATACGGTTTTGAAGCTGGTCAGCACAGTCATTAGCCTGCACAGCTCAGAAGTTCAGCTAAATTCACTTACTCAGAGTTGTTTGCAATACCTTGCCTGGTAATGAATGTAAATGTTTTATAAAAGTAAATGTTTAGACTTCTTGAATGTGTTTAGATAATTTTTTTTTCAAGTGGAAAAAAAATGGCTTGATGCAAGAGGATTGTCTTTAATGGGGGGCTGGTGCCTTGCTCTGTTACATGATCTTGGCTCACACTGGGTTTGGTTCATGCCATGGTTAAGAAGACCTGGTGCCCAGTTCGTGTCCCTTAGCAGGGCTGGTGCCCCTTTTTTCACAGGTATGTGCAAAAAAATACACACAAAGAAGAGCTTGGCCATAACTTCTATAAAAAAATAAAATACAAATCCTCCAGGTTTATTCCTGAATCTTTTTCAAGATTTCCATGTGGTTTAGCAGCAATTTTAGGCCCAGCTGCTCTGCCCTGCCGTGCCCTGGTGATGCACAGGGGAAGGTGGTGTGTCCATAACCCACCCTGCCAAGCACATGATGTGTTTGGCCAGGTCTCAGCCCTGCAGTATTTCCAATGGTTTCTTACTCCCTGCTAAATTCATAAAAAGCATTTCAAAACTCATCTGTCAAAAGCATCAACACTGCCCTGATAAGTGTTTTAATTTTATTTAATCGCTTCTAGCTGTGCATCTCCTTGGTGATTGATCGTGGCCTCTGTGGCAGTGCTTGGGAGAGTGCACAAAAATCAAACTAAATGATAGTGTTGGCCAAACTCTCAGACAGTCATGAAACCAGTTCCTGACCAACAAAACCCATTCGCCAAAGATAAATCCTGTTATAGTTAAAAAGCCAGAGCAAACAGATGTCTCGCACGGTGCCCTGTAAATAAACATCCTGCAGCTCCAGAGCTCCCAGCAAACCACCAGCTCCAAAAGTGGTCTCTAGAGATGACAAATGCAGGGTGTTCCCTCCCTGAGTTATGGCTGGCATCCCACAATTAGGCTGGGACACGGGGGACCCTGGCCTATTCTAGATTAGAGGGGTCACTGTTCCCTTGTTAGACACAACGTGCAGTGTTCAAACCCTGTAACTTCGGGTATTTAAAACTGGTCTCTGAGTTAAGCACTTTGGCTCCTGGTTTGTCAGAAGAGAGGATTAATTTAGGAACCTATCACACGCCACTGATTAAAAACAGAGGCTGGGCACATGTGTGGCTGCCTCATCCCTGGAAGTGTCCAAGGCCAGGTTGGACGGGGCTTGGAGCACCCTGGGCTGGTGGAAGGTGTCCCTGCCCGTGGCAGAGGGTGGCACTGGATGGGCTTTGAGGTCCCTTCCAACCCAAACCACTCTGTTATTCCATGAATTCTGTTACAGGTTCTTTACAGGGAAGGACCATGTTTGTCTTTCTAGAGAGGTTGAGCAGGAGTGGGGGGAAAGAAAAATAAAAAGGCGAAACTACTGGAAAAGAAGTGATGTTTGATGCTATTAAAGATGAAAGCAATAATATCTTGCAGTGTGGATGAGTTTGTGCAGGAAAGGAGTAAGCTGAACCCACCCTGCTGGAGCAGCAGCTGGTGGGAAGCACCCAGGAGTCAATGCTGGTTTTCCCTTGTGTTTTCCTCTCTGCTCTCCTGCTCTGGTGTTATTTTCTCCTGTTTCCCACACTGTCCCACTTGGCATGTGTGGGCTGTGCAGGATCCAGCCCTGTGTGGGTGGTGCTGAGTGCCTGTTTTGCTGCCCTATTGCCAAGACACCCCAAGTACCCTGCCAGGCCTGGAGCTTGGATGGATGGTGATTTCCTGAAGCTTGATCTGGCTAAAGCCAAGGTTTTTTATAGTGATTAGAGAAGGAGGGCACAGCAGCAGAGTCTGTTTGCTCCTTCTTGCTGGGGACAGCATCTTTATCCTTGTGCTTTGGGCTGGGGTCAGGGCTTGCAGACCCAGGGGGAGGGAATGGTGCTGGAAGAGGGGATGGGAATAGACTCCAGCATTTCTTTCCTTTCTGGCCATAACTCACACTTAAAAGCACTTGGTAATTGTGGTGCCAGCAAAAACTTGACAAACTGACTTGCTTATTTGGGGACCGACGCGTAGCCAGATTTCTTAGATGCTTCTTTCCCCCTTCCCTGGATGTTACAAATTGCTCTAATGTCACATAAGGGATTGGGAAGGAAACTTGGGCTCCATTCATACCAGCATTGTTGCTAGGAAACCTCTCCCTTTGACAAAGTATGTTGAGCATGCCTGGATTTGCCTTTGGCTCTCCAAAGGACAAAAATCACCATGTGGCACTAGAGGGGGGCGGGAGGGGATGGAGAGGAAAAAAAAAATCCTGAAAATTTCTTTTAAATTTTAAACTGTGCCAAATGATGCTCTGGATTGCAGATGCCAATGCTTGTGGTTTGGTGGGTTTGCTCCAGGAGCAGATGAGGCACAGTTCGACCCTTCTATGCTCCATGTGCTTTCAAGTCAGGCTGGATTCTCCGCGTCCCCTTCTGCTACCTGGGGCTGCTGTGCCATCTGGGAGAGGACCCGGCATTCCTGCCCATGGTTACCACGCAGGGGGAGCCAGCCCTTGGTATCCATGTGTGAGCACAGGGCACGGATTCTCCAGCACTCAGGGAAGCTGCTTGATTTACTGAGGTTTCTCTGGTGGGAAAGAGGAGGCTCCGTGGTTGCCCCTCTCTCTCTCTCTTTTCTTTTCTGCTGAATTTCAAGGTATTAATTTGAAAAATTCTAACCCTCCATCGTGTGTGCATACACACACATTCTATTTACTTTATGGTTGCTTTTAATAGGCTTGAAGAAATAAGAAAATATTTGTAAAGTATTCAGCTTTGTTCCTCAGAGGAGTGAAGTCTTGATTATTTAAAACTAGCCTTCATATTTTTTCCACACAAATTGGCATTTTTCTTTTTCATTTTTATTTTTTTCCCATTCTGGCTGAGAATCCTGCAGAGTGGAATTTTTTTTTGGATGCAGCAGTTGCTGCCAAACACTTTGGATGAAGTGCTGCACATCAGTGTTGACCCCTGGTCAACACAGAAGGGGCAAATCTGGTCTTGTGGCCAGGAGATTGCAATTACAGGTTTTAATGTTGCAATTTTGGCTGTGGAATAGACAAATCTGTGCCTTGAGATGGAATACTGGGTGCAGAAAACATGGACTGTGCCCTTTTGGTCTCCAGTGCACACACCATGGCATCAAAAAGCTGATAAATTGATCATTACCTTAAAGAAATAAGGTGGGAGATTAGTAATTTACTGAGCTTATTTCAACTTGTCTTAGTAAAGTTCCTAATTCTTGAATTGCAGTTGGCACTAATAAAACCTCACGTAGAATAAAAAGGTCCCGTGGGTTTCTCTGAGGGGTTTTGATTTCCATTTCTCACTCTGTGTCATTTACAGTGAGGAATAAAAGGGGTCCAGTGGCTCCTGCTTTGTCCTCAGCTGACTCCATTGTGTGAAGGGGACGTGGGAGTGAAGGGGGAGCAGCTCGAGCCTCTGGTCCTGCTGCTATTCCTGCAGCTAATGCTGTGTGCATCCCGTGCCAAGGGTTTTCCCAGGACAAAGAAATGGTAATGAAACATCCCCGTGAATCCCAAGCCCTGAAAAGCAGCTCAGACTGCCCCCAGCCCTTGACCATAGCCGTGCTGTGCCCTCTGCCTCCCTCCCAGGTCTGAGCTGCTCGGGGCACAAACCCTTTGTCCTTGGCCCCTGCTCCTATTCCTCCCCTGTAGGCACCTCATTACCTGTCACACCACCTCCCATCTTCCTATTAACTCTCCTCTTGGCTTTCCACCCCTCTAATATCATGGTTGTTTGTTCCATGTTAAATTCTTTCTGCTGAAGCAGCATCTGGGTCCCTTTGTGCAAGGTCTTGCATATCTGTGTGAACCTTCAGAGCTGAAAGTAGTGGGAGAGAGCAAGCATTCCTCCCTCTGTTTTGAGGAGGAGAAACTAAGGCTCAGGCACATGAACCATGAACATGAACATGCCCAGCATCACTCTTGCAGTGAGGAGGGCTCAGAATTTTTTCAGACCAGTAGCACCAGTGGCTTCCTGATGGACCCCCAGGCCTCTCCTAGGTTGCTGCACTACTTCAGTGGGTCTACTGCTGGACAGCCCAGGACCTGCCTATTGCTCCTGGGGCAGAAGCAGTCCTAGTAATAGTACAGGCTTCCTTTTCCTGCCATTTGCTTCTAAAGGTCCAGTAAAGGGGAGCTGATTTTCTTTAAGGCATTTGTCTCTCCTGGTGGACAGTGAAGGTGTTCCCACCACTCAGACCTGTCTCTGCACACCCTTGCTGATGGTAGTCACAGAGGTGTGATTTTGAGGAGTGTCTGAACATGTAGAGTTTTCTAAATTGACCATAATTCCTATCATTTTCATGCTCTTTTTCTGTTGTGCTACATGAATTCACAGGTTGTTCCTGTGCCCTTCAATGCCTACTTTCTGCCTTGTGAGCAGCTACAGGTCTGCATCACCAAACCAGATGAAAATGTGATTTTCAGGGGTGTTAGGACAGTTCAGTGTCCATAATGTATTTGTTTTGGAATGAACTGGAGAATCTGCTTGCTTTTCAGGCAGTTAGAGTCTGTAGAGGTGTTTTATCAGATCAGCCTTTATATCATCTGCAAAGATCAGGAAGGACCCATGGCAGTCCTGGAGAGGAGATAAAGTTTGGTTGCTCGCATCCAGATTTTATAGACATAAAAGATGCATAAAATCCCATTGTCTCTAAAACTACCACTCCATACATTAGACTGGGAGCATTATGGGTGATGCATTTGGAGCAGTAGGATCCTGACCTACATTTCCCCATTGGGACTTTCCCATGGGTGTTTCAACTTTAACCTACCTTTAGGTTCAATATATTTAGCTTCTTGGCATCTGCTTTCAAGGTTTAAGTAGACCTGAGTTTTATTTAATTATTATTTTAAGCCTGAGCCTCTCCCTTGATGAGGAAACAATCCTTTCCAAATGGTTACTTTTATTTGAAATTGCATCTGGACAAAGGGCTCAGGGCAGATTTATCTCTTCTGTTTCCAAAGCTTTTTGTAGCTCTCCATCAACTTTGGAGTAGAGGGTCTATCCATGAAATTTAATTCATCAAACTCCTCTGCCTATGGCAGCAGCTCTGATGCCCTGGCTGCCCTTTCAGAGCATTTCCTACTGAAACCAGGGAGATATTTACTTGCATTTTAGCAACTCTTTGAAAATGGTCATTATCAGGATGTATCGTCGTGGGTGAAGTATCCTGAGTTTAATCTGCCTGTTGAAATTTCCTTCATGTAACAACACAGTGTGTGCCCTGTAAATAACATACTGCAGCTCAGGAAATGAAAGATGTTTTGAATAAATAAATAATGGCTTGCTGACTACTGAGGCTCCTGGCTTTGGTAATATACTGGGGAAGAGAAAGCAAATAGAAATCTCCTTCTGGGCATTTCCAAACATCAAAATGCCCTCCGTGTTTTGTTATGGTGAAATGTACAACCCCATCAGAAGCCTTGAGACCCCTGTTTGGGTGGCCTCGCAAATGAATTTCAGTGATATTTCAGTAATTGTAGTTACTGCAAGGAAACAGGAGTTCTTGGTGGAGGTAGGGGATTTTTTAATGAAAAATTCTGGCAATGCAAGGGATGTGTCTAAACCTCATGGTGTCTGGTTGCTTAATGATAACTGGAAGCATCAGAGGGATGTGAGGATCTGGGGGTCCTGTGGATGACTTTTGGCAAGCGTTACCTTCTGCTTGGCTTTTAAATGCTCTGATGGGCAATGACCACATTGTGTTGTTGAGCCGTGGGACAGGGTGAACCTGGCCCAGGCTCTGATACAAACTGATGGATGTTCCATGCTGTTGGAGGACCCCAGGAAACAGGGAAGTCCTCAGGAGCGGGTGTGAAGAGGTGGCAGGTTGAGAGCATTGGCCATCCTTGTAAAACCCTCTCTGATTCCATAATTAACCTGAGCTTTGGCAGAAAAGTTGTGGGAGGAAAGGACTGGAGACAGTGAATCCTGGTGGGTTTGGGCTGGTATTTTGTTGAGCTTGATGTGCCCAGCTTGGGTGGAGATCAGCAGTACCCATGAAGAAACAGAACGCCTCCCACTGAGACCGAACGCAGAGACACAGCCAGGTTGCGAATCCTGCTGCTGAATCACTTTCACAAACTCTGGCTTAGGTAAAAGACAGAAATCTATCAAATGTTGTACAGATTAACTTATCACCCAGTTAAATGGGCTGTCAGTCTGGGCTGCCTGTGCTTGGCAGGGCGAATTCAAATGCATGCAAATTTCCCTGGTGGCTGACGAGCGACGGTGGTGGAGCTGTCAACTGATGACATGTGGAAATACATTAACATTGGTTAAAATATATTTGAAAGGGATAGCTCATATTTTGATAACATTTTCACAGGCAAATGATTTGTATGAGATCTGAAACACTGACCACGTAATTTATGCTGGGAGGGGGAGGACTTTTTTATTTTTTTTTATTAGCAACTCTTCAGACCTGTTTTGTGCTTAGAGGAAGCCCCCAAACAATTACCAGTTGCCACACAACCCGGTGCGAGTCCCATGTGCCACCATTGTACGGAGTCACTGTTCCGATAGCCTCACTTGTCACTTCCACTTGATCTTCCCAAAAGTGATTAGAAACTTCAAAAGAACCAATTACACAGGCCATTGTGTTACAGACCTGGCGCTGCCTTTCGAGCCTCGTGCTTCTCCCTGCATTTGGACTCTCCATCTTTAATTTCTCCTGTTTGCAGGATGGATTTCTCCACTTAACGGGGACTTTGGAAAAGGGAAATACTGAAAGCTCCGTGGTCCTTAGCTTTGGCTCAGTTGTTCTGTCAGGGCTTAGTGACTCCTTAACCACCCCCTCCATTAACTCACTGGGCAGCCACATGGTCTGTGTTGGTCACTTCATGTGTTTCCAGATAGGCCAGTGACCATTTCCATAAGTGGCCTTGAAAGGTAGAAGAAAGATGCAGCTCACTGCAGGAAAAGGTCACAGGATGTGAACAAGTGTTGACTGAGCTGTGTGATAAGAAAAACGTCTGAAGCATGTGATTCAAGATTCATCCTTTAGTCTTGAATCTTCAGGGGTGAAAGGGGAGAACTTAGCACAGTCTAAAAACAGCAGATCTCACAGTTCAGCAGTCAACCATGCCGTCTGATACATGAAAAAAATTACTTATGCTGTCAGCTTCCATTATTTACATGATCTTTCTGTGGCTGAGTCGTGGCTGTGGATGTGCAATTCAGCTAGAAAAATTGCATATTTACACAGATGGGTGCTGGCATGTGACCAGGGCTTGAACAAAATGCATGGGTAGAGGTAGAAATCAAATACAGAGAGTGGTGAGTCGAGTTTCGAGGGGGTTTGGGTACAAGGTGCAAGTGTTTACAGATGCTCATAGGTTTGAAAGACTCTCTTGGAAATGGTGATTCTTGGGGAAAAGAGGGTATTGGGAACAGCTCTGGGTGTTTGCTCCCCCTGCCTTCCTGGGGTGTCCTGTATATCCTGTTTCAGATGATGCTACAGGGCATCTCTACCTCTTGTTCTGTTTGGAAACTCATAGCAAGGACAAACGTGATGTAAGTGTAGTCAGAAATGTCTGAATTGGACTAAAAGTATCTTTTTTGCAGAATAATGGAAGTTGAATGTTAGAGTGTAAATGTAGTGCCTGGGATGTGGGAGGAGAGCTGGTGGTGCTCCTGCACAGAAGCATCTCATGATGAGGGAGAGACAGAGGTCAGGACAGAGGTCCTTCCTCATTCCCTTCTTCCCCTTTGCTGCTGTGGATTATGTGTCGGACTGAGCTATTCCCACCATAGTCTGGGTTACAGTATAACTAAATCAGTTGGATTTTATCAGTAAACTTATTTTCTTTTGTGCATTATAAGGGTGTGATGGTGGGTTCTGGGCATAACTTCTTGCCTTAGAACCCCCCTCAGAGTAGAAACCTGGGGATGAGGTGAAATCCTTAACCTTTCCAGTGACCATATGACAGTCCCATAAATCCCCCCATGTTTCTGAGCCTTGCCTTTTGAACAGCACCATCTCGATGTGTAGATGGGCTGTAAAACGCTTCAGCAATGTGCTGACTCTGTTCCTGCTGAGAAGTTTGCAGAGAGGGAGTCCTCTGGCACTGGCAACCTGAACCTGGAGCAAATGCTGGTGATGGGAAAGCTCACCAGGATTCAGACTGGACAGGAGCTTCTATTACAATAAAACTTGGCATTTTATGGGGATTATCTCAATACCAAAGAGCGAGGTGAGGTTTTTGTCATCGTGGTGAGAGATGACATCTTCTTGACTGAACTTACAGTTTTAAGTAGAAATCTCAGACCTGTTTTTCATCTACAAAGTTCAAACGTGGGCTACGTGTCAGGAGTGTGGACCTCAGTGCTGCAGGGCACAGGTAATGGAGGAAAGGGGGGACAGGGCCATGCCATCAGAGAGCCTGCCAAGCAGGGCAACAGGTCTCTGTTGACATTAGTGGTCTGTGGATAACTTGGAACAACATGTATTTCACATTAAAACATTATAAAATATTTGTAGGTGTGTTTGTGCCTCTCTGTAGGGTGTGACTCTTCCCCCCCCCTCCAAGGAGGAGAAGTGTCCTTGTGGGTTGCCAGGTATTTAACACGTGGAAAACAGGTACATAAAATCCATTTAACTTGTTAGTGAATCAATTGCTTTTCCCCTGGCAGTGGTGTGATGTGCAAACCCTTTCCCTCCAAATTGTGCTCTCTGCAGTTACCCACAGTTCCCCTCTGCTGCTCTTAGCCTGGCTGAACTCCATTCAGTGTTATAAACTGGGGAGGGGGGGAAAGGCAGAGAGACTCTTGCCCAGGTGGAGGCATTTCTTTATGAAAAATAAGACTAAAAAAGCACAGTTTTTATACTGTTAAGGAAACAGCAACTCAGTTTCCCAGAGAACTAATTCAGTAGCGATTTTTTTTTTTTTGAAGGGCAAACCCCTCCGTGGTCAGTTTTAACAATTCAGAAACTTCTGAGCACGGAGGCGCTAATGAGAAAGAGTTAATTACAGCACAAGCCATGCAGAGGAAACTCCGTGCCTCAACTTTAAGCGCTGTAGCTCTCACTGCCAGCGCATCCCTTGCCCACCAGGGCAGCCGTGCCAGGCGCAGTGTAGAAGCAGGGAGGGCGATGACAGCAGGGCTGTGATATAAGGAGGGTCCCCGTCTCCCTCTGCAGAGCCCCGCTAATTGCTTTTCCCCTTACGAGGCCGGTGCCACCCTCGGGGTGTGAATTCCGCCTGTTCGGTGCGGCCGCGACTGTCGGGTCATTGTGCGCTTTGGCTTCTCCCGCTCCCGGCGATGCTCAGCCTGGGAATCGCTCCGGCAAGGGGCAGCTCCGCTTTGCCTCGGTGGGAAAACCGGCTCCTTGCATTATATCTGTGTCCATAGCACGTTCTGCATCCCTGTGTGGTTTTTTCCCATGCCCATCCCCTTCCAGGGAGGAGAAAGTGTCACCGGTGTAGGCAGAGAGGTGGCACTGCTCTGCTACGGGGCTCTGTGTGATGGGTACATTGCACGGAGCACCTTTTTGGCACCCACTTTGTGCCAAAAAACAGCTCTTGGGAAAGGTGAGATGTTGCAGGTGTTTTGTGTTCACTGTGACTCTCATACAGTCCCAGAATAGCTGGGGTTGGAAGGGACCTCTGGAGATGATCCAGTCCAACCCTCCTGCCCAGGCAGGGTCACCTGGAGTTGGACGTGATGGCCCTTATGAGTCTCTTCCAACTCAGAACTGAGTTCTGTGAGCCTGAGTTGGGTGACACAGGAATTCATCCAGGTGGGTTTTGAATATCTCCAGAGAGGGAGATGCCACCAACTCTCGCTCCTGTGAAAATTCCTTCACTTGGTCCCTTCTTTTATCTAAAGCCATTCCCTGACTCCAGCATTTCCAGGATCAGCATCCACTTGCTTGTTTGTGGAAAGGTCTCACTGAAGTCTCACAGCTTTGAGGACTAGTCGTTGGTTTTGCTGAACAGGCCCAGTTGTACTCAGTGCTTGGCCCAACAAAACCCAGATGCTGTTTGGGACATCTCAAATGAATCTCTCAGCTTAACTAAATTCTTTGCCCAGGTATGAAAGTTTTGTTGTATTTGATTTTTCTGCCTCTTTCCCTCGCTCCCTTTTTTTGTTTTTTTCCCCTGCAAGATGATTATAGATAATAAAGTAGGATACAAAAGTCATCATTAAAAATGCATTTTGTAAAATTGAAACTTAAGTGTCAGGTTCTTCTAGCAGTCTGTCAAATACTTGACAATTGAAATAGCTGATTTTAAAAATTTAATGAGACACAATAAGGACTAAATGCACAAGAAGCTTGCTTGTTCTTAGGATAAAGTAGAAACATAACAAGTCCATTATATTTCCTTACAAAAATGTCCCATTTGTAAAATATGCTACAATCTATTTTTAATTAAATTAGTATATGCAATTTATTACCTGAGCTATATTTATTAATATTTAATATTTAATTTTGAATTAATTATCCAAGTGAAAGAGCGCTCAGCTGGGCTGGAGAGACTCACAAAACAGCGAGTGTCCTGCAGCAGCTGGAGGTAACCCTGGGGTCTTTATGTCCTGGGCTTTATGGGAATGAGGGCAAAAAAATGCACAGCAGAAGTTTGGGGTGCAGTCAGCATCCTGAACGGAAGTGTGGAATCCCTCAGGAGATAAATGCCTGGTGTTGAGACATTTATAAATTTGGGAAGTGTTTTCCCTGAGTCACACAGAATCACAGAATGGATAAGGTTGGAAGAGGCCACTGGAGGTCATCAACCTGCCCTTGGACACTCCCAGGGATCCAGGGGCAGCCACAGCTTCTCTGCCCAACCTGGGCCAGGACCTGCCCA
>JAWWEW010000166.1:33833821-33879079 GCA_035583185.1 Anabacerthia variegaticeps
ACACTGAAAAATTGAGTGATTGCTGGCTTTAAGCCAAGGCCCCCTCCCTGATCCCTTCCTCCACAAGCCAGTATCTAGAGAAATTTGTGCCACTTGGCCACGGGCAACGATGGGAGGTGCCAAAGCCCTCCTGTCACCTCTGGTAACAATCCTGTGGCTTGGCACAGAAACACCCATTTTCCCTGGAATTTTTTTTGATTTCTCTATCTCCTGGCTTTGTTGTATTTATCTGGGTTGGGCTAACCTAGAGCTGAGCTGGGAATTTTTGGTGTCATGTCTGTGTGAGGAGGGTGTAGGACCCTCCTTCAGAAGCAACAGGTTGAAGACCTATAATATTGCTTATACTTCAGATCCTGAGTTCCTCTAGTGGGGGTGGTTTTATGTGTGTCTTATTCCAAATTATTTATTATTTATTCGACTTTAGCTATACTTGAGTTCAGTTTTAGGCTGAAAATCAGGTGCTGTCTTGGTTGGCACAGATTTTGAACAATATTTCTAGTGAAAAAGAACAAAACCTTTACATCCTCCTTCTGGTACTTGGGAGATTCTCCTTTACTTTCTGCCAATTCCCACTTTCCTAAGTGAATTTAGAAAGCCAAGCAGAGGCAGAGCTGAGTGTGGCTTGTTGCCTTGCCCTTTAGTCACGACCAGTGATTACCCCAAATGCTTGTCAGGAAGTTTCTTTAAAACTCCCCATAACAATAAACAAACTTTGTGATTCCAAAACATTGACACTACTTTCTTTCTCCCCCATAAATTTTGCTTGGCTACTTCAGGCTCCATGCTGTTAATTGTAGCCTTTGGCTTTTCTCGATCATCATTTAAGTGCTAGGGTGGAGGTAACATGAAATTATTCACTTGTTAAGAATATTTTTTTCAGGAGCCACAGAAGCAGCTTCTCTGAGTGTTTCTGGAGCAGGGCACTGTGTGTTTTGTCCTCACTGGGGCTCCTTGAAGGTCCATTTGGATTGCAGGAGCTGCTCTGGCTTGGCTTTTGCTGTTGGCTTGGAATATCTGGAAAATGGGTGCAAACACTGTTTGCCCTCACACCCTCCTGGAAAAGGGCTTCTCTGAGGCTTTCAAAACGTGTCTTGTCTGCTGCCAGGTGTTGGTGTCAGGGCTATGAGGTGACCAGGTGGGTGTTGCCCACCCTGCCACGGTGGCCCAGGAATGTGGCACCCCTTGGAAGGCTTGAAGGGACACAAATAATAATGCCAAGCGTGGCTGGGGGTATTTCCTGCTCCTCTCTCCAGCCCTGCTGAGAACAGAAAACACTCATGTTTTCTAGTCATCCTCTCTCAGTACTTTCAGCACTCACTCACTTTGTTCCCCCCCTCCAAGCAGAATATCGTGTCCTTGGTCCTTGGCTTCCCAAGCAAGGCAGAGAAGACATCCACCTATTCCCTACACCATTTTTCTCTTTAGTGGATATTAGCAGATGTGCTTCCAGCAGACTGGCTAAGCACAAACAGGCTTTTAGACTGACAGGTTCATGAACCAGGGGCCCCGCTGGTGTCCCCTGCCCTCCTCTCCGTGCCCCAGCCCTGCGGCCGCTCCCGCTCCGTGCCGAGCTCACCCCCAACTCCGGGAGCCTCCAAATACCCCCCTCCCAGCGTCCCAGGGGGCTGTGCTGATTGATTTCTATTTTTCCTCCTCGTTTTTTGCCTCCTTGCTGCCCGTGAGTGCCTGTGCGGCGGTGCCGGCGCTGGGAATCACTTGCTGCTCCCAGATAAGCGCCTTAATCCTTTGTCTTGTGCAGGGGGATAAGACACCAACCCTTGCAGCAGCACCAGGCGTTTGTTTGAGGTGCTTTCTCAGAGCTCTCCGAGCATTGGGTCTTGGCCCATTGCCCCTGCTAGCCTGCTCCCTTAATGGATTAGCTGGACTTCAAGGAAAATCCCGCTTTAACAATAGCGAGGAATCGTGTGGTCCTCGCTCTACCTAAGGAGAGGTGCCAGCAGTGTTTTCTGCTACGAGCGAATCTGCTCAGTCCTTTTGATCCCATTTCTCCCTTCTTGATTTCGGTATCTCTACAAAAGCCACTGCAGATGGGAAAGGAGGGGGGGAAAAAACCCAACCCCAAAACACACCAGCCGAGCCACCCTCAGATTTTGTTCATTCATTTTTCTTTCCAGCTTTCCCCCTCTTTTCCTTCCCCCCTCTCCTGAGCCGCTGAGGAGAGAAACTAAATCGCTCTCCTCTTGCTTTGGGCTGTTTTTCATCACTTCTTCTGTGCTTCCTGACCCCAGAAAGAAGGCTTAAGTTGCTACATTCCTGCTCCTTCACCATAGCCAGAGACACAGTTCTCCTCGTTTCAGCAGATGTGCCAAAGGTACTCTGCTCTCCCCCGAGCATAACTTCAAATTTTGGCAAATGCAAAGCTTGGACTTCTTCCAGGAAAAATTTTTTTTTTTGTCTTGAAAAAGTGTTTTTGTTTTGTTTTGGGGTTTTGTTTGTTTCTTGGTGGTTTTATTTTTTTTTTCACCAAAGAGTAATTTATTTGAGCTCAAAATGTGTTTGAAACATGTCAGCTTTGCTGAAACTCTTAGAAATCCAGAGTTTTCTTAATTTTTCAAGGGAGCTCTCACTGAGCTCCAGATGTTTTGCCACTGACCATCAGCTCTGGAAATGGGTAGCCAGGCAGGGAAATTATTATTCCTCTCAGCCTTATTTATACCAGAAGGCATAAGCAGTGACACTGAAAAAATGTCAATTAACCTGCACTGTTGGTAACCTCAGAGGCTTCTCTTTACCTGGAAACTTCTTTTTTTTGGAGGGGAAAAATTTCCATACGTGTGTGTGTACGTGTCTCGGTGTGCACATGAGCAAACCCTTGTCTGAGATGCTGGAAATCCTGCTGCCTTTGGTCAGCTTTAGAGGGAACCAAAGCCCAGCTGTGCTCACAGTCAGGAGAATTCAGCAGGGCTAACACACATAAAAGCAGACACGAGATCCTTCATGTCTCAGACCAAGCAGCAGGCGTGCTTTGGGTCTTGCAAAAAAATCCTGGATTGATGTGAAACCCTGTGATGGTAAAAATATGGGGGATTTCTGCCACCTGCCCTTTGCATCCATCCTGTATCCTTCTCAAGTCAGCTCATAAGTGATTCTTCCCAAGCTTCCAGCTGCTTGGCATTTCTTGTGTAAAATAATTAATGATTATAGGGAATGGAGAGATCAGCTTAGGGATAGTTGGGTCTGGTCCTGGGTATTTGTGTATATGCACTTGTGTGTTTTCAGTGCTCAGTAGCACTGTCAAAGGGGGAAAAAAAGGCAAATTATATGAAGAAATATTAGGAAAGGTAAAAAACCAGAGTATATAGGATATATGTACCTGCAGTCCTTCCAGCTGGACGTAGAAAGAGGCTACAAAGAGGGTGAAAGGTGTGGGGTGGTTCCTGCACAGGGACAGGGGAAAATGTGGGGACTAAAATCCGGGACTGTGGACCAAAAGTTCTCAGGGCAGGACTGAGTTTGTTACTCAGATCTCTGGGGATAGAGAGCACAGTCACAGGAAATGTTCTCCCTGCAGCCCTCCCCTGGTGTGGTCTCTGGGTGCTGGGATGGATGGACCTTTGGGCCAGTCCCACGTGATCCTTGTGCAATCCTGTTTAATTCCAGAATCACAGAATTGCTTATGTTGGAAAAGGCCTCTAACACCATCGAGTCCAATGTTACCCCAGCACTGTCAATTCCATCACTAGTCCTTGTCCCTGTGTGCTTCAGTTCTAAATAAACGACTGATCTGCAGCAACCAAAAACACAAAGGGAGGGGCAAGGGTGTGTTTTGGGACTGTATTTCACATATGGATTGTTTTAGACCTTAGAGAAGCATGTGCTGTGACAGTCTGCCCTGGAAATGCCCCTTCCCTGGGCTCCCACACATTGCTTCCCTCAGCACCAGGGTAAGCTGGGAAGGAGCTGCTGGTTCATCCCCACCTTTGGGGCTTGTAGTACACACCAGAAAAGCTGCTGAAGGGCTGGCCTGTGGTTCTCATGTCTGATCTGGGGAGAGAGGAAACTTTTTGCCACTTTACATTGTTATGATCTAATTAAAGGGAGATATGTGTGAAATATTTATGCAACCTTTAGGAAAAAAAAAGAGAGAAAAAATTTTTGGCTAGGTCTCAATTTGGGAAATTTTCTGAAACATGAGAATGGACCAATTTTTAAAACAAACACAGAAAAACTGTGGACAAAGCAATTTTTTGTGTAAATACTATTTACAAAATTCCAGAATAGCTTATGTTAAAATTTGCTTCAACTGGCTGGTTCCAAGCAATGTAGTCCCCTAGTTCTGCTTTGGGAATGATGTTCCTGAGCTGCATCTCAGCCCTGGGATGGAGACTCTGCCCAGACAGCCTGACTTTGCTGGGTTTGGCTCGTTCTGGGTCAACATCTGGAAACTGTGGCACAGGAAAACAGGGCAGGGACTGGCTCAGCGTGTTGTGGAGTTTTGATGCTCTGTGAAATGCTTTGGGTTCAATGAGTGGCTGCAAAATTTGCATCTGAAGCTCCCAGCATCCTCTAATTGCACACCAAGGACAAGGTTCAAGGTAAGCTCTTATTTAAATTATGTGACTGTAATTATACTGAGTTGAAATACTGGCGGCAATTGCTACTCCACTGCGTGTTGTGCCTCTGCCCCAAGTTCTGAACTCATGTCTGGGTGTGTAAAGGTTATTTCAAAGTGCAGGAGCCAGGACACAGCCCCCTCTGCAGGGTGTGCAGCACTGAGGGCATCAAGACAACCATGTGCAATTGGAAAGATGAGACCCAGGCCACAGCACTGTGTTGGAAGGTAACACATATATATATATCACAATTACACTTTTCTGGGACTGGAAATGCTGGGTAATTGTCTTTCCCTGCCAGTGTGCTCAGGGCACTTTACAACAATAAATTTCACCAGGAGTGCTAAAAACCAGAAAGGCAATAATGTGAAGCCTGCTGCTCCAGAAATGACAGAAAACAAAGCTTTCGTAGAAAAATTGGGGTCTGGGTGTGTAGCTGGTGGAGCCCAGGGTGCTGCCCCAGGGCTGGAGGTCCTGCCAGGGGGTAGGGATGGGATGAGGAGGTGAGGGCAATCCAGACCCCTCCAGACCACTGCCCACTGTGCTTCTGCAGAGCAAGAAAACTTGGGCTGAGCATTGATTTAGGGGAAGGACAAAGTTCTCTTTGCAGCCAAAACAAAATTGTGTGCCAATCAAAAGGTGTCAGACAGGCTGTCGTTGACCTTTAGGGAGAATCAGAGGACAGAAATCCTTGGAAGGAAATTCAGAAAACAATCTCCAGGGAAGCCAAGCAAGCAGTGCTGGAAGTGCTGCAGCACCACAGTGCCAGGACCTCTGAGCATCCACACAGAGCTGCTGTGGAAAGACATCTCTAATATTCCATCCTGTGTTTAGAAAACATCTTCATCTTCCTTCCTGAGAGGCAGCACAGGTTGAGATTTGATAGATTTGTGGTCTGGGCAAACCCAGCTCCAGCCCTGCCTGGACAGAGATCCTCACCCCTCTCTCCTCTCTGTGGTGGGCTGTGAGTTCAGATCCTTCCAGCAGGGGCCTGAAGTTTCTGAGACATGTCCTACAGCAGGACCTTGATCTCAGTGGGGCCTTACTAATAGCAAGGTGCAAAAAATAATCAGAATATATTCAAATCTGGATAAGAGAAGGCAGTTGGATGGTTCACAAGGGCCATTAGAGGGCTGATACTTGCTGTGTTTGCTCTATGAGGTGCAGAGCCATCCATAATTAGAACATACTTTTTGTAAGCCCATCTTAGAGCAGATTTGATTTTTAGGAAGGAAGAATGTCACTAAATCATTATTATTCATGTGACAAATCCTGAAGGGTAAATTTTTTTTTAAACACCACCTCTATCAGTCTCTCCCATGTCACCTAACTTTTATGCAATAACACTGTTCCCTTAGAGATACCGAATAAAATATCTCTCACTTCCCAATATTATTCATAGAATTCCCATTATAGAACATTGAAAACCCAGATTAGAAGAGTACAAGAATATTTTATGACCAGTTTGAAAATGCTGTTACTGCTGCAATAAATTAAGAAGTTAAATTACTCCCACATTGAGTATTGATATACTGTGCGTGGCAGAAAAATTCCTTTGAAATATACTGTACAATACATATAGAGAAATTCCAGCCCCTTTGATGACTGCAGTGTGACTGCCAGCAAAGTGGTTTGTGTGTACTTGGGAGTGGGGGTTTGGGTTGCCAAGTCTGGCCTGTGAAGCAATGGGCTGAGCAAAGGCAAAATCAGACCAGAAGAAATTTATATGGTTAATTGTTAATATTGAAGTGTTGCATTTAATGGCCATGTCCTTCTTGTTCTCCTTGTGAACTGTGCCTCTACAGAGAGGGTATTTTGTGGGTCAGCAGACACAATTTCCCATAATATTTCTCTTGCCCATATCTGGGTGGATATTAATTTGAGGTCTTTACCTGACCACAGCAAGACTGTGGCTGTGTGATCTGTATATGCCTCTTTTATATTGGTCTTATTTTTTTTGGCTGAACAGTCACTCAAACTCAAATCTGTCACTGCCAAGGGAAAAGCAGAAAAAAAAAATTAGGAATGTTGGATGGGATTCAGTTGCTTTTAGATACAAAGATGCACAACTAATTAATTAAGTCAACTCTTCAGCCTTATTTACAGTTGTTTGCATTACTGGAGGAGTGTGGAGCCACCAGAACGTGCCAGACAATTTTGATGTAGTTATCAAGGAATTTATGTGCACAAATTGTCGGGTTTTTTTCTGCTTACAAAGCTTCAAATGCGAAGAGTTGCACTGGGAACTGCACTTAAACAAAGTGGTTGTTACAACTTCAGGTAGGACCTGATCTCTCTCATTTATTTTCATGTGTTGTCTGCTGGGCACAAAAATCAGCACTTTATTAAGCGAAATAATTGGAGAGATTTGCCTGTTAGACTAAATTGGCAAGCAAACCGCCCATTTTGCAAAAAATGGAACAAAAGAGCCCTCTCACACATTTTGCAGAGGAATCAAAGCGGAGCTGCTGCCACGCCGGCAGCGCGAGCGGCTTCTTCGGCTTTGCCAAGAACCTGGAAATCCAGTAGCTGAGTTTACAGCAATAATTACAGTGTGCTTTGCTGATTGCAGTACTCAGGCCCAAAAGTGCCTGTTGAACTGAGCTGTGGAATCAAGTGCCTCCAAGAAATGTGATCTATTTATTAACGATTGCTTTTCGGGAGCGCATCCGTCCCGAATCGCCTCGTTATTCCACCGACGGGCTCCCAGCAAGAGCTGTTTGGATACAGCACGGCAGCCAGGAGTTATTTAAGAACAACACAAACAGCCATTGAGCCCTGGTGTGTGCTTTTAAAGGTTATCCGGGGAGGATTTGCTTTCCCAAGGAAAGCGAGGCAGTGAAGGGTAGAAGCTGAGGAGCACGTTTTTCCCAGGATGCGCCAAAAAGAATCACTCAAAGATCAGCGGGAGCTTTCTGTAAATCCCGAAGCTTACGCCTGCTTGTCGGAGCCTTGACTCTTCTGTGGAGTTGGTGCTTCTCAGATTAAGCCCAGCCAGGGACCTGCTCCCACCCTGGCTCAGAACAGACTCACGGAATGCTCTGAGTTGGAAGGGACCCACAAGGATCATAGAGTCCAACTCATAAGTGAATGGCCCATACAGGGATCAACCCCACAACCTGGGTGTTATTAGCACCATGCTCTACCAACTAAGCTAATCTCAGGGCCTAAAATCACACGGATCCCCAACCTGGGTGTTATTAGCACCATTCTCCACCAACTGAGGTCTAAAATCCCACAGATCCGGAGCTGATCCGCAGCCCGAGACACCGCGGCTGATGCCGGCGCTGCCCAAAGCGACTTCTCTTCATGTATAATCATGTAGCAGATCATGTATTCATTTGTATTATTAAATAAAGACCACCCGAGCCGCAGCCCCAGCCGAGCAGAAGGGATGCACAGAGGATCATGGGTTCCCGGCATTCCCCGCTCCCTCTTGGAAAGGCGCTGACTCACTCCCCGAGCAATCAGCGTTGTGTGCCATTACAAATGGGCTGGTTAATAGGCCTGCATCCATTATCATTAGTGCATCTCAGCACGCAGGTACATGATGGGGCCTGCCAGCGCATTTGCTCCAGCTCACTGAGCCAGGGGCCATGCTCCATTGCAAATGAGGATGAGGAACACCTGCTCCAGGGTTTTTCGGCAGACCGGAGTCATCCTTCACATCTCATGCAACACTTGTTCTGTCAGAATGCAACGCTGGCACCGGCCGGAGCGGTGCCGTGCCAGGCGTCCGACTAAAGATTAGACACTTCCCTGTGGTCTTCTGCTCAAGTTCAGCTTTGAATTTATTTATTTTTTTTTTTCAAAGCAAAGCTTTTAAAAATTTATCAATTTCGTATTAGGCATTCAGTCATTATGTTAAGGGTTTAAAAATAAAGATGAAAAAAACCCCCACAAC
Source organism: Anabacerthia variegaticeps (assembly GCA_035583185.1). Lineage (NCBI taxonomy): Eukaryota > Metazoa > Chordata > Aves > Passeriformes > Furnariidae > Anabacerthia > Anabacerthia variegaticeps. Next base: position 33,842,300 of record JAWWEW010000166.1, read on the forward strand.
TTTGCTTCAGAAATTAACTTTTTTTTTTTTCTTTTTGGCAATTAGAATGGCAGCATAAAATATTTATTGAGTCTGATAATTTTATTCACAATGTTGAGCGCTGGCTGGTTTGATACGGTTTTTTGAGAGGGGTTATATTTTTGGAAAATAACCCTTGTGATTTATTCTTTTTTTCCTTTATAAATTTTTTTCCTGGCCTTCTGCAACTACTCAGAGTGTTTGCGGGATTTTCATTTTAATTGTCTGCATGAGGTGACCCGAGATGTGATATTACACACTAACCCAGAACAGGGCAGAATATTGCCTTCTCCAGGCATGTGTCTTTCCATGCAGAGGCCTCTGCTCTGGCTGCTCTCCAGAGCCAGGACAAAGGCTTTCCTCATCCTGCTCCAAAAGGCACAACGCTTGCTGCCAGCCCCAGGTTTGTTTGAGGCACTGGAAACCAAAACTAAGGGAGGAAAAGCAGTTGGAATTTGCAGGAGCAGCTCCTGAGGTTTGTAATTTGCGGTGAAGGTCACAGCGTTGCAGCGTGTCCTTCTCTCTCCTTGTCCTGGGTAATGGGGATTTTATGGGCACTGCTGGTGGCCGAAGCTTCTCAGTCCTTAAAAACACAGAGCAGAGGTGATGCTGGGCCCCTGGGCAGCCCTGCCACCCACCCTGCCAGTGGCACCAGCTGGGGGACACTTCTTGGACTCGTGAATGTTCCCTCATCCCAATGGATCACTTCCTACTGGGAAGAGCCCTCCAGATTGCTCCCCAGGGAAGGTACTTGATGTCCTCCAGTGCCACTTCCCTAATGAATGATAAATCACCTTCTTCTTGAGCCAGGCTGGGGCAGGAGGATGTTTGCTGCCACGTCGTGCCACTGACAATGGTGCAACACCAACATACACCCCTTATCTGGTGCCATCTTTGCCTCCCACGAGATCAGAAGGAAAGAGAGTTGTCTGCTTCTCCAAATTTCTGGTGAGTGGACCTGACTCTGCCCTTGGAAAAAGGGGTTGACTAAGAAATTCCTGTTTGCTTTTCATGCTTTTGCTTTTTCAAAAGAGTTATTCCTGTCCCTCCTTCCCCAGTCTTCTCTTCTGCACCAAAGAGGCTTTTGGTTCTGCTTCCAGAGCCTCCATGAAATGACAAATACTTCAACAGGAAGCCCTGCCTGGTGAAATACAAGTTTCCACAGTGTTAAAGTTATGCTGGAGGTTGTAGGTCTTCTGCTCTGCCAGGGAGGTGGAGTCCTCAGTTTGATCAGTAAACATTTAGGGACTCCAAGTTTTATTTCTGCTTTATGACCAGGAACAAGCAAAAATTACCCCCAGGATTCATCCATTTAGCCATTATGAACTTTGATGCTCACGTGAAATCTTGGACTCTTGTTCTTTAGGGTGCTTCTCGGTCCCTCTCAGGTTTGGGTCCCTTGGTCAGTCTGATCAGAAGGAATCTGTCATTATGTCTTATTTTGTGGTGGTTTTGCTTTGCCCTGTCCTTGTCCTTCTCCATACTTGTCTTCCCTTATCACACTGATACGAGCTATGGGGGTGGCTGAACTAACTCTGTCTTTCCACCAGCTCTTTCCTGGTGGGACTTCAGCACTGGTTGTGTCGGGGGTGAGTCCTTTCCAGACTGACCCATTAAATTAACATTTTAGCCAACTAAAAGAATTTAACCCTGGCTTCATAATAAGCATTGCTGTGTTGGTCCTGCATCCATCCTCCCTTCCAGCTTTGGGATGTGTGTGGAAAAATATCCCTCGTTGGTTTCACTGCCTGAGTGTGCAGCTCTGCACAGTCAAAGTGAACCCAGTGTCACCTCAGCCAACAGTGGAAAACACTGTCCTGTGCCATGGCTGCAGTGGGATGGGCACAGCCCACCTGGAAGGGGACTGGAACAGCCTCTGATTATCTGGATAAGGAAGGGAGGTAAAAAGTCTGCTAACCTGGGGGACTCTGAGCATGGATTTTGCCAGTCAGTCCAAATGGAGCTCAGCTCATGGAGGTGCCACACCAAACTTGTTATCATCACCCTCGTCAAATTTGGTGCAGGGAGTTTGTCACCTCAGTGGCAAAAGTTCAGGTCTTCACTTGACATAAATCCTCTTATTTCCAGGTAGGTAAGTCCAAGATCACTCACAAGAATGTTTCCAAGACAGGTTTCAAGGGAATGCCACTATAAGATGCCTGGACAAAACAAAGTAATTAATAGGAGACTCCTCTGGGGACTTTGCCACCAAACTCAGGTAATGAAGCTTTTCTTCTGATCTGGTGAGACAAAAATGCTGCAGGAAGCACTAATGTGAATGCTGTGGGTTAGAGATTTGCGTTAGACTTCTGACACAACTATGGTTTTCTACATTCCACATATTATTAAACAGAAAGATTGCTTTTTTTTCTTTTATCCTGCTTACTTCAGAAGGTGTTTAAGGCTGTACCACGCCGAATGCCCTTGGATTGCTGATGAGGATGTCCCTGCCTTCCCCAGGGCTGGTCACTGATGACTCAGTATCATACATATAAAAAAAGTTTCATATCACTTTGAGTAAATTTTTAGGGAGAGAGATAAAATATCTTAATCTTTTGAAATGTAATTGTGACATGTTTTGATCTGTGGTGCAGTTCAGCAAAGCCAAAATGGAAGGAGCCATCCTATGAGGTCTGAGGGACCATCAACCCATCCCAGAACTCCCTCATGGGAAGTGATGGGCACTGCAAGGGGTGCCAAGGGAAGAGTATGAAAAGAGACCAAACACGGAGTGATCTCACATATTGCAAGGAGAAATTTGGGAAGCAAAATACTTTTAGTTGCATTTAACAGGCACATATTTGCATTTGCCCTTTTCCTTGTCTAAGACATGTTTCTAGATCTGTGCCTTTTGAAGTGTTTGGTTTTGATGGGGCTTTTGCTCCTGTACAACAAATGCCTTTATTCTAATTTCCATTCGTCCACTGAGAGCTGCTCAAAGTTGATGTTGCTGCAACACTGGCAAAAATGGGGCTAGAAAGGCCAATTTCCCACTCATCCAGGACCGAAAATCCCGAGGAAAAGCTGTTTTGAGGGATGACGGTAAAGCAGAATAAGGATGGTTGATGCAGGCTGGATATGAGGCTATTTTAATTAGAAGCATGATTAGGAAAATTAGGTTTTGGGTTGGACTTTTCAAGGAGTAACTCTGTAATGATGCCTGGAAGACTCCAGAGGAAGCAATCCCTCGGGATCCAATGGCATCTGTATGCCCAGTGCATCTGCAGGACTGGGTTTGGGAGGAGGCACAGGCAGGCAGTGAGAGAGAACCGTGACAAGAGTCTGGGGATGCTTCAGAAGTCCTGCTTTTCTTCTGTCACAAGAGGAATAAACAATATATTTGTTTTTTCCCCGTTCCACAGGGAGTGCTGGATACCTACTGGGACTTCTGTCACACACTGCAGGGAAGAGCTCCAGAAGGAGCTGTGGAATATTGTTATTGCCTTGGAGTGCAGCTGTGGTAGTTGGGGGGTTTCCTTACACAGCACCCACAACTCCAGGTGTAGGGACCTCCCCAGCCTAAAAGGCACCAATTCACCCTTCTCTGTGCCCAGACAATGCCCTCTGAAAGGCTTTCAATGTAAGGAACCGGGGCAAACAGAGAGGAGACAAACTTAAAAACCAAATTGCCAGGGGTTCAGTATTTCCAAAGGTGTGTTTTGAGGGGTTTTACAGAAAAGGAGAGGCAGGAGAGATTAAGACACATGGTATTGCTGGCTGGCTTGGTGCAGACACTGTGGGAAATGCTGCTTTGGAATTTACTACAGGTCTGAATTATTTTCTCCTGTCTAGTTTGGATGCAACCAGTTAATTCAAGTGCCAGCTTTTTCCTGGTGTTAAGGAGTGCAAAGTTAATTTTGTAATGTGAACAATGGCAATTTAAAATGTCAGATTTTTTGTGAGCACAGCCTTGAAGCTCGGGGTGTGTTTACAAGCTTTGCTGACTGTGAATAGACCTCAGTATGTGTTTTCAAAATCACAGTCCCCTCAGGATGTCAAACAAACAAAATCTCTACTCATCTTTATATACTTTAAATACATGGACACTGCTGTGTGCAGCTGCTAGGGGGAGAAATGGATGAGTCTAGTTTGATACCCCAAGTTTATGTAATTTCTAACCTCCTTTCTCATTTTGTGCTGCAGCCTTGACCTGTGCTGACCCTTTCTCTCATCCAAGCTATGGTTTGCCTGCATGGAGACGTGCCAGGGACTGGTGAGTCCAGGATGTGACAGGAGACACCCAACCCAACTTGGAAACCAGGTCTCTGGAGGTAAAAGACTTGTGCATTAACCCACTTCGCTGCCCAGCCTTGTGCTGATGCATTTTTGAAACACCTCTTTTTTTTATTTTTTAATATTGAAAAGAAAAAAGTCAAGTTATGTTAAAAAAAAACCCCAAACAATTAAAGCATCAAGGAATGAACTAGATGGTGCTGACAGAACTTCAGATACAAAGAGAATCTGGGTTATGCACATTGCAGGGTGCTACTGATCATGAAAATGGCCTTGCTGGTTGTGCTGCTGCTTAGTGTGACATTTGGGGATCCACACACAGCCTGCCCCACCTTCCAGAGTCAGCATGATGAGCAGTCCTGGTGAAGTCTTCCCTGTTTTGGGGTAGGGCTGTTCAGCCCTGTTAGGGCAGCAATGGGAGCATCCTGCTGATTTAAGGTGCTGGAAACTGGGTGCCAGGGCCTTAAAACCCCACTCCCAGTGTGAGAGAACAACATGTTCTCAGCCCCAAAACGCCAAAATGAGGTTTAGGCTGAAGGAACAGGTTGCATGTAATATTTGGCTGGTTAACTACTCATTCCTCAGGTATGTTCTTCAGAACTTTGTCTCCTTCCTCCCCACATTAGAGAGTTAAAGAACAGCACACAATATTTAGCAGTAGATTTCAATGTTCTTCTCAGATTTTTGTATCACCTGTGGCTGGATGTTTTGATGCTAAAATATGTGTGTGTGTGGAGGGGGAGGATGTCAGTGGGCTCTTTTCTCAGTTGTGGAGGAGGTTGGGATGGACCATCACTTTCTGTCCATGGCTTGGCCAGCTCACCTGGTGCCCTGGTTCTGCCTCACTTGTTCCAGAGGTCACAGGGGACAGTTTTCCCTGTGCCAGTGCAGAGCCCTGGGTTTGTGAAGCACACGAGTGGAGACTGTCTGAGACATGTAAACTCTTATTTATACATGTGGCCTTGTCAGGATTCATGTCGAAGTCTCCAGAGATGCCCTCTGGCTTCCTTAAATTTCATTTTTTTATAATGAAGATAATTTTGAGTTTTACAAGCGCAAAAATGTCTAAAACTAATAAACATTTTATACATGTGTCAAAAGATGCTCAAAAAGCAGCCAAACCATGTTTTTTTTAACAACTGCAGGAGGGGGGGGACGACGACAACGAGAAAACCCACAATGCACTCGTCGTTTGCCAAGTTCGTGCAGCCTGAGCACAACAGATGAGTTATAAACCCCGGATTAATGGAGCTTTAATGGAAGTGCTGACACTCCCTAAAGCTGCGGTACCCCTCCACCAGCCTCACGAAATGCCCCCTGCACCCTGCTGGGAATGATGTCGTGCTTCCTACAGCAGCGCTTGGGGGAATTCAGGCACGGGGGGCTCGTGAGTGGTGTCGCCCTTCTTTCTTGTGTGTGTTTGCAGGGAAGGGATTTGGCAGGAGCACTTGGCAGGCTGGCAGCTCCCAGGGAAGCACAAAGAGCAGCTATCAGTGCCGAGCGGAGAGGCTCTGGAGGTGGCCAGTGGCCACGGAGCCTCGCTGGACCCCTCTTCAAACACCCAGCGCTGGGTTTGGCGTGGGGCTTAGGAGAAAAGGCTCTTAGAGCCCTCGTCCAAGTGTTGGAGTTATCTCCCGTTGGAAATGCTCCACCACTTAGTGATCCTTTGATGTTTTTTTGGATGCTGGAGATGTGTGCGCTGAATGGATGGAGCGGGTCGGTTTCTGAGCGTTGTTTCATCCTAAAAAGGTGGATTTGGGGGGATGTATCCGTGTGCAGACGTGCATCTCCTCTGCGAGATGGATGTGTGGATGTGTCTCAGAACAGAAGTAAAGCCTTGCTGGGACACAGCAGCTGGCTGGCTTTTATCACCAGCTTTGCCATAAAACATCCCATTTAATAATCAAATTAGAGGCGAGGCAAACCTGCACAGGTGAGAGGAAATCTGTAGGCGTGATCAAAACCACATTTCTGATTCAGGACGAAATCGCAGGCTACAGGGAGGTACATCTGTAAATTATACAGGAAGCTTTCTTCAACAACTGATTCACCCTGACAGTTTTACTGGAGTATATGAAAATTAGTATTAAAGATGTGATATGTAGGCTTCTTTCCAGGAATTCCAATCTGGTTTCAATAAAATGAAAACACTGATTGGAAGTGAAGTTGCCTTCCGGTTTTGCCTTTGGCTATTATGTGTTCATTCGTGAAATGACTGAATTCCACAACTACTTTTAATATTCACCTTTTGAGTTCATCTCCCCTACTGGACACATTGGAATGATTAAAATAGCACTGACTCCTGAAGCCGGATCCTCTTTAATTTGAAACAGCCTAGGTGCTGAGGAGAGAAAAATATTAAAAAAAAAATGAATGCTCTGTTAAGTCCATCCTTTCTTAGCATTGAGTTGCTTCAGTGCCTGTTTAGGGTGGAATACTAATAAAGAAGTGGTCTCTGGATGAAACATCCCTGAACAGCCATGCAGGGAAGACCTAAAGAGCACAGTTCCTTGCTCCCCATCCCTCCAGGTTCCTGCTCCTGGTGTTGTGTGCTGGCTGCAAGGTTGGTGTGCTCTGGTGCCTGGCCGTGTCCATCGGTGCCACTCTGTGCTTTGCCCTGGCACAGGCAGCTCCTGCCAGGGAGGGTGCCTGGGGGAAAAGGGATCTGAGATCTGGGGCCAGCAGATGTAAATATTTAAGATATCCGAGGCCTTGCAGTTCAAACTGTTGTGTTTCAGCTTATTGTTCAGAAAGGCTTTTGTGCCCTGAACCTTCAGGAGTTTCAGGGCTGGGTGAGCAGAGCAGCTTCTGCAGAGCATGAGTGATTTTATGTGTGGAGTTGTTCATAAAGAAACCCTTTCAGACCACGCTTGGTGTTTGGCAGTATTGTCCTAGAGGTGGCAAAACTGATTTAGCTGTTTTTAGGGAGGTGTTGGCTGGAGCTCTGGACTGCCCTCTGGGAAGAAGCCATGGGGCAGAGCTCAGTGTGGCACCTAGGACACCCCCAGTGTTCACCTGTGGCATTTGAGGCACCTCCAGGCTTCCATGAGTTAATTTGAGTTGGTTAAATGGTTAGGTTTCCTTCACTATTATATATGGAAAAGCTGGTGGCCATGCCAATGGCAGGGACCCACTCACAGAGCTCCCCTGGGGTCATTGTCTGCTGGGTTCTTCCTCAGGAGACCTCCACACCTTGCTCCTCATGGCCACTGCTTGTCTGTGCAGCTTTCTTTCTGCTCCAGGACTGTGGGAATCTTTGGTACCCTCTTTTAGGGGTGTTTAAGGGGATGTTTTCTCCCCGGCACTGTTGGAGGTCCCAACTCTGGGTACCACCCCACCTGACCTGAGCTGCTGTGAACTAAAAGGACATCTATAATAAACAGTAATATTAAAAACTTTAGCACCTCTGTGGAACAAAGGAAAGCCCAGGGAAGTAATTTCAGCCTCGGTATTCAGTCACCTCTCTGGCAACCTCTGCAATAAGTATTCTGGCAAGTTATATCACTGAGGGAGAGTCTGACTTTCTGCACTTGTCCAAGGCAATCTTTGATTAAATTTTGGATGCTGTTACTTAGACATCCGCTCCTGATGCACTTACCATATTTTGCAAAGAGAAGGTCTCTGTGAATTGAAAATTTCTGGTTATGTGCATTCAAGGTCATGCATAAAACAGTGCCAAGGATCATGGAAAGTTGAAGAATTTAATCAAAATGCTGCTCTATAGTTTAGTGTGTTTTGTAAGATTAGGAGGGGCACCAATAATGCTGTCAATGCAGAGCTCATTTGAACACTTGTGAATTATTGAGCTGCAGAGCAAACCTCAGCACAGGCTAAATGGACAGTTTTCAACAGTGTTGTTGGCAAGAGAAGTTCCTGATGGCTCCTCTTCCACACTGGAGAGGAACAAAATTGCAGTGAGGCTGTAGACTAAATGTAGGAGGTTCTTTGGGGGGAAAAAAGAAGTTGCAGGCTTTGGGATATCAGACTCTTTGTACTGTTAGGGGTTGTCAGAAAGAGGTAGAACAGCAGCCCTGTACAGATTTAGTCATCTGCCACTCCCAGGCAAAGGAAAAGTGAAAAAACCTCAGGATTTTAAAGTGCACAGAGAGCGGGGAGGCTGCAGTATCTCCCTCTGTCTCCAGGTGCTGCTCCACACCACGTGTCCCAACCCCAGCCACCTGAGCCATCTCCAAGGAGGTGGCTGAGGGCTGGTGCTGGGAGAGGTGACTGGAAACCCTGAGGCATCTCCCCTGGGGGCTTCTCCTGATCCAGGCTCACTGGGGCTGCACTCACAGAGCACATGGCAGAGGTAGGGGACATCTGAGTGATGCTCTGCAAAACCTGTCTCCCCTTTCAGTGGCTCTTTTTGGATGGGAGACAACAGTGTTTTCTTAGGTAAGGGTAGAAAAAAAGTAAAATGATGTGTTGTAGTATTTTGCAGAAGCGCTTCATGGAATTGGATGCAGCCCATAACATTTTCTCGCCTCTGTTTCCTCCTTAGATGTCAAAGACAAGTCTGAGCAGACTGTGAGATGCCATCAATGTGCTGGTGATATGAAACTGGGATTGCTGGATCACCCTGAAAAAGTTCAAAATACAAGGTACAAAAGACTTTCTCCCTCCTTTGAAAAGGTCTGATCCTGTAATTAAAGTTAATCTAGAGAATGCATTATATTTGATGTATATGTTAGTATTTATGTTAATATTCAATGTGTGTATTAAATACGTGGATGGCCTTAGCCTGAATATGTTCCTGACCTTAAATCCAAACATCCTCCATTTCTCCCAAATGAAACCAAATATTATTTATTTTATTGATTTAACCTGATAGTAATTTCCTGAATTCTCAAGTTATTTTTACCATCTTCAGTATTCTCCAAACGTTCTCTGTTCTCCTTGTTTTTTGAATTTCAGAAATTGAATCAGTGTTAATTCTCAGCCCTGGGCATGGTGTTTGTGTAGCTTTGCCTTATTTTTTCCATTTGCAACCTTTTAAAGTTACTTAATTCAAACCAAAACTTATTTATGGGTAAATCCTCCAGATTCTTCCTAACACAGTCCATATTGTCTTCCTAAGTAATGATGTAAAGCTGAGCCCAGCCAAGCCTGGGCTCTTCCTTAAGGAGAGCGGGTCCAAAGGATGTATTTGTGGAAGGGTTTTCTTTGCTTTCATGGTGCTGCCTCGTATTGGCAGTGGCTGTCAGGTGAGATAAGAAATGCAACCTAAGGAGTGTGGGGCTGGTCCCTGAGCATCTCCTGTGTCCTCTCACACATAAAACCTTTCCTTAACGTGCCTTTAAGCGCCGCTCCCACTCTTCGGCATCTCCCCCCCAAATCTTTGGTTCCTCCCCCACAAACACCGCTAACTACTAACTCATAAAACATATCAGCTGGGTTTATTACTTTTAACCATCTTTCCAATTGTGCTATAAAATAAAGGCAGATGCCATTTTAAGATCTTATTATTATCAAGGGCCAACTCCTCCAGCAGCACCTGCTTAGCAGCAATCTGCTTGTTTATAGTCCCTTTTTTATAGGTGACAGTTTAAGGTGGCTGTTCTCCTGTTACAAAGAGTTCTTTTTAATGTGGCAGAAGTGGCAGGCACAGTAGGTGAGCTCCTTTCTTTCATCCAGTGATATTGAGAAGGGGTCGCAGGTTCACCTGTGATTTTTGCTTGACAGCTTCGCCACACACATCAGGCTCTGCCAAATGCTCCGCCATTAATTTATGATTTAAAGTAATTAACTTTTGCTGATTAAAGTAATTATTTCAAGTGCATTGCACTCAGGCCCAAATGATGCTCACAGCCCCCTCTCCAGTTTGAGCTAGCAGCATGCCAAGTGCTTAAAAGCTGCACCAGGGAGCTCGCGGTGGCTTCTGCCAGTCTAACAGATCTGCCATGTTTATGGCTGACTTGTACTAACTGCTCATTTTAATGCCCAATCCTGGCAGAACACTGACACAGTGTGAAACCTTCATCCGGTAAACAAGACAAGCTTCAAATTGGTGACATCCATGACAGTGAAAACTGTTTAAATGAATCTTGCCTCCAGCCTTCCAGAGGTATTATGTTTTTGAGCACTGCTCCTTCTCCAGATTGGCTGTTAAACAATTTACAGCTTTATCCAGGCTCTGCCTTCAGCACTGTGCAGGTGCAGAAATTCAGGCTTCTTTGGGAGACTGGAGGCCAAAAAAACCTCTCCTGTCCCTCCTCCACCCCCCCACACCCTCCCCAAAAAACCCCAACACACCCAGACCCCACCAAACCCTTTTAAGGCGACTTCACACGCGAGAAACACGAGAAAGGAGCTTCCTTTGAAAATAAATCTCCCCTTTTGAAAGCGTACACTTGTTGGGAAGCTGCCTGTCATGTCCCCAAGTTAACATGTTTTGTGTGGGAGCCAACGTTGGCTGGTTTATTGTGCCTTCTCTGCACACAAGAAGGATGCACAGCAGCCCCCGACGCTCGGAGCGCCGGGCGGCATCGCCGTGGAATTCTGCCAGCGCCAGGAGCTGCAGCAACGGGCTTTGTCTTATTGGCACTAAATGTTCCCAAAAACTTACCTTTAGGGTTGTGTTTTGTGGGGGTTTTTTTCCTCCCCCTCTAGAGTAGATGTTCCTTGGGAATATCTCCCTGTAAAGAGCTGTGGGATTTTGGCTGCTGCTCGCTGAGTGAAATCGAGCAAGCCCATGGTTAAATCTGGAGGAGTAAAAATAGCCGTGCTGGAAAAAAAATATATATTTCTGGGACTATAAATGCATTTAGCTGATTTTTTTTCCCCCCTTATTTATTTTTTTTTTTTAAATCAAATTTTAATTTGTGAGGGAGAAGGGAAATTATTTTGATTGGGGAGGGACAGCATGTTTTTTTTCTGCTTTGCTGAAATGACTGTCAGTTTTAAAAAGCTACTCACATTACCCCTCTCTCCTCTTCCAGTGCAACTGTAAAGAAATCTAATTTCATCTGTAATAAAGCACCTGATGGGCAGTGATCCCTGGCAAACAATATTTCAGCTTAATGCTAAGCGCTGAAAAAACACCATAGAAAAAATAAAGATGCCAAGAAAAATCATCTGTGTGTTGGCTTGGCAGCAGCGCTCCGAAATGGGAGGGATGGATAGACAGAGAGCCTGATTTGGGGTTTTTCCTCCCTTTTTTTTTTGGTAATGAATGAAGTGTGGTGGGGAGGGAGTGTGCTGGGAGGGAGGGCAGGGTGCTGGCGGCCGAGGAAACGCGCTCAGCCGGCTCTGCGCTCGCTCTCGTAAGCAAACACTGAGCTCGCTGCCAAATTGGGGCACTTTTGTGCTGCAAAGCGAGCCCAGGCACTGAGCTGGGAGCACCAAGCTCGTTCCTCAGGAGCCCCTGCCACAGGCAGGATGTGTCCTCACCCCTGTCCTCCCTCCCTGTGATGTGTCACCAAAAGGCACTCCAGACAGTCCTTCACAGAAAACATTAATGCTGCTTTCAAAGAACTCCCCAGCAAAGGTAGTTTCAAAGTGCTCGTCAGTAATTATGTAGTGAGTAAGTATGACGTAAATATTTCTTTAGTAAGATTGAGGCAAAGAAGTTTCACTGTTTGGATTTTTTTTAATTTTATTTCTAGGTCTCCACATAGAATCAAAGAATCACAGACTGGGCTGGGTCGGATGGGACCTTAAAGACCAACCCCCCTACCATGGACATCTTCACATCCAATAGTGTTTGGAGTCTCTGAAGATGCAATAGGTCTGGAAAACTAATCTAGGAAAATGCTTTGGAAGCAAAACATGCCTGGGATTTACTCAGGACCTGATCTAAAGTCCCTTGAGATGGTCAAGAGCCAGTTAGTGGGCTCAGCCTCATTTGACTCTCCTGTGCTCTCTGCAGTTGTTCCAAGCTCTGGTGATCCTCTCTCACCCTGGCTCAAGGAAGATGATCATAATCCTCAAAGTGTTTCGAGGCGGATAAGAGCAGGATGTGATAGTGCAGAGACTGGGAATGGCTGTGGATGATATGGGAGGGGCTGGCAAAGCCTGGATCTCACACCAGCAGGAGCGACCTGGGCTGGAAATGCCAAAGCCTGCTTTAAGCCAGCGGGTTAGAGGTGGCTGGCTCTTGTTAGAATTGCCATGGATTGGGTATCTTTAGGTATCTTGGGGTTTTTAGGTGTTGGGTGGGTGCTGAAAGTGTTCTGGGTGGGTGAAGGCAGGGATGATCCCCTCGAGGGAGGACAACCTGCAGCAGAACTGCTGCCTTGGTCCTTCAGTGGAGAAGGATGTCATGCTGAGCTGTAGTGTTGGTGCAAGTACACAGGGTCCGGGCAGGTGAAAAGGGTGCAGTGCCACAGGTAAAACGCATCAGAAATACAGAAATCCAACATGCATGCCTTAATTTAATTCCCCAAAAGCACAGAATTATGAAAGGCATAAAAGTCCCATTATGGAATGGCACAATATATTAGCAGTTGTAGGTGTTAAATCAGATCAAGGTACATGATATTAATGGGCAAAATGACTGTGTTTAAACACTCGTCTACTTATTAAATCTCTAATTAAGGACATGCAAACCAAGTGGCGAAGATTTTCCACTAAAGATGATAAATTGTGATTGGAAAATGTTTTTAATGTACTGCAGAGTAAGCCAATTTTATTAAAAAAGAACAGAAGCCACCCAAATTTTCCCCAGCAGCTTTACCTGTAATGATAGTGATGCCTCTGCAGGTCACTAGAAATTGATTTTCTCTGTGTGTATTAACCCCTGACTGCTGTTGGATAGTTAATTTTTTTCAGTTTTTACAGCCCTTTTTTACAGCACCTTTTGGGATTAAAATGCACATGTCTCAAACAGGCCAGACAAGCTGGAAGTGACTTTTTTGGAAGCTGCCTCATGACTTTCTGCCTGGATTGGGTATGATGTTAGTGTAACTGTTTTCCTGCTACAGCACACCCCTCCATAGGAATAAGTGCACTTACTTGACTCAATCAGCCATCTGTGACTCCATCAGCCACAGTGGAAACTAATGGTAATTGCCAATTGTTAACCAGACAATAGCAGATGCTAACTTTAATATCCAACAGTGCTCTTCCGAGCATCTTTTATGGAGACATGGCCTCACTTTAATACGTGTTTTCTTTCCCCAAAATAAGGCAACTTAGTAAAGGCTGATTAGCCCAGGGAGCTATGTGACTTGAAGCAATGAACTTCCAGGAATGGCAGGCACTGTGCTGTTTCTGGGCCATAATGCCTACAATGTGAAAAATTAGAAGATTGGATTTAAAATCCTTCTTGAAACCCATTTTTTACCCCCTTGAAATTTCGCAGAGAGCCACGTCCTGGATGCTGACACGAGAGCGATGCCTTTCCTGGCAATGTCCTTGCCTCCTATTAGATAATCAATTAGTCTCAGAACATTAAAAACCAAAATGCTGCAACAGGATTTTCCACCAAATTCCAAAATATTTACGGAAGGACTCTGCCGCTCCCGTGTATTCAGCTCTCAGCCCAGCGGCCGTGGCTCTGCCCCTCGGAGAGGCTGCCCTGGCAGCAGGACAGCTCTGCAGCCCCGGCCCCCCAGGACAGCTGCAGTTTCTGGGGTCTCTCCACCAAAATTTGCTCACAGGAAGTAATGAATGAGCCCATTTTCGCCCTGACTGGGGCCTGCGGTCTACGAGAGACATTAGGAGCAATTTGTAGTCAACGTGCAGGTCTGTTCCATCTAAAATATTATCAATGAGCTTGTCAACCCGAGCCTTAACCTTCTTTGTTATTTTCATCTGCTCCTCTCTCAGATGTCTCTCCTCGTACCCATAACCTCTGAAGACTAGCAACAGGATGTCATACACCTGTTTTGCTCAAGGCTGGGACTCGGAGCCCTGCGCGACGTTGTGTCGGCATTGGCTCGCTCGCCGCTTTGCTCAACGTATATGTCAGAATGTCAGATGATAGTTGTTGTATCTGCAGCTGTTGCATGAGCACAGTGCCAGGGGCACAACTTTCCTGCAGTGAGCTTTAATTTGCTCTCCCCTCCCTGAAGAGCTCCCGTGCTTCACCTTGCTGCTGCTGCCACTGCTGCTGCAGCTGGAGGAGAGCACAGCCTGCGTGCAGCTGAGCCTGGGAAGGAGGCAGGGATGGAGGCAGGGATGCTAGGAAGCAGGGAGGGAGGCAGAGAGGGAGACAGGCAGACAGAGATAAAGGCAGGGAGGCAGGGAAGGAGGCAGGAGTGCAGGAATTGGGGCAGGAGTGCAGGAATTGGGGCAGGTGGCAGGGGAGGAGGCAGGCAGGGAAGAAGGGAGAAAAAGAAGGAGAGAGAAAGGGAAGGAAGGAGGGAGGCAGGGAGGAAGAGGCAGGCAGGGAAGGAGGGAAAGAGGGAGGCAGACAGGGAAGGAGGCAGGGGCAGGTAGGGAAGAAGGGAAAGAGGGAGGCAGGCAGGGATGGAGAGAGTGGCAGGTAAGGAAGTAGGGAAAGAGGGAGACAGGCAGGGAGGCTCAGCACCGGCTGGGGTCCAAGTGAGTGAAGGTGCTGCAGACTCCTATTTGCATCTTTGCTCAATGAGGCATTTTCCTAATTGTTTGCAGGAAGGAATTGTGAACACTGAGGGATTTATATTTGTGCGAGTCAATCTGTAGTATATTTGGATGCTGTTCCAAGAGAGCTACTTGTAGCCTAAATAAGCCATAACCTGCCAAGATATTCATGAGAGATCTGACTCGGTTTTTGACTGCTCTCAGAATTAGGTTGACAATCAAAACAGATGTAGAATGAGACTGCAACTGGATTGCCAAAGGCAAAAAACTCCTGTCAAATTCTTTAAAGGCACAAGCTGATAAACCACTGTAATACATGGGAATAGTGGACATTAGTGACTAGACAAGGACACATATGTCCACCTTCAGTTTTGTTGGGAACTGTGGCTTTGTTTCACAAATTAGGTAGCAAGGGCATAGGAAAAAAAGATACTTTAAAATACACAGTCTGTGAAACTTTAAAAAGACACGGCATTGCTGCATGAATATTACAAGATGTTTCTCAGGATTTTTTTTTTTAAATACGTGTTTTTGCAGAATCACTGCATTGCCGAGTGACATATTGGGAGAGCACAGATCATCTGTAATTTAAGAGAAGAAAGCAATAGAGAGTTTGATTAAAAAGCAACACAATTCTGTATTGCTGGATATTGCTGGGTTGCATCTATTATTCAAGGAGACACAAGCATTTTGTCTTTCACTTGAAATGTTAAGTAAATCAAGACTAAATATATAAAATGGGGCTTCATCTTTAATAAGGAGGATGGATGCAGTGGCCTAATGTGTACATCTGTATCTTGTCTAAGAGATGCAACTCATAATTCTTGCATGTAGGTCTTTGTAACAGCCGGAAAAGGAGAGTTTTTGTGGGATGAAGCACGAGTGTGAAAGACACTGGTGGGAGAAAAAAATCAGCAAGTGGTTTCCAGCTGCCTGCTGGGCAAAATCCCTGGCTGGAAGGACATGTCTGGGTGCACAGATCCATATGGCAGCTCTTCCTGGTGTTTCAGGGTAAGGATGACTGACAAATACGTAATGACACCTTTGCTTGGGGAAAATGCTGATTCATTCTAAAGGGAACCATTCACAGGGCTTGCTTCAATGAATAGCCCAACCTGAAAAACAGTAGAAGAAGTCATAGAACTGTTTAAGGAATGTTTTGCTAATTAATAATAATTTTTTTAAAAAATTACCTTTGCTCTTCAAATGTACTCCGCAGGTGTTTTTCAAAAAGAAAGACATTTATTACACATATGTATATTATACACATATGTATATATTATACATGTATATGTATATATTTCAGAATTATATTCAGAACAGTACTTTGACCTTAGGAATTTTATTTAAATTTTTTTTTTGTTGGTCAGAAAACTGCTTGCCTTATTTTATGTCTTAAGCAGCTGTCAGGGGTTAAAATGGTGCTAAAAGTGTGCTCCTTTCCCCCAAACCTGCCTCCTAAATATTGCCACCTCCCTCAACCCTTTCTGAATAGAAGGTAAAATATTCAAACCACACCTTGAATTGGCTGGTTCTGCTTGGGGCCTGAACCTGCCTGTCCTCCAGCTCCAGCAGATTTTTGGCTAATCCACACGAGCCAGAGCAGCTGGGAACGTGCCTGCCGTGAGCTGGAAAATTGGCTGGTGGGTCACTTGGCACGCGTGGGCCGTGGCACCAACTCAGTGCTGAGCAGTTGAGCGTTAGAGGACCCGGTCCCTGCTGGCAGAATCACTCTCCCTGCTCCATCGATGAAGATGGATTGGTCCAAGTGGAGCATCAGGTCTCTGAGCCCAAAAATAAGCTGGAAATGTGAGCTGAGGCTCTGACATACTGGCCAAGTTCTCCTCTGTAGGGCCAGGATGTGCCTTGTCCCATGGGGACCTCAGAGCCCCTCTGGGAGGGCAGAAACCCACAGAGCAAAATGCCCATGACATTTCTTTTGGCTCAGCTGCCCTTTCTCTTCTTTCCAGGAGCACCTCTCCCCTCTATTGATACTTTAAAAATATTTTTAATTAAAATTAAAGCTATTTCTGGTACCTCACCACCAGATCCAGCACCACAATCCCAAGTGAAGGATGTATTCCCTCCACTGCTGTGTGAGGAGATGTTATTGCTTCCACTGTGTTTCCTATCAAGTTGGGCAATGTTAACTTATAATTTTTTTCTTCATTAATACTCAAGGCTTTCATATCCTGGTTAGATATTGATAGCAAAATACAAAAACATGTCAAGAGAGTGGTTCAGTTACAAATGGAGTGCAAAAATGATTTTGGAGAAAGCCCATTTGTGTGTGATTTCTAACCTAATTCTGCAAGCCCTGGTGGTTTGGAGAGTTCAGCATGCAGAGGTTTGGGTGTTTGCCCAAACTAACCCCAAAATGCAAACCTTTGGACGCTTGCCTTTCAGCTGAGTGTGGGTTATAAATAGCTCTGCAGGAACAAACAAAGGAGGCATTGCACCGAGCAGCCAAGGGAGACTCTGTGACCCACTTGATCAGGCCATGCTTTGCTATCCTGGGCTGAGCTCCATCTTCTGCCTCAGCAGCTACTTTTTCCTCATACCAATGCCTAACTCTCTAACCCTAATGCCTCTAACCTCAATGCCTAATCCCCTAACCCTAACCCAATGCACCTTCTCAGCACCTTTATTTTTCTGAGGTTCTGCAAAGAGTCACTCTGCAACCCCTCCCTGCCCTCCAAAAAAACCCAAAATTATTTTAAAAAAATACTCAATAAAGTCCTTCTCTTGGTGGTTTTGTTGTGGAGCTGCAGTTTCAGATGACGGAGCACCATGATATTAAGTTTTGCCAGGACTAGAGAGGAATGTTTTAGACCTCCCTCACCCTTGCACCACTGTTCAGGTGAAATGAGATTTGGTGTTTTCTTCAACAGTTCCCAGCTTTTTTTTTTTTTTGTCTTTTCCTAGACTGGTTTATATGGGATTGCCTGAATTTCTAAATATATCTATATCTCTACACACAAGGTCAGCCTTGCCCAGGTAAGAACCTGGAATAAATCAGCTCTTGGAGAAACAAAAGGCCATTTGCCCAGGGAAATGGTGGGATTACCATCCCCTGAAGAATCCAAAAAACATGTAGATGTGGCCTTGGGGGATGGGGATTAGTGGTGGGTTTGGCAGTGCTGGGGGAATGGTGACTTGAATATTTCAGAGGGGTTTTCCAACCTAAATGATCCTGTGACTCTATGAGCCTATGTGATCTTGCTATAGTACCCTCAGTATCCACATTTTGGGTATATATTTGGGTATAACTTTGGTGTTTCATTCTTCTAAAAGCCAGATATTTACATGAGAAAGCAATGTTAGGGCTGGAAGTGGAAAAAACAGGAGCAAACCCCAATTTGTGACTGAAAGGTGGAACTTCCATAGAACCCAAACAAAATCTCAGAGATCCACGTATCTGCCACCCAGGTATTTATGGGAGATGGAGGAAGAATCAGGCCACTTTATCTGCATCACCTTCCTCATGTTGTCCCTTTCTTTGTGGCTGCTCTTCTTGGATGACAATTTGCTGTAAAACTACCTCTCAGCCAGCCCATTTCCCCTCCCTCCCGTGTGCCTTCCCTGCCCCCTGCTCTTTCCACTTGGCATTGCCAAGCAGCAAGAGCCCCAGATCACCCCAGCTGCACTGCCTTTCCCTGGCTCCCAGCTCCTGGTTTTCTTATTCCTGTGGAGATGGTGCATTCCCAGGCTGTCCAAAAGCTCCTACGAGAGCCCAGTGATGAACGGCACGAGGGCTTTTCCATAACTCTCCATGCCTAATCAATGAGCATGTTTGACACCTCGGCAGCACAGCATTGGGGAGTAGCTGTCAATAGTGCTTTCTCTTGCCTAAAGGAAATGGGAGCCTCTTACATCATTGATGGTGGTTGGTTATTGATGTCATCATTGCTGTCACTCACCTGATATATACAGCCCACAGTGACTTACCTCCAATCTATAGAGCTATGGATTTGAGAATAAACATCAATGACTTTAAAATCACTGCGCAATTGAGACGATGTTAACTCAAAGCGGTGATGAATCCTGGATTTTCTCCTACCTCCTGCTACATTTCACCCTCATAAAGGGTATGTGTGGTTATGTGCTTGTGCCATTTGAGATATATTAGGTATTCTGATTGCAGTGAGGGCCTGGATAACTGCTGCTTTATTTTCATACTGTCTTATGGCTGAATCTGTATGTCCACTGTGCACACTTCAGCATGTGCCTGACCTTAAAACATGTGACAAGACTCTTTACTATCTTCATTTACCCCTGTGGTTTTCTGTTACCTGGATGGGCAGGTATCTTTGACAGCATTTTTTCTACAACCACCTGGTGCAGAGTATCCTTTGTGTAAAGACAAGCAGATTTCTCATGCTCCAAAAGAAGTTTTTCCATAGTACCCCCCCACACACACACATTTGCTGTAATATATAGAGTGATGTTTCTGCAGGTTTACTGTGAATTAATATTACCATTGGAGATATATTAAGTATTTGCATTACAACAAGGCTCTGAATAACTGGTGCCTTATTTTCAAATTGTCTTATGGCTGAATCTGTCTGTCAAGTGTGCACAATTCTCTTTGTAACAATATGTTGTCTATTTACTATGACCAAATCCTGCTGCCTCATTGCATCAACTTAACCACTGTGCAGAGCAGCCTTTAGGAGATGCTTTTGCCCTGCAATATTTTCTTCGTGTTTTGCTCTTGGAAGGGAGAAATGGAAATGTGGATGTCCCTTTTCCCTTCTTAGGGGCTGCCTCGTGTAGGTCTGGCTTCCAGCGAGCTCGAGCAGCAGCACCTGTGTCCCGAGCCAGACAGCTGGCACACTCCGTGCCTGCCATCTGTGCCAGTGGCACATGCCAGGTACGTGACTTGGGGAAGGAAGGCAGGGGGGACAAAGTAAGTTCATACCACGACAGACGTGTGTTTGTTTCTCTGAGCGCTGAAATCGGCCGTGGGTCGGGTCCCTTCCTCTCCTCCCTCGATCTCTCGTACGAGGCTGAGGAATTAATTGTAGTCATTCTGGGTGAATTTGTTATTCTGGGTGGATTTAAGGACAGGGGATATTAAGAACAGAGTGATTTTTTTCTTTCTGAGGAGTTTCTATGGAATTGTTTGGGCTCTGGGACACCTGGTATAGCGAAAGGTTTCCTTCCTACAGCAGGGTGGTTGGAATGAGATGGTCTTTAAGGTCACTTCCCACCCAAACCACTCGGTGATTTTGTGATTCTGTGATTTTGTGGTTCTATGATTGAGAGCATCAGGCATTTTTCTAATACATAAAGTGATTTTTTTTCTATAAAAACGGTATGGTCCAAAAAAAAGGAGACCAGTCACAAAAAAAACTCCATTCCCTTACATTGCATGAAAGAAAGAACTCAAATATTCCCTGTAAAAGGAAAAGATCTCCAGCAGCCTCTGCAAGCTGCCAGGTCAAAGCCAAGGGAAGGGTTTTCTAGTCCAGCCTGGAATCCTGGGAGCTCCTTGTTGCTGCCTGGCTTTGCATGGCCTGAAATGGTGGCAGAAGACGATGTCTGCCCTTAGAGGTGCATTAAACAAGAGACCCACAGTCTCCCTTTTTGGGATTGTGTTACTTCTGCAAGGGTGGAGATTGCTGATGCTGAGGAGACACCATCAAGTCCCTCCATTCTCTCTGAGGGTGTGTGCTGTGATGACCAGAGATGACCTTCTTTCTCAGGGACAGAAGCTCTCTGGAACAGTCCAAAGGTGGGAAAACAGAACTTTTCTCTCCACTCTTTCCTTCAGGTACAGTGGGAGGTCACAGCTCTGTGGCACCAGGAGGACATCGGGGAGCTGTTCCCACACCTGTGTGGCAAATGCTAGGGCTGTCAGTGCCCTTGGGGCCGAGGGAAATGAGCTCCCAACAAAGGCTTCTTCGTAGGTGCAATGCACATAAGTGCATTTTTGGATCATAGTCCAAGTCTGCATCCTCTGTGAGCTGGTGAATGTGCCAGGTTGCCTCGCTTTTTCTCAGTCCAGCACTTCTCCATTGAGCAGAGACAGAGTTGGGAGCACTGCACATCAAAGAGAGGGGAATTAATGAATGAGAAAACCTTGACATTTACACAATTTAGGCATGTTCCTTTTATTTAAGGTTTTTTGGTGGAAAGGGTGCAGAACCCTTAGTGAATAGACCTGTTAATGCCTCTTGCTTTTTGTGTTTATATGTGCCAGGTCTAATAATTGTCACATCAACCTAAGTGAGAAACATCCAGACGCGTTTGTGGGAGAAGCCGTAGGGCTTTAGTTCAAGTGACTTCTGTTACTCCTGGGTGGGGAAGAGGGAAGGGCAATAAACAACAAGAATTTCTTGGTTTCTCAGCACCAAGATTTATCACGTGTAAAAATGTAGGACTTTGGAAGCCATTAATTATACATAAAGTCAATAACCAATCTTAATAGAACTTAAAGTGACAAAAGCGATGACATTTAAAAAATCAGCTTCCCCACACTGCGAGCCTGTGACCATCAGGGAAAGGAAAAAGGCTGGAAACAAGCTCTGGACACACAGTAATTGCCATTGCCATTTTCTGGTTTCATTAGAGAGAACTTTTCCATGTAGGTATATCAGGAAAGGGAGAAATCCTGGATCACAAAGGTCAGGTCTGTGTCTGGGATAACCTGAGAGCAGCAAACAGAGGAATTTTGGGTACAAAGTATAAGAGTTTACTTTGTAGTGATATTTTTAAACATATAAAAGTGCATGTTGTATCTGCACTTTTATTTTCCACAGAAATAAATCAAGCAGAGTCATAGTGGATAGATATAAAAATAATAATGTTAATAGCCATATAGTAATAGTAACAATTCCTCTGCACTGCTGCTGATTTCCAGGGACTGGAATGTGATCAAATCTGACAATAATTAATGCATCTGAGCTTAGACTTGTATTTCCAGTTTGTAAAATTTATAAGAAATATATGTATCCATGAAAACTCGAGCTTTAAAAGAAGTTCTGGTGCCCAATTTAGCCATTTATTCTAATTAATCTTATGCAAGACGAGAAGGTCTGCTATGAAGTCATCATTAATTTATATTCCTGCAGCACAGTTTATCTCATTTACTTTGTACCTTATTTTTTTTTCATGAAAGATCAAGAACCAATTCTTGGCCATTATTCTTGACGGAATCCATTTGAAATGAGCCAGAGGAGTGAGAAAAGGCCACACATGAATAAGCCTTGCCAGGTTCTGGACATTTTTTTTTTTTTTTCCAGCTGCCTAATTGAGGAAATGTTTTTTGCTCTTTGTTTCGAGGGGGTGGGTTGGTTTGTTTGTTGTTGCCTCAGGAGCAGGGAATTTTTGTCACTGTTCGCCCTTGTTCCAGTTCGGAGGAGCTGGGGCTGTTAGCAAAGTGACATGCCCGGGAATATAAAAGAGCACTACATCTTTGGAGCTGTTTCCTGGTATTCCCCAGCATCCTTGTTTGTTCCAATTTGAAAGAAGCCATTGAACTGAAAGGAGGGACAAACAATCTACAGGCGGACAAAGCCGGTGAGAGCTGGGAGCGGCCAAATTTCCATGAAACGCTCTTGTTTCAATTCATATTTAAATGGGCTCCTAAGCAGCTGGACAACCTTTCTGTGGCCGGGCACAGCTGATGGGAGAAATCGAATGCAATTTGCTGAGAGCAGATGAAAGGTGTGTGTTTCTGTCCTTTTAATGTAAGAGAATAAACACTCAACCAACACAGGGTGTCAAGATGTTGGGCAGAGTTTAAGTGCAATAGAGCAGATTCTCAGCGCTGTGCACTGGCATCATTTTCTTTGAAGGCATTCAAATTGTGCTGATTTACAGCAGCCAAAGATCAAGCCAAATATGGTTGTTTCTGTAACTAATTTTGATGCCCTTCTGTTTGATGATTCTTTGAGGGAAATTATTATTTCTTACAAATGGGCCTGGACAATGACTCTATCATCTAATAATGTAATTTTTGAGAGGCCAAATCCTATAGCCTTTATTAATCTAAAACTCATGCGGAGACATCTGGAAAAAGAGAAAACCTGGGACAAAACTGCCTTTTGCATATCCTAACCTGACCTTGGGCTACCTCGGTCTTTGGCAGATTCTCATTTCAAGGGAAAGCAGCCCAAGTTCTTCCTAACTCGCCTTTTACATCTCTCTCACTGGGCCCCTTTGGATCACAAAGGTGCTTTTTCAACCTCCTTTCCCCACTCTGCTCTACTCCAGGTGCCAGAGGGGATGCAAAGGTGTTGCACCTCCTAAAGCACCCTCTGTCCTGGAGTTTGCTCTTCCACAAGCTGTGCTGGTACCTTTGAAGACATTTTTGCTACAAACACCTGGTGCAGAGCATCCTTTGTGCAAAGACAAGCAGATTTCTCATTCTCCAAAAGGAGTTTTTCCTTAGTAAAAAAACCAGGCATTGGCTATAATTTATCAAGTGATGTTTCTGCAGGATTATTGTGAATTAATGTTACCATTTGCTTTGAATATGGTTTAATGTACTTTACAGGCATAACTTAATTATCCTTTGCCCTTGAGTCTCTGCACTGCAGCCACATTTATAAAGAAAAATATCAAGAACTGCTAAGAACATTTAAAAATTCTTTCTCCCAGGAGCTGGGTCAGATTAGACATGTGGGTTTGTTGCACAATGTTCTTTGCTCTCTTCCCTTGCTATTTTGTTTTAACCAGTTGTGACCTATTTGCTATAATAAGCAGGGAGGCTTTGCTTGATTTTCCTTCCCTTTAACCAGATGTTTCTTAAATCTTCTCTTCCATGTTTGAGTTTGGTTTTGTGTCACATGAGCAGAACTGTGTGCAGTTATTGGGCAGGAGATTGGACTTCCCTCTGTTTTGGATGGGGATGGTGTCAGTGGTGGCAGGAGGATGCTGACAGTTCCCATGGCACTAGAAATATTAAAAGAATCAAGAACTGGAAAGACTTCCCTGGGAGTAGTTTTACACCCCAGATTGAGGGCCATAACTAAAGCAGAAGTTTCATAGGTTTTCTTTGACACCTCGGAAGGCAGGACAAGGTGTCTGTGCTTCCAGCTCTGTCCCTGAGCTGCCAGCACCACCTCCTACTTTTGAGGCTCTGGGAGAAGGACAGGGAAAGTTTATACAACTGTGATGAGCAGAACAGTCTGATATAACTATCATTCAATTTGTTGCTCAAATGTAAAATTAGATAAATAAGCCATTACCTTCCACCTCATAAAAATGTAGCTGAGTTGATGCTCCTTGGCTGGCCATGGTGCTCATCAGGAAATCTTTGGATTGCTACCCCCAATTCCTTGCTTTGGGAATCAGAGAGAAATTAGAGTATCTGTTTGATCCAACAAGGGATGTTTCTCCAGCAGGAGCACAGTAAGGCCAGGACGTGCTCCTGGAATTGGTGGCTGCACACAGGGGCAGAATGAAGGTATTGGGGAATAAAGGAAAACCCAATTTGTGCCTTAGAGAGCAGAGTTTGGCTCCTCCAGCAGCTCTAGTTAAATGGACCCAAAGTCCTCAGGTGGTTTGTGTTGCAAATATTTTGTTTTGATTTACTTTGGAAAGTGACAAAGAGTTTCTCTGCTAACTTTTAGTGAGGTTAAAATTCACTATTTGAACCAGTTATCATTTTTATTAATAACTGGTTTTCTGGCCAGAAAAATATCTGTAGAGAAAATAAAATAATAGAACAACCCAGACTGGAAGAGAAATAAACCCAATACAATTGGCTATGAACCTCGCAACATTAATGAGACAAAATTTATCCTCCCTCAGTATGTTTTTGTCTTGGGATATGTGATTTCCCAGGGACAAAATCAATCAAAACTACCTTTGGCTTCCACAGTTTTCCAGAGTCTTCCATGCAGCAAAGTGGTTATGTGGAATGCCCATACTGAATTTATCTTTCAGTTTGGTTTTACACAAATAAAACCCTGAGTGAGTGTTCCCAGCTTATGAAAATTGGACCAAATTGCTGAATGGAAAACGAAATTCTTCATGCATTTTTGCCTTTAATAAACACAAATCTTTACCTAAGGGAGGAAGTGATCTGGATTTGGTGCAAATAATTAAATAAAATAGAGAAATTACTAAGCAAAGCATTGCTTTTTATTTAAAAGGCAAATGGAAAACAAATGTCTGGGAAATGTGGGGAGTTTGCTGAGAGTTTTCTATTCAAACAAGTCTTGGGTTTACACTGAAGAAACAGTGTGTTTATTGTCTTTCCACCATAAGTGGTTTCAAGATGGAAATAATGGCCCTGAAATCAGAATAATTAATTGTGTAAAGCTACAATAAGCACTGCATTGACTTCCAGGAATTGTCCTTAAAATAGATGTTTGTTTAATTTTGAACATCATCAAAAACTTGCTATTGTGGATGGAGGTCCATCCAAATCTCTGCTGGGAAGAACCACCCTTTCTACAGCAGCTACAGGGTGAGATGGTTTCACTGGTGTCCCTGATGCTGAGACAAGTTCTGCCAGCAGAAGATCATCTCCGCTGAGCATCTGATATCAGGGACCTTGTAGAACAGATAGTCAGGGCTGGAATCTGAGTTTTCATGTCAGGATTATGGAGAAGGTGTAAATACAACATCAAGCATGTTTTTTTGTGCTTTTGCTTTGCTCTGTCTCTGCCCTGATGCCAGGTCACCTCGTCCAAACAGGTGGCCATAACTTCAGGGAACCGTACTTTCTTCATAATGGATCTCTGTCTTAGAGTTTGAAAAGAAACCTTTTGAAGATTCATGAGTGAATTATCCACTTAAAAGTGGAAACGCTCTATGCCAAATCCAACAGGGATAGGGAATTTGACAGAAGAGCTCACCTCAGTGATACTAGCATGTTTCTTATCTTCCTGCCATCAGGTTAAGAGCTGTTGTGCATAACTTTCTTAACCTTAACCTCAACCTCATCTGTTCATCCCTTGGGACTTCAGATTAGCTCAAGGGATAAAGGAAAATCAATGCCAATAAATGTTTATGTCTGTATGCAAAGGAAGAAGGGGGTAGAGTCTGAGACTATCCCTTCCCAATGAAATATTCTAATTAAATTAGGTCTTAGGAACGGGGAGTGTGGTCTTTGCAGTGTTTTGATTTTGCTGAAGATTATGGCTGGACTTGCCAAAACCAACTGCAAAGCCTTAGGTCTGTAAACTCCACACACAGCGCCCGCGAACTCGATACATCCCACAGCAAGAGCCCCGGGGCTGCTGTTTACATTCCTAAAGTCTTTACAAACAAGGAGAACAATATCTGCTCTTTGCAGATTGCCGTGGTCAGGTTCCTGTGTACAGCACGAGTGACCTTTCCGAGCTGAGCAATCTTTATACCCTCAGCCCTGAGTGCTGGAACAGGCTCAGGTGTATCAGCTTACCCAGAGTTCATCTTTTACATGAAGCCTGATTTTTACAGTATCCAGCTGTTGAATATCAAGTGATTGAATTTGGCACTATAAAAGAGGACCTTTCCCTTATGTAAACACACAGATTCCTCATACTGCTGGGAAAATGTGTACTGTACACAGTCCAGCTTAAGTTTGTGCTGTCTCCTGTCTAGCTCCTCTTAATCGGTGCTTAGACTGTTCTTTGTATCACTTTCCTTACCCAAGGCATCTTCATATCACTGAAGAGAGGTAGCAGGTGTAGCACCTTCACTTCCCATGTGACAATGTCAGACAAAGAAAGGCACAGTCACGGAATCCCAGGGTGCTTCAGGTTGGAAGGGACCACAGTGGCTCATCTGGTTCCATCACCTGCTCCAGCAGGGCCATCCCAGGATACACAGCACAGGATTGTGTCCAGATGGGTCTGGAATATCTCTGTGAGGAGACTCCACACACCCTCTGGGCAATCTGTTCCAGTGTCCAGTCACTGCACAGCAAAGAAGTCCTTCCTCCTGTCCAGGTGGAACTTGCTGGGCATCAGTTCCTGCCCATCCCTCTTGTGCCATGGCTGGGCCCCACAAGAAGAGCCTGGTCCATTCCTGATCCCTCCCTGCAGGCACTGACAGACACAGGGAGGTCCCCCCTTGTCTCTTCTTGAGACTCAACAGGCCCAGCTCTCTCAGCCTGTCCTTGTAAGAAAGATGCTCCAACCCCTTTGTGCTCCACAGGACCTGGAGAGGTGGCACCTACAGCACATGTTCACAGAGCCAGTAAGTGCTTTTCACAGAATCATAGAAACATCGAGGTGGGAAGGGACCTTTAAGATCATCAAATTGTTTTATCCAGCTCCAAACCACTGTAGAGATGTGCACAGCCAGGTACAGCCCAGCCCCTCTTTGCTGCTGCTGCTGCTGCCCCAGTGCCTGCCTGGTGGCCCAAAGGCTTGCAGCTTCCATCAGGGAGGGTGTCATACCTTCCTAAGGACAAAGCCTTGGGATAATTTGGGTTTAAATAATTTAAGTACATAAAGGAAGAACATATCAAATCAACGATGGTCTTGGGTGAGTATCTGTTTTTATTGAGCTTGTCGGAGGTGCAAAGTGGTGGATGCAAACAGCTGGCCAGAAAAGGTCTTTTAGGTCCACGCTGCAGCCTTGAACAGGGAAGGATTATACAGGGAATGACCAATAAATCAAATACTCTATGGGTATTTTCCAGCTAGTGCTGGTAGTGAGAGGCAGCTCGGAGGAGATGGGATGGGTGACCTTACAGATCAGGGGCCAAAGAGGTGAGCACAGTGAGCTCAGCTCAGTATCACTGGTTAGGTCTTCCAAGAGGAATCTGCTGCCCTGCCCTCCCTGTAGCTTTGGGGCTGATGGGAACAGCTTTTCTCTGACCAGACAGCAGGTGTGAGCTGTTCCAGAGCAAGCTCCTAGGAGGGAGGGGAGTGAGAAAGGGGGAGATGTGCCTGGGATGTGCACACTGAGGATCCTCTGCTTTGGATGAGGTGCTGCACTGAGTGTCGAGGTGTCATCAAAACCAGTGCTGTCAGTCCAACCAGCCCTAAAGGAGGATGAAGAGGGAGGTTGGGCAGATGCACAGGGTCCAGTGGGGCTGCTCGAGGATGAGGGGAAACACAGGAGAGAGCTGGTGGTTGGTTGGGGTTCCTGGAGTCCTGTGCTCATGTGCCAGAAAGTTTTTGCCTTTTGCATTTGGAATCAGTAACCTCATTAACTTGTTTTTGGGATAACATGGGTTGTCCCCAAACACATTTTGCCTCTACCGTAACACCTTTCTACTCCAAATACCCTGTGGGAGAACCTTTGTGCAAATAAGGATCAAATCTTCATTTTCACAGTGTAATAGGCTTCTTCCTTACAAGACACTTGAAGAAAAGAAGGATCTTGCTGTGTAAGCTTAATTTTAGTGTATTGATGGGCCTCTGGAAATAGAAGTGTGAACAATGGCAAGGTTGGGAAAGTTCAGGGATGCTTCCTAAATTTGTAGTGTGGCTCAGTTTTTATTTTCTGATAAAAGAAGCATGCAAACATGCATAAAAATGTATCATCCAGATTCTATTATAGAATTCATATATGCAGCTACACCAGAAATATAATTAGTGTCTCAGGCTGTCAGTGAGGGCTGTTCTGCTTTTCTAAAACCTGAGGTTTGCTGGTGAGGGGGAGCAAGATAATGATAGAAACATCCTGCGAGATTGTCACCCAAGTGTTTTGGTGCTTGAACTTGAGGAAAAGGCACATATTATCAGCTGTGTTCTGTACTCATTTCACTACAGGACACGGGGAGAGAAATGGTCTAAAACCAGGTGATCAATAAGTTGTATGGTGAAGTGTGCTGTTAAATGGTTTAATCTTTAGATCTCTTCAAACACAAGGTGGTACAGGAGAGGAATGACTCCCAAGGAGGAAGCAACCTGAGGTGTAATTTGTAAGAACAAAGACTGAAAGGGAGGTTGTACTACATTATTTTTGCATTAGAAAACCTGATAGGTCACACAGAGCCTGGCTGGCCGTTTTTAAAGACTTTGGTACAAAAAAAGCTTGTGTAGGAACATAATTGATTCAGCCACGAAACCACTAATGTCTTCTGCAAAATATTTGTTTCTGTGCATTCTCCTGCAGAGCAAATTTTGTTTCCCATATCTGAAACAGAGGTTTCCAGCTACTGAAGGTGCTGCTGGTTGCATTTCTCAGCTTGCTGAAGTCCCTGAATTGCTGCAAAGAACTATTTGGGGGATATTCATAGGATCACAGGATATCCTGGGTTGGAAGGGACCCACAGGGATCATCAAGTCTGACTCCTGGCCCTGCACAGGACACCCCAAGGGTCCCACCATGTGCCTGAGAGCATCTTCCAAGCTCCTCTTGCACTCTGACAGGCTTGGAGCCATGGCCACTTCCCTGGGGAACCTGTTCCACTGCCACACCACCCTCTGGCTGAAGAACGTTCTGCCAACAAGTGGCCTCGATCAGCCAACAAGAGACAGAACATGTGACAATATTAAAGTCCTGACAAACCCTCTCTAGAAGCTCTTTTTAGAGGTCCCACTATTTGAAGGAGAAGCACAAGCCAGCAATTCCTATGTCAGTGTTTTTACAACAGGACAAAGAAATAAAGGTCCTTGGTGTTACAGAGAAAACAAGGTAAGAGACACCAGTTCACTTTTGAAGGTTGAACTGGGCTTTAGCATTCTCCCTTAATTAATCTATTAAGTAATTTCAGAGAATCATAGACTCATCAAGATCCATCAGGCCAGAAAAGGCTGTTGTAATCACTTAAGGTGTAACATGAACCATAAGATTTTTGAGAATTGCTGAATTTGTTTGAATTGAATTTGAATTTAATTTAATTAAGTTAATCTTTTAGGGGGAAAACTTAATCTCAGTTTCAAACCAATGGGTTTGCTCATGTGAGGGAATAGTCCAGGGGAGAATTTTTCTTGAGTAAAGGACTAAGTAAGTTGAATAGCAATGATATTGCCTTTGTCTCCTTGTGCTATTTAAGTGGTGATTAGGTCTGAACTTGACTTTTAAGGCAATAATACACTTCCAGGGGTGACTCCCTGAGTGAGAAGAGAGTTTTCAGTACTGTAGGTCTGAGTAGATTAGCAGACTGCCTATAAACTGAGGGAAGAAAATCAGAAGGCAAAGAGGGAAAAGCCAAGGAGAGAGTAAAACTTGGAATTGGAAAAACAATTCCTGTTCCAGATGAAACATTTCATTATATACGATGGGATTCAAGGCAGTTTGCCCAATGACTTTTTACTTAACAAGGCATTGTGTGAAACATGGCATTGTTCCTTCCAGGAAATAAAGAACAAGAAATCTACTTATTTCTCGCATACTTGTGTTGAAAGTGGTATGAAGTTGGGATGTGGAAGTAATTGCTCCAAAGCACAGCAACCTCCTGGAATTTCCTTTTGGAGCTGCACAGCTTTATCTAAAAATGAGACTCCTTGGGCTGGAAGGATGTTGCTGAGTCCCAGAAGTTGAGCCTGGCTTTGTATTTTTTTTCCTATAATGCAAGTTTTTATTAAATATCTTTTGTGTACTGACATATTTCAGAGCTTTGCTCACAGGGAGGTATAAAGACCCCTCTGGGCAGAGCGTGGGCCAAAGCCTGCAAGTGCTGAGTATCTGCTGCCACATCCAAATTCACACTTCTCTGTTTCTGCCCTTTCCTCCAGAAGTTTTGTGCTCAATCCCTCTCATTGTCATACTCCATTGCTAACTCAGCTGCACTGGAGGCAGAAAACAAAGAGTGTTCTGATTTGGAAGGGACTCAGAAGGATCATCAAAGTACAATTCTCAAAAATCCCAGAAGACCCGTGGACTAGTGGAAGACTTGGCTGAGCAAACAGACACGTGGAGTCTGTCCCAAGCTTTGGGCTCTTGAGTTGAAGGTGACCAATGCAACAAGCTGAGCAGTATCCTGAGTATCTCATATTCTGAATATCTCATATCCTGAGTATCTCACACCCCAAATTGTGACTTCTGCTGGCAGATGTGGGGAAGCACTTTATTGGCAGGTTCAAAGAATATATCCCCCAAAATAATGTTGTAGAAACTCCTTGCTTGGGTTTCGTTTAGTTAAGACTTGAGCAGTGTCTGTGTAACTCTCCTTTTGTCGAGTGAGTTTGATCTCTGCCTGCTCCTGAGATGCTCTTTCAGGCTGTAAATCAGGGAAGGAGTGGAGGCAAAGAAGTGATAAGCATTTTCACTGATTTTTTTCTCCCTTATTCCCTTCTCTTTTCTCCTTTATTGTTTTATTGAAGCCCAAGTCACTTTACATCACCGTTTTTGTTTTCCTTACTTAATCACTGGCAGGATTTTCCTATGGTTTCTCTCTAGCTGATCTGAAGTTGGAAACCTGTACTTCGTTGTGCTTTGCTGGTGGGGGCTGCATGGTTTGGTGCATTTGGAAAAGCAAAGGTTGCTGAAGAGCGAGCCTGAAACAACTGCCAGGGCTGACAACTGAAAGGCACAAGTGGGGACAAAGCAGGGCAGACAGAGGGATGTGGGAACACTAACACTTGTGAGGGACTCTCTTCCTCCCTCCCCTCCTTTTCAAGAAGGGAACGAAGCAGGGTCTTTGTCCAAAAAAGCACTTCAGCATGTGCTTGACCTCAAAACGTGTGAAAAGCCTCTTTACTATCCTCATCCATTCCTATGGTTTTCAGCTACCTGGATGTGCATTTAGAGGAATAAATGTTCATCTTTTTGATCCTCCACTTAAGGAAGATGATCCATATTTTTTACTGCCTGGAAATATGAACATCTATGAAAATCACAGCTGTGCAAGCAGATTTGCAGGAAACTTAACACGGTGCATTTAGTATTCGGGAGGTTACACCACCCCTTGATTAACAGGGAAAGTCATCACATGGAAAAAGTGTGGCGAGATTGTTTTGATCTCATCTTGCACAGAACTGAGAAAGGAAAAGGATTAAAGTGTCTTTACCATAAAGCTTGGCAGCAATCGTCGAGCACAAAAATGAAAATAGTTTAAGAGAACAGCACAGGCAATAACTCACTTGGGGGGTCGGCAGAGGACCAGAAGAAGTGGCCAGACTGACATTGCTTGGTTTTATTAACTCATCCATAATTAGCCCATAGCTTAGATACAATTTAGCTTGTGCCATATGGGCTAATATAGTGCTGAAAGTTACCCCCCATGCAGGTGCCAGTCTGTCACACTGAAGGAAGATTAGCATAAAACAAACAACAATGCACCAGTAATGACTGTGGCACCATTTGCCACTCCATACTTAAGGATGGAGAAGCACGGCCATTATAACCCAATCTTCAAGATTTTATTAAGTAGATATAAAAGGCTTGTGCACACACACACCCCTTATGGCCCAGTTAATCCTTCCTTCAGCTCGCAGGCTGATACCCAGTGTGTATCATGTGGGGGTTTTAAAAGATGTTTAATTATTTTCATTGTTTTCTTAATGGTAAAAATACCTAATGCAGGTGTTTACTGGTATTCCCTGGAACAGTGAGTGGAATGAGTTGTTCTAGGTAAAACACTTTGGGCAAATAAATCCAGGTGCTTTCTGCCTTCATAAATGTGTAACATAGTCATTGCTAAGCTCAAATAAAAATGAGAAAGCTGCACTGTATGTACCCATCAACTTGATTAGAACTTTTTATGGTGTATATGAATCTATAGCAATGGTGTAACTGTGTAGGCAGGAGATGCTGTGTGAGTGTAATTTACACCGGGAAGAAAGTGAGCCACTGTCTTTATTGATTCCCCTTTATTGAATAGGAATTGCTCCATTAAAATGATACCCTTGTGTTGTTGATACGGCCTGGGTTTCTGTTGATTTGGCTACTACGTATTGCCAATATTTTCCTTTTTAAATCAAGAAGGGAATTTGGTGCCAGAGCCTTTCCCAAATTGTGCAGAGCTTCTGACACAAAGCAGCAGAAGCCATTAGCATTCTCAGTTCAGGCTGATCAGTCGTGCTGTTGAACCATTTCTTCTCTTCCTCCCAACATATTTGCTTTCCTGTGTTTCCCAGATAAAAGGGAAGCTCCCCCTCCGCTAAGTTTTCCGGACTTTTCTTTTGAAAGGCAGCCTGCCCACTTTAAATATTTCAAATGAAGTGAGTTTTGCTATGCAGACAGGAGCTGAGGTTTTTTTTTCCCTAGCTCTCATCGGCTATTTATGTGACTCCATGGTTTTCAAATGGTATAATGTGAGAGGATGCCAAATGTCCTGCCATTTAATAACCAGTAGCATACAGAGCTCTTTTCAAAATGCCACCGCTCTGAGCATCTGTTGTTATTAAGTAAGATGATCAAATTTTGTGCAGGACTTCAATTTTGCTTTTCACATCACTTATAGAGCAAGAATAATATGCAGTCTGTGTATAAAACTAATGTGTTGGGATCATTGAGCCAATTGCTGGGTTTTGTGTTCTGCTTTATTGCAGACTGTAAAATAAACTTTGGCCTTTTTTTAATAAATGTTATAAAAATGCTCTGTGAATCAGGAGAGTGTCAGCAATTAAAGCCATTTAACATCATAATAATTAAAAATGCAATACTTCAGTGTAGTCAGTATTGGTTCACATAAAAAGCCACATTGTTGGTCCTTAATAATTACGTTATTTGACAGACATGCTAAAGAAGAAGAAAAGGTGTGCACTGTTAGAATCAGATGAGCAACTAATTCTTATTGTTTGTGGAAATTGCTGTAACATCCTTTCCTACTCCTGCCTTTCAGCTGACAGATGTGCAGGAATGTCCTGGGCTCGCCATCGCTTGTCTCTCCAGCACAACATGACTGACAACACCCCACCACCAGGGAACAGCCGGGGCGAGACGCAGAACCTCGCCCTGGAAGAGAAAGAAGCTGATTAGGGTGTGGAGCCCCTAACTGGGTAAGATGCCCCTCATTTCCAAACTGTACAATTCAGAGAGTGTGGAGCAGAGAGGGGAGGCTGGGCTGGGAAGAGCCGTGGGTTTGTCCCGCAGCACAACTGGCCCTTTCAAAGCAGCGATGCTTTTCCAGCTGTGGTTTGGGGCTGTGCCCGAGGCCAGGGCTGGGGAGAGCCAAATCTGTGAGGGGAGACCTAACTCAGGCATGATAATATTGAAACTACCCCTCTCCACCTCAGCCCCTTCCCCTTGCTTTTCCTAGCTTTGTAAAGGCAGATTTCCCCAGGGTGTTGATTTTGGTCGTGGAAAATTGAGGCAAAAATAAAAAAAGCAGCACAAATGTTATAGATTTAGGGTTTTTTTTCCTTGAATATTGGAGGTGTGGGATTCTTCCCTGTTTTCATTGCCTGCTGGATGTTGCCACAGACAGAGCAATGTCACCAGAAGAGATGGAGAAGTTTTGGTTGTGGGATTGTGGAAAGGGTGGAGGTGGCATCCTCACATACCCTAAAGGGAATGGGGTCAAAGAGGAGGAGCATCCTGTATCCAGCCCCTGGGTATTTTAGAAAATAGGGAATGAAAAGTGACTTAAAACATCCTGAGGAGACAATTTGCTCCCTTTGTTTTCCTGGAGTGTCCAAGAGCTGTCTCTGGAAATACTCCCAGACTGGGGCACAGGATTTTTTGTTTAATCCAGTTTCAAGCCTGTTGGGGCTGAGTTTTTATTAACATCATTTATTTCAGATGTCCCAAGCTTGCACTTCAGCAATGGGGACTCAGAGGATGGAGTGTCCTTTTAAAAAAAATGACTAAAAACAACATCCAGCCAGATCTTGCAAGGCCTTGCACCAAATATCTGTTATACTGGAAATATTCTCAGGTAGGATAGAATCAGTTGGCGTGAAAATCTCATTTTTCTGATTTGTCTTTCAAAAAAGCTGTAGCTATGGTGCTCAGGGAGATGGTTTAGTGGTGGACCTGGCAGTGCTATTTAATGGTTGGATTTGATGATCTTAGAGGTCTTTCCCTAATGATTCTATGATTTTTCTGACTTGTTCCTTCACCTTGTGTGTTCTGGATTGATTTTATTCTCCTCTCGAAATACTGTTTGCTATTCTCCAAGGAAACTAATGATTCAGAAGCATCAGTGTGATGTTGAGATACAGGAATAATAAGGAGTTGTCAAGTTGACGATACTTGAGTTAAATCATGTCAAAACTGTTCAGAACAAATCACAGAATTCCTCAGAAGATGGTGAGATGTTGTCTGCATCTTCACAGGTGTTGTCTCCAGCATCTTTGGCAGATTTGTTCTTCCCAAGACCTTGGGTGGTGGGATGAGCACGTCCAGTGACCAGCAGCAGTGCTTCCAATGGATTTTCAGGTGCCTGGGGCCAAGGAGCAGTGGCACATCACAAAGGCCACTTAAAGCATTTTAAAAGCAGTGGCAGCATCTGAAAGGCCAGAGCCCCTCTGGAAACCTTTCTCCCTTAGATGTAACTCAGATGTGTGCAATTATTTTAGTTCAAATATTAACCTTAGCTTTTAAAGAGATTATAATTTTGTAAGGAAATAGCTGTAATTGCAAGACAGAAAGGGATTTGATTTGCAGGGCTGGAAACCAGTCTGCTCCTTGAGAAGCAAAAAAGTCTTTAGGTGAAAGTATAAAAGAAGCACATTATCCCCCTATTAACCTGAATCAAATAATGGAAATAGAATTCCATCTGCCATAGAAATCATAAATAATAAATCCACGATTAAATCAATAAACTGAGTACAACAATGAATTTTAAATCTTATGTAGTGATTAGAGCCAGCTCTTTCTTTGGGACATATTAAACTATATTCACAGCACATTCCACTTGGGCTTTTTAATAGGTGATCTGTTTCTTTTTCAGGAAGTTCATACGAAGTTTCTGAACCTCCACTTTGGCCCTTGGGGAGAAGCAGCCCGGAAATAAGGTGAAAGTGTTCTAAAAGAAATGAGGAAATCTCAAAAGGGAAAAAAAAAATAGAACATTATAGAAATACTGGTAAATAAAATATAACCAAGGAGCAGCATGGGAGCCAGTTTAACCCACTGCACATCAGTTTTTTCCACAGTGCAGCCAACTGAGTGAGGAATGAAGAATATCAAGGACTATGGTTGTATGTATTAGGACATCAAATGTCATAGAAATGCTAATGCATTAACAAGAAAAGAAAAGAAAACCTATTGTAGCAGGGACAAATATATAGAATAAGTGGTAGTTGAGTCCTACATGGCACCTGATCCTGTATAAGGAATAAAAGTAGTGTTTCAAGGAGAAAAAAAAAACACAAACACTTTAAAAGTTAGATTTTGGAAAGTTGTTTCTTCTGTTGTACAATTCTGCAATTTATATGGCAGGTGCGAAGGCCAGAACCTCCCTTGGTCTGTAAGAAACCTGAAAGACATTGGTGTTTTATTGTTTCAGGTTCATTAATTTACCTGCTGCTTTAGATCTGTGGCACCAAACCCAGAGGTTCATGGAGATTCAGTCTGGTGAGACCAAACTGCACCTTGTACCTTTGGGTTTCTTCTAAGGTAGCTTTACAAAATCTGAGATTTTTGGTTCAGGTCTGGAAAATGACATTTCCACTCCAGCCCAGGACCTTTGCCTTGACATGTTGTGGGCCATCAAAATGGTGAGGAGTAAAAGGTGACTTTAAAGCCCATTCAGTTCCCACCCCCTGTCATGGGCAGGGTCACCTTGTCACCTTCCACTAGCCCAGGTTGCTCCAAGCCCCGTCCAGCCTGTCCTTGGACACTTCCAGGGATGGGACATCCACAGCTTTTTCCCTGCCCTGGTTTTGCTCCATCATTCTGGTGTCCTCCTGCTGTTCCTGCCAACAGGGACACCCCAGAATCCTCCAGCCCTTTTTCCTTTTCTGTAACAGCACAAAACTCCAGAGTGTTCTATGATCTCTCCAGATGTTACCTCTAAATTCCATACAGACTGACTTGGTCAGCTCAAAACCTACAGCTCTTGGCATTTCTACCCTGGCTGGGTGCCATTAACTGCTACAGTAGAGCTGATATTTTTTAATGTCATTTTTCATAGAGTCATAGAATATCCACAAGGATCATCCAGTCCAACTCCTGGCCCTGCAGAGACAGCCCAACAATCCCCCCCCTGTCCCTTTCCCATCATCCAAACCCTCCTGGAGCTCTGGCAGCCTCGGGGCCGTGCCCACTGCCCTGGGGAGCCTGGTCAGTGCCCAC
>JAWWEW010000166.1:33879101-33918441 GCA_035583185.1 Anabacerthia variegaticeps
CCACTGCCCTGGGGAGCCTGGTCAGTGCCCACCACCCTCTGGGGGAAGAACCTTTCCCTGAGATCCCACCTGACCCTCCCTGACAGAGGGAGCTACAGAAATACTTCAAAATTAGAGGTATATGAGGATTTTTGCCATTTTCTATTGCAAGACTGCAGAAAGGATAAGATATGCATTTTCTGGGTTCTTCATGGGAATGGATCGCCTACATTTACAAGGGGATTTCTGTTGTTCTTTGAGCATTTCCTGCTTGTAAGCACTTCCCTCAAAATCCCTTCTGTCACCAGCACTGGTTCCTGCCATTCCTTCCCCACCAGGCACTGATCCCTCAGCTCACCATTCCTGCTCTCCCACAGCAGGCACAGCAGCACCACCCAACCCGTGGGCTTTGGAAGTACTGACTGACTGAATTTAGAGGACACAAGAAATCCTGACATTCAACTTGTCAACATTTCTGTTGCCGAGCCTGTGTTCCCATGACTTATTTTTTAATGCAAATCAGAAGGTGATTAGCTGTTTTGTCTCTTCATTGTGTTTATTTTTGCTTGTTCTTTGGGCTGTTTTTCATGCCTCATCTTGGTTGAATTCTCTCCCATTTTTCTCCCTTCCTGTGTGTTTCTGCTCTTGCTCTGTTCTCTGCCCTTTGTTCTCAGCTGCTGTTTTCCCCCCTTTTTCCTTTTGTGCCTCTCTTGCATATTTTCTGGTGCTCTATCATCTCTGTTCTTTGTCTTTCCTTTTCTTTGTCTTTTCATTTTGCCTATCTTTGTTCTGTGTCCTCTTTGGTGTCTCCCTGTTCTTTGTCTTCTCTTTTTCCTTGTTCTTTCTTTTCCTCTGTCTGTCTCTTTTTATGATTCCCTTTTATCTTCGTTGTGTTCTGAGTAGGTTTGTCTTGATCTTTGTCTTTGCGGAGAACGTGCTCAAATGAAGACAAAACACGCCATTCAAACAGAAATTGCTTATTAATTATAACATGGACACACTCCTGAAACCCAAGCCTCCCACAAAGCCAGCAAACCAAATCACAGGGATTTTCAGGCCATTGTGTGTTTTTCTGGTCAACTGAACACCACAGAGGGCCCTGTGATTGAGCACCCAGCACTTAAACCCCGTCCTATCTGGCTCCCCTCGCTCTGACGGCCAGTCAATAAATCCATCCTAAACTTTATCAGTGACCCATCAAGACTTGGGTGCAAAATAACCAAAGTGAAGTATCTGGTTATGCAGCAGTTGAGTACAAATGTGTGTTTTGGTCTCCAGCATGCAATCCACACGATCTTCATGTCCCAAGTGTTCCCATTCCTCCTGTGGTGAGGGGTGTAATTTACTGCAGATGGCTTTGACCTACATCATCAGCCCCAAGTTATCAGTTGCTGCTAGAAGGAATGTTTTAATTTACCAACCAGCTCTGCTGGGAATGGGTATCCACTACAGCCCTGTGAAAGGCAGGATTTCTTGGTGCACTTGATGCACAGTCATGACTTACTGTTGTTAAGTATTTCATATTTTCAAAACAAAACATCTTAAAAACGCGGAAACAGAAACATCATAGGCAGAGTTATTTTGGTAAAGGAAGTTTCATTTGGTCCTGAAATAAATCTTTCTGTGATCTCTTGGAGCTTTGAAAAGATTAGTATGATTTCAAAGTTTCATCTCAAAAAGAAAAAGTTCACTTACAAAAAGTTCAGCTTTTTGTTCATTTCTCACCCTTTTCTCCCTTCAAATAATTCAGGGAAATCTTTCTGCATGTGTGATATTTGATTAATCCTGATTAATGCCTTGGCTGAAAAACAAACCCCAGATCTTGGAATTTGCTCTGTTGCTGCTTTCACTTTCTTTATTTTAATTTTTTTCATTTATTTGTCCTCAGGAGAGTCGTGAGAGCCGTGTCACATTGTCAAACTGCAGAAGGGATGAGCTGGGGGAAGCTCCTCAGGGCAGAGGGGCTGGTACACCAAGGACCCCACTGTGCTGGGTCACCACGTCCTGGGTGGGGACCCTTCCTGCACCTCCTGCCCCTTTCCAGCTGCTCCTCTCTGTCCGTAACGTTGCTGTTAAATTGTCACTCTCCTGGCCAGGCTGTGTATATAAATAGAAATCTCATATCTTCTACCTGCTGTGCTCTGGGGAAGCCCCAGAACCCCCAGCACATCACTGAGCTCTGCAAGCCGGCTGTAGGACCCGGCCACAATATTGCAGTAAATAACCTGGGTCTGATGTGAATTGTCCTGGAACTGGGAAGCGCTGCAGGATCCCAGGAGGCTGGAAATGGAGCTGAGTCCAGGCTGGGCTCTCCCTGCTCCTTGCACTTCAGTGCTGTCATTACCAACATCCCTCCCTGTGGTTGTGGATGCAGAACTGGGACAGGGTATCTTTCCCGCTGCGATGTGGTGCTTTTGGGAAGAGCCTGTGTGGGAATGAGGAGGGCACGGGGTTCTCCAGTGGCTGGAGGGATCAGTGTGTGACAGCTCCAAGTGTGTGACGGCTCCAGGTGTGTGACAGCTCCAAGTGTGTGACAGCAGTGCCTGTCCCCTCCACTGTGAGCTGAAGGGATGCTCCTGTGTTAGTCCTGCCTTGTGCATTTTAGAGCAAGCACAGGTGATCTCCCAATCTCCATAAATATGCAGGAATCACAGGTTTCCCAAGCTAGATATATCTTTTTTCGTCTTAATAACGTTGATTTAAATTATACTTAAATATTAATAAAGTGGTTTAAGACCAGGCCGTTTAGGCCAAATGTAAATTAAAATTCCCCCTCTATTTCCCCTCTTTTTAAATCCTCCTCCTTCAGTTTATTCCCTGCGGGAGGGTTTGGGTCCTGAACTCATTGTGCGATCTTCAAACACATAATAAGAATTAATCACCATTAGTCCTCTGTTTTAACAGCTGCTTCCTACCCCCCGAACCAGTGCAGCTGCAAACTTCCCTCCCTCTGCCGACACCGTAATCCCATTACAGCTGCAAACTTCCACATGGAAAAATGCACATTTAAGCTGATTTTGAAACAACTCGCATTTCTTGATTGCTCAGGTCTGTGCTGGAAGAGGGGGATGCAGCTCCTGGATGGTGGGAGCTGAAGGAGCATCGTCCTTCCCAAGCACGAAGCCACCACGCTGCCCGTGGGAGGCTGGAAACCCCACTCAACCCAAACCCTGTCATTTGCATCAGCCACTATTTACTTCTTAATATTCATAGGAAAACAAGCATGATTTATTTATTAATAATGAGAATATATTGGCCTGCTTGTGGAAATTTCCCTTTTTCTTCTCAGTTGCGGGCTTTCTTGTGCTTTCTCCTTTGTGATATCTGCCCTTAGATTGTAATTATTTTATTTTTCTACTTTTTAACATTAAGGTTTGAGATAGATAATTATTTTGCTTAATAGTAAATTTCACTGCAACGTTCCCAGAGGGATCTGAAATAAAAGGTATTTAAAAATCTACCATGTTAGAAAAGTAAAATAATTTCAGCTAATGAGATTATCAAGGATAATCGGTTTACAAAAGCCCATTATGCGACAGATTCATTGATGTCTTAAAACAGAAAAGGAGAATCCTATTTATTTTTTGAAATGGTGTAGAATAAATTGCTTTTCAGAATGTAAAAAGCTGTTTTTCATATTTTTTTTTTTAAATGTGATGATTTCTGTAGCCCCATCTGCTGTTCAGTTTCAGAAGTATCCAGAGGAAGATTCGGAGAAAAGCTTGTTTTTCTGTGGAAAATTGGTAAGAGGTGAGACTTGACCCGTGGATTTCACTGAGGATGGGAAGGAAGGACTTGGACTCTTTCAGGGCTTGTGGGAAGACGTTGCAGGAGTGGAATGGAAGTTCCCGTTCCATTCAACCATGACTGAGGACATGTTGTGGAGGAGGAGGAAGAGGAGGAGAGGTCAGTGCTGGTGGTTGCTCTTGCTGGAGTAACCACGGAGGCCCTGCTAACAGAGCTGTTCCCTTATCCCAGCAGGCTCCGAGGGAAATGTGGTGGGAGAGTCCAAGAGAAGCCAGGTGATGGCAACATTCACACCTCAGCAAGGTGCAGAACAGGGTCATTTTAGAGGTATGAAATTTTCCCGAGACATTTTCCTTCCATTTGCCCCCAAACCTCTTAGGAGATATGTTAGATTTGATCTGTGTCTCCTCACAGAATTGAAAGGTTGACTTGGCCCAAGAAGAACTGAAATGTGCTCCAACACTACTATACCCAAGAGAGACCTTGGGGTCTTATAAATAAACAATAAAATTATTAATTTGTGTGTTACATAAATTCATATACGTGTGTATAAAGCTGCAACTTTGGGGGAAAAAAACCCTATAATAATATCTATTTTGTCTGTTGCAGTTTATTGCTTTGACCATGTCTTCTCTGTTCCCTTGAGTGTGCCTGGTGGGGTTGGCACACAGAGTCTCTTCCAGGACTTCTGCTCTGTGATGATGTGGAAGGTGACTCTTCAGTAAGTAACACAAAATGATTTCAGACTTGTATAAATAATACACATGTTCTGTCTCCCTGTGATTGAATGATGAATAGCATTTAGAGTGATTGATTTGCCGACACGTGGCGGCGGCTGGAACAGTTCGTGTTGTCCTTGGACCCCTCTTACTGGTCCTGCATCTCCCACAGCTTTGTCTCCCCATGGTATTGTGGTTCTCCAGCACCACGTGAATGCCAGGTCTTGGCTTGGACATTGAGGGGGATGATGGGGACACAGACTGACCCTTCCATCAGCACATTTCCACCACAGTGTCCTCTACCTGTGCCTGCCCTGTGCGTGGGGACCTTTGTGTCCCCAGAAATGTGGCTCTTGTGCAGTCTCTGCTGCTGCAGCTCAATCTGCCACTGCAATGGTTTCTTCTTTCCCCCCCCCTTTAATACTTAGCAGAAAATAATTCTGCAATGAGCTTTATTAAAGCAGCAGGGTAGATTAAAAAATGAAATATGTTTAGCAAGATTTGGGGGAAAGGCTGGAGTAATTAATTTTCAATAATACCTGGCATTTCCAGAACTCCTTTCATCCCAAGATCACCAAACAGTTTACAGACATTAATTAATTAAAGCATTATGATGCCCCAGTGTGGGGCCATCGCTGGCGTGTCTGACTCAGACAAACTCCCTGCAATTCCCCGGACAGCCGAGCAGTATCCGCTGCTCTGCCTGCACCAGGGCTATTCCTCTGAGTAAATACTGCTCAGCCTTCCCAAGGTTTGCACTGCGTGGCCCTATGTAAATATTTTCCAATAAGTTCGATTATTTGTCTTTTATTCTCTATCAGGAAAACCCCAAATATCTCAGTAATAAAATTTCCAGTGTGTGTTTACATGAGGGCAGTTCGGATGATTAGTTTCTGATTCAGCTGCCCATTAAAACATCCCTGCTCCTGGAAAACTCCCTTTGCAGGCTGGGAGCTGGACATGCATTTTAAGCTTGGATTTTGGGGGGGAGCTGAGCATTTTTG
The DNA here is from genome assembly GCA_035583185.1 of Anabacerthia variegaticeps. Lineage (NCBI taxonomy): Eukaryota > Metazoa > Chordata > Aves > Passeriformes > Furnariidae > Anabacerthia > Anabacerthia variegaticeps. The sequence goes on from JAWWEW010000166.1 coordinate 33,884,551, forward strand.
ACAGCCCAGTAAACCACACGGAAAAAGAGGAGGTGCCTGAGAGGGGTGCAAATAATGTCACACTCCTGGAAATCCCCCGTGAAGTGAAGGGTAAGTTGGGTGAAATCTTGGGAAAGCTATAGATTATACAAACTTTCTCCACTCCGATGATTTGATTCATGAACACGTAAATAGATAGATAGCTAGATCCATCAGGGGGATCCCCGGGGAGCAATGGAATGGTGTTTGTGATTGGAAAAGTATTATAAAAGAGCTCACGTATAGCCAATAGCTGGGCAGTTCTGTCCCGCCAAGATAAATAGAAAAGAAATGGCATTTCATGATCGCATTTGTAAAGGACGCTGGATAAGTTACCAAAGCAGGAGAAATGGATGTCCTGCAGCCAGGCAGCTGCATTCCCTCGGGCATTGCTGGGCACCACTTGGGCCCTGACCCCCTCACCCCATATCTCTGGGATAACAGTGTGGCACTGGGGAATCACAGAATCAGTGAGGTGGGAAAAGGTCTCCAAGATCATCGAGTCCAGCCCTTGGCCAAACACCACCCTGACAACGAAGCCAGAGCACTGATATATGAGCCATATCCACTCATATCTTGGACACCTCCAGGGATGGGGACTCCACCACCTCCCTGGGCAGTCTGTCAGTGAAGAAATTCCTCCTGATGTCCAGCCTGAGGCTGCCCTGAATGCCTGTACCACGAGATTTTGACCCCATCCCTTAGCCACCTTGGTCATGGGGTGAGGGCTTCACTTGGCCTAAGGCCTTCCAGTTTGGTGGGTATATTCAGAGGCAGGATCAGCCCTGAAGGATGTGTTTGTGATGGAACACTGAGGAAAAAAAAAAAAAAGGACAAAAAGAGCAATTTTTTGTTTGTTTACTTGTTGGATTAAATATTTTCAGAGAAACCGAAGGAAAACCAACACCAAAAGAGAAAGTTACCTTCATTACTTATAGTCTGACCTTTCTAGCCATTGTTTTGCCTGGTTAGGTTGGCCAGACTGAAGTTTTCATTAATTCCAACTTCAAACTATGGTGGAGAAGAGGGGCTGGACATTGGGCAGGAGGCACAGGGAGCCACTTCCCCAGAGCCACCACAGATCCATGTCCTGAGCCATTGATGCCACCCTAACCTCAACCTGCCCATCCATCAGCCTGGAATCACAGAAATGCCAGGCTGTGCTGGGGAAGGGGATGCACGTGGAGGAGCCTCTGGACCGGGGAGGAGGGAGCCAGGAATGCTGCCCTCCTCCCTGCTTGTTTACCCGATGGCAAGTGCATCTTCGGGGAGCGCTGTGACTCCGAGATATGAGACGAAATTCTTAAGTAAACACAAGTGACATTTGGCATATAAATAAGTTTGGGAATACTCTTGCACAAGCAGTGCAGGTCGACAGAGATCTTTTATCTCCCGGTTTCAAATCAGCTTTGGAAATGTAAAAAGTGCAAAGTGTTTGGGGAAGGGGTGGTGGAAGGAGAGGGCCCGAGGCCACGGGGTGGGGTGCGATGATGGGGTGGTGGTCGCTGCTCAGGAGCAATTGGCTTCACTCCTCATCCATATTGGTTTCTGGGAAAATCTGTGCCAGATGGGTTTCTCCAAAACTTTCTTTTTTTTTTTTTTTTTTAAATTATTTTTTCCCTCTTTTTCTTCTTTTTTTTTTTTTTAATCTCTATTTTTTTAATTTCTCTTTTTTATTTCTGTTTTTTACTTCTTTTTATTATTATTATTATTTCTCTCTCTCTTTTCCTCTTTATTTTATTATGATTAATGTATAACAGAGCCCTTTAGAGAGTAAATACTGATTTGAAATAGCACAGCAAACAAATAACAAGGGAACAGGAGTCTGTATATCCATACATCCATAAAATGCTTTGCATCCACACATGCGCACCCGGTTCTTATTGTGTAGGTTTGCTAAGGGGATTTACCTCCTTCTTAATATTTTTGAAGGCTGCTTTATGATCCTGTTGACCTGCTATTAGCAAAAGCTTAGCTTTCAACAAAGGTAATTAAATTATAAAATCACTGCTGCAATCATCAAACTACTCATAAAACAAGAAATGAAAAAAAAAAAAATACCCTGAAATAAAAATCTTGCAGGCTTCTCCTCCCCTAATATTGCTCCCTGATGTTAATTACATTTAAATGGGAGAGTACTATTTTGGTATCATTCATACGCCTCCAAAAGTACTTTCCAGTTTATCATACCTGTCAACCCCAGTGCATCACAGGCTAATACTTTATTAAGAAAAAAATCATTAGGGAGCTGCTGATCCCATTTAAGTACATTGGGCAGAATGTAAGACTAATTAAAAAGCATATTTTTACATTATTAATTTCTGAGTTTCACACTTAATGAATGTGAAATGACAGGGCTACTATTTTTATATTCAGGCTCTCTGGGCTCTTCAGCCAGGGGAATTCAATTCTGGGGATTTTTTGCAAAGATGCTTCTTGGGAGATTTGTTTTCAAGAACAGCTAAGCTTTTTTAGCTGTGTCTTTTTCTGGGAAATTATACCAAAGCATATTACAGCCACTTAAAAAGAGTAGTTAAATAGATGTTGTGTTGGGTTTTTTTTCTTCATCACGCTGCTATAAAAGTATTTTAGATGAGGTATAAAATATGGTTTTTAAATGATATTATGATTTGCAAACACTAAAAAATAATTGCGGTGGAGTTGAGAGAGAGCAAAAACATCTAATCTTTATTGTGTAAGACAATGTGATAAAATATTTTACAGCCAAAAGCTCATTTTGCATCTGGAAAATTGTGTAAACTGATGGGGGGGGGGAGGAAAATCTCATTAAAACCAAAGGTTATTTTTAATATTCCTCAAACAAAGCAACACTTATAAGTGCCTTTCCCCCTCCCCGTATTTATTAAATCAGACAATTGTGCGAATGCCTGATGTTCTATTTAAATAAAGACATAAAGTGATGGAGAGCGTGGGACTAGCGCGTGGGGATGGAGAGGGGGTTTGGGAGGGATGCCCAGCCCGGGGCAGTGGGGATGGCAGAGGGGTCGGGGCTGTTCCAGCCCTGGCTGAGCCTGAGGTGTTGCATTGCCGAGCCCTGTGCCTGGCACTGCAGCACCGCCACTTTTATAGGGCTCTGCAAGGAGCAGTGCAGAAAAGCAGCGAGTTGATTATTTTTTTTTTCCCCCTTCTCTCTCTTTTTCTTTTTTTCTTTTTTCTTTTTTTTCCAAATGTGCTTACAATTACCTCTCTGTATTTTTATTGTCTTTTTGCTAACCACAAAACTCACACTGGAGGCAAAGCTTAACGGCTGAGGCTTTCCTCGTGTAAATATTAGGAAATTACATTTGTACAAACTGCGCGGCTTTGTAAAGGGGGCTGGAGCCACTCCAACACAAATTAATCAGGATAAAGTTGCTCTATGTTCAACATGACCATAGTTTATTTTCTTAAAGTATTAATTTGTCAACAGCTTTCCTGCCTCGCTGTGACTCATGTGGATGGCATTGAGGGAAGACACAGATGCAATCTTGCTGCTCTACCTTGCGGTTTTAGGAACCAGCTCCAGTTAATCAAGCCATAATTGTGTTTAATTCCTCACTATTTGTTTTCCTACCAAAGTCAAATGGCTGAAATATGAATATGAACCTGTGTTTAGATATTGTTTTCCTTAAAAAAAAAAAAAAAAAAAAGAAAAAGGCATGAAACGATTTTAACTGTTTGCTAAACAGTTTTTCCTTACAAGTCCTTCCCTCCTCCTCTGTTTCCCCCCCTCCCTCAGCCCCAAAATAAATAAATAAGCTCTGGCAATAGCTTTTCAGCTGGTGTCCTTTGCTTTTCCCCCTCCTCAGTCATCCCCAGTGTGGAAAGCATTGCTTTCCAGCATGTCTCCCCTCATCCTTCTGCCTTCTCTCGCTGCTTATTATATCACCCCATTTTTAATTATATCTTGATTTTCCTAAAATGATCACTCCTTGTTATGTTTCTGGAATGCAAACGTGAGCGCAATGGGATCTATTTTTCAGAGTTGCCAAAACAAATTAAGGGAAACATTCGGCTCTTCCTTTGCCAAATGTTTTAGTGTTTTTCCATGAAAGCAAATCTTATTTCGAACTGTATATTAAAGCTTAAGTAAATAATGCAGCCTGTAAGAAGCACATTCTATTGTAAAACCAGTGGCTGTTCGCAGCCTTTGCCGGTGGTACCCGCGCCGGGCTCTGCCCGGGCAGGAGCTGGGGAACGATGAGATATTGTTAATTTTAATTTGCCTTTTGCAGAAACACTGAACTTTTTCCTGTGTGCTGGATGCAGCCCCCATAAATATGGAGCGCTTGTTGTGGCCGCCTCACGGATGCCCAGGTAGGCGAGGAGGCTCTGGGGTAACAACATCACGCGGGGCTGGAATGGGGAGCAGCTTTAGGCACCGAGCTGTGTTAATTGTGGGGCTGGGGGCTCGCCTGTTCTTTAGCGTCTTTTATTAACATACATCCCCAAATAATATTGACACTCTTCTTGTTTTATTAGTACACGTTTACCTTGTTCATGGTTTTATTATTCAAGAATGCAGTTGTTGCCAAGTATTAATCAATATATTATGCTGCTCAGTTGGGCAAGCTGTACAAAAACATAGTGCCCCTAGGGTTAATACAGTCAAGAACTAGAAAAGTGTTTCAGACATGTACACAACATGTGGTTTACTATTATCATTAAATGAGGTGAACTGGGACTCTATACATATGGATTTTGAATTGCATAAATTTTGATTGATATCATTTGAAGACTGAGACCCTGAAAGGCTAGATTTTGTGAAAGACGATACACAGGCCAGCTATTACCACATACAATAATACCAGGAAAAATATCTGAAATGAGCAAGGCAGCTGGCTTTTAAATAGCTAAAACATAACATCAATACTTATTTTGAATAATGGAAAAAAGAGGTAAAAGATGTTGACCTCTGCCTGACAATAACATGTTCCAAAAGTAGAACTGGTCCCAGGAGAAAAACCCCTGCTCAACAGTAGCGACTAAGAAAATTTTTTCTTTCTCTCTCTCTTTCTTTCCTTCTTGTTTTCTCTTGCCTTTCTTTTAATTTTCTTCTGGTTTTTCCCTTGTTTCCCCCCTGTATTTATACTTTATTCTCCCTGCCTGCTAGAGGTAAATAAGCTCTTGAACACGCAGACAGCCGCCTGCAAAAAAAACCCACAAAACCCAAACCGTACCAAAAAACCCCAACCAAAAAAAAAAACAACCAACAAAAAAAACCCCAAAACACGAAACCCCGAGAATTTTTGCAAATTCAGGAAACACTTGAGAGGTAAAACCAACATCCTGAGACAGGAGACAAGGCCAGCTTTTGACACCGGGCTGGACCTGCGAGGCCGAAGGAAACCTGGAGCCAGGAAGCGTCCGCCGGCGGGGTCAGGTCACCGGGGACCCCTCGCTGGCTGTGCACTGCGGGGCACGGCACGCCTTCCATGGGAAATGCCCCGAAAATCTGCTGATCTGCAGGAAACACTGCTCGGAGGGGGAGAGCCAGGGCCTTCCCTTGGCTAAGTGGGGCCGATAATGGATGCGAGCAGGCAGCGGGGCTCCCATCTTTCCCCCACCGTGCGACACACATGGAAAACCATCAATACCCCGCTCGGCCAGATACATTCAATTTGCCTGTATTTGTTAAAACTTTTGAGGGAGCACCGGATGCGTAATGCTTCATTTATGATTTATGCTCCATAAATGTATTAAAACATTAACCATATTTCTGCTATGGCATACTTGAATCCTCCCGGGGAAAAGCCGGAGCGTTTCTCAGGCTGCTACTCCGGCTTCCCTGAGGAGCGAGATTATTTGTGTTGTGTTACACCTCCAAGTGTTGATTAGGCCTCGGTGTTACCCTGACAGAAGTGTCGTGTGGTGCTTCTCTTTAATGGGGTAATAAGCTACATCAACTGCATGAAGGAAATGTTCCTTTTCAAGTCAGAGACGGCGAGAAAAGTTGGTGTGTGAAGCCCAGCGAGGGCTCCGTCCCCTCCACTCGGGCAAAAACCCTCTGCTAATGGGAACCCGCTGGCTGCAGCACTTGGGTGGCTCGGGCAAATTTATACTCGGGGTTAGAACTCTCTAATTTATTAAATGGTTACACAGCACCCTTTGCCGAGCCCGGCTTTTGACCGCCTGGCAGGCTCCGAAACACGGCTCTTAATTGGGAAGCAGGAAGGTTAAAAAATAGACAAACTAGTTTTCTGGCTTGGCTTTGACAGGGGGGTAATGTTGGCAGGGTTTTTTTTTTTTTTTTTTGCAGGGTCCCCCCCCCCCTTTTATTTTTTCCCCCTCTCTTTTTGTGCCGGGCTGGAGGGGTGGGGGCCGCAGGGAGGATTTCTTAGTGGTTGGGAAGCTTCACATTTTTCAGTAAGCATTATTGGGTAACAATTGGTGCAAACATTATGGAGGGGGAAAGGCACATAAATCAAGAAATAAAAAAATAGTTTCTGCACATTTTCAAAAAACACGTTGTGCTCTCTGAGGTCCTTTTCATTTTAACCAAATCAGGGGGAACTTGTCCTCACAGCGGCAAGGCAGATGGAACAATAAATCACAGGAACCATTGACTGCCTGCAGTGTACTCTCCGCAGCTGTCACTTTTTTGTCTCTTTGGTTTTAGCTGACATGGTTTGAGGTCCACTGTGAACCAATCTGGACTTTTTTTTTACCGTCATATCCATCAAAACGACCAGTAGCCATCAACCTACTGCAGCGATCGATTCGTTTGCTTATTCTCACGCATAAGCCAATACTCAGCTCACTAGGTGAGGCTTGGGAGAAGCACCTCATTTTAGCTCCCCCCCCCCTTCTTTCTTTTCTTCTATTTTTTTTTTCCTTCCCCCCCCCCCCTTTTTTTTCTCTTTTTTTTTTTTTTTCCCCTTTTGCCTCCAGCTACAGCTGTGATTTTCTGAGTGGTCTTGGCTAACGTTATTAAAGTTGCATCATGATAGATACCGAGCGGAGCCGGCAAGGGCTCCCACCCATGACAGCAGCAACCCCAGGAACAACCGTGGGCTTTTGCTGTTGTTGTCAATGTTGCTTTCCAGGTGTAGCGAGACGTTTGCTAAGCTCGGAGTTTCCAACTCATTGCTTATTTTGCAAAGTAAACAAGCAAATGTTATGTGCATAACCTTAGCTGTCTCTGCAAAGGTCAGTGCCTGGCTGCCGATTTCTTCTCCTGCCTTTTGGTGGCACTCTGATGCCAGCGATTCCTTCTGGCGTGTTTGGGAAACAAGACGTCCTTTCTTAACAAAAGACTCAATCTACAAAAGGCTGCAAAACAAAAAATTGATTAAATGTGAACTAGAGTACGAAAGTTTAGGTGGGTGGATAAAATTGCCCCGTAAGTGCTAAATAGGGGCCGATGTGGACCGTGGGCTGAAGGGTTGCACTGGACACAGGCAGGACTCTGTGGGATGCTGGAAAAACAGGGGGTCCCTCCACAACCCAACAATACCTATGGATAGGTGGGATTGGATAGCACATTATGTGGTTTCAGTTTATGACCTGAAACGTTGCAAAGTGTCTTTTGCATTTTAGCAAAGCGTGTTCTCCGAAGCACCGTCTGTCACTGCGATGAGCAGGGACTGAACTTCAGGCCACATTTCGGACAACACTGTGGGGCTTTTGTGGGATAAACAGGAGTGAGAAGACACATGGATAATACAGTCATAGTAATATTTTTTTTTTTTAATGTGAAAAATACCTGCTCACTTTAAAAACCTTCAGTTAGGTCAAGTTAAATTTATTATATACAATTTTTTTTATAGCTGAACACCGTGATTTTGACTCGAGGTGACAGCTGAAAAGCACCAGAAACCCTTGGAATTTCAGATCTATATATTACTATAAAGGAAGAAAATAAAGTTCCGCTAGGAGAAGGCAGGGAATTGCATTTACCAAATATACATAGTTTAAAAAACACAACCCCTGAAACATTTACCTTAAAAAAAGTCAAGAGAGCAGAAGTTTTCTTTTGTATCTATAGAGCAAACATCCCTGGGATTTGTAATAAAAACCCAGTTATGAGATCCGGGGTCCCTCCTGTTAACAAGGATCTCTTAGCAGATATTGAAATATTGCCACGTTGGAGAGAAGTTATTTAAGGACCCTCCAGGAGCTGATGCAGAGGCAGATTCTGCTGAGACTGTTTTCCTCTCTGCAAACCTTTGAAGGGAGCGTGTCCTGAACATATTCCACTTTAGAGATGCAACAAATAATGAGCTACAGCCAAAGCCAGCCCTGCTTCATGATGAATTTCAAGGAGCGTGACCAATAATCCTTCTACTTATCTTAAAAATCCTATGGAAGTGGTAAACCAGTTCCAATACAACTGAAAACAAAGTGTGGGGGGGAAATAAGGACGAAAAATCACAAAACAAGCCATCTGTCAGGGAGCAACCCAGGAATCCTGAGTCCACCCAAGTAGTTAGTGTGTGTTTTTCTGTCCTCCTAATGGATTGCATATTGTTGAAAATGTGAATTACAGAATAAATCAAAAGAAAGTAGCAATTGTGGGTCTGATTCTGCTCGTGGATACAGTGGAAATATCAGCCTCATCCTGTTTGCTGCTGCTGGGGTGCACATCAGATTAATAATTCAGTGTGAATTACTCCAGATTGGCAATCTGAGCTCTCCAAATTTACCCAGCGAGCCTGAGAGTCGAGGAGGGTCAGACCAGTTTAGGCTGTGGATTTTCCCAAACCCTCACCCTTAACTCTGGGACATCTTAAATATACCTTTAAAAATGTCTCGGTCTGGGGAGATGCCAAACATCTCTTGCTCCCTTTAGGGGAGACATGAAGAGTTACAAACCAGGAGCCCTGTGCCAGAGCTGCTGCCTAGGAAAAAAAAAAATCAAAAATCCCTCTTTCAAGTGACTCAGAATTTTGGCTGAAGAGGGAGAGCAGGATAAGAGGGCCCTGCGTTATAGCAATTACGCAGGAATCAGGAATTTCACTCTGATTACCGTGCCAGCAAAATCTGTATATATATAATATCAGATGACATGGTCCTGCCTGTGAAAGGAAGGCCACTAATTCCACAGTATTCTTATTTTCAAATGAATTCCAACGCCGAGAGCAGGGAGCAGCTTTGTTAAAAGGGCCAGTCATTAATATGCCTAATGGGGACTTTTCTCCCCATTCCTACCAAACCAGCCTCTAATATAATTCCCCATTTAAACAGGAAGAAGGTCTGCGTATTTTCTAATTAGCCTTCCTTGGTAGATATTTAATAAAAGAAAGAAAGAAAGGGGGGACAAAAAAAAAAAATAAAAATGAAATAACCAGAGAGTGCAAACACAAAACTTTGTCCATCACTTGGCTCCGACAGGGCAGGGTTTGCCATGCCCAAGGCTGTGTGAGGAGATGCTGTGGATGCTCCTGGGCTGTTCCCCAGCTCCGTGCCTGGCACTGGCCCTGGCACAGCCCTGGCAGGATCGGGCCCCGCCGGTGCTGCTGCCGCTGCTGTTGTTGTTTTCCAAGAGGAAATATTTCGGGGCTGCCCTAACATTAGTGCAACATATCACTGCAGCTGCATTCCCTGCTGACTGCAGGCTGTTTGATGAGTAATTAGGAGACCTTCTCTTTAGTTTGTTTGACATATTTTACAAAACGTGCGAATCTGTGAAAAATTTGCTTGTTCATTTAAAAGGCAGCGTTCCTAAATGAAGCTAAATAGATAACATTTTAGGAGGCTCTTTTTTTTTTCTTTCCCTTTTTTTTTTTTTTTAATGCTGTTACAACTTCAAACACAATAGGTTCTTTTTGCCTTAAAAAGGATTTTTTTTTTTTTTTTGTTTTGTTTCTGTTGAGAAGTAATTATTCTGTTTCTGCATCCGTGGAGCTTCACTCAGAGCTCATACAGAGAAAATCTCTGTAATACTTGGAGATAAACATATCTAGACACACAGATATCCATGTGTGTACTTAAGTTTGTTTATATTTTACACCCACACGTCAAAACTGGTATCATTAGCTACTTACTGGGAAGCAATAAACCCAGCTCTCTTTCCTCTGCCCAGATCAAAGGTGAACACTTTTTGCTTGATTTTCCATCTTTAGCAAAGGAACCTCAGAGGAAATTTTAAATGTTCTCAAATATTCCAGCCCCCATTCTGCTCCTTTTGTGAAATACACTTTGGAGACCGTCTGCTGTTTCACATTGCATGATTTCAGCTGCTGATTTAACTTTCCTAACTACGGCAGCATTGTGTAATTACAAAGTTAAATTTTGCTTGGTTAGAAACCATTTGGAGATTTTTTAAAATGTAAATGTGATTTTCTTCCCTGCGTAAAGAAGTGACACCTCTGGATTTCAGGCAAAGTTGCTTCTTGCGCTAGTCAAAATTAGAAATAAAATTGCGTATATTCAAAAATAGACATAGAACTGCTCTTGATGTCTTTCATGTCGAAAAACAACTCTGGTATTTAGAGCTGAGCAGTCCTACTGACCCAAAGGTTAAAGTTTGCCCCAAAAAAGCAATGCTGGGCTAAGGCTGTGTTAGCTGAGATTAAAATCCTTTTGTGCTGTAAGATGTGAGCACAGGGATGATTTAAAAGCCCCGTACTTTTCTACTCAGCTCTACTTATTGCTTCAGGCTGAGCATTTTGTTTTGCCTTTTTTTTCCCCCTGTCTTTTATTCTTCTTTTTTATTTTTCTTTATTTTCTTTTTTTTTTCAAGCGAACACTTGCTTATTTTGGGGAAGCATCTCATTTATCTGTGCCTGCTTCTTCCCGAGACTTTTTCCTGCTGGAGAATTACTGCCTGGCACATCAATAGGCTGCAAATTATATAAGGGCTGTGTTTAACTTGCAGCCCGATTGCCATTGTCGGGGAGGGTCCCCGTCTTTTAGCTAAACTGCCTTTTTCTGGAGGAATTTCAGATGTCTGTAATTGCTGCTCCTTTCAGCACAGCTTAAGGTATCAATATCAACTCGATTTGAATATCATAAGTGGGAAGTTGCTCTAAGCAAAACAAAAACATGTCAGTTGCCCAGGTGACATTTTGTAGCAAACAAGGAAATCACAACTCCAGGAAGTGTTGTATTTTATGCCAACAACAATATGACAGTTTTCTCTGTAAAGAAAACATGACACTTTTCCAAATATCAGAGGATGCCTCCGCTGCTCAAGGGATTCCTGTACTGTCACTGAAATGGAAGGTCACAGGCTGGTTTCATGATTTCTATAGTTTCAAAATGTTGTGGTGGAGCGTTTGCACGCTAAATGCTGTAGGCTAAGGGAAATCTTTCCCTTCATCTCTGAAAGAAGTGACAGGAAGAAAAAGGTCCTACTTTGACAGCAGTAACCTCTAGGTCTAGAGGTTCTGCCCCAAGCAACTCTGAAGTAAAATTACCTATGTTAATGTGTTGTCCTGGCTGTCATCCTGGGCCACGCGTGTGAGCGTGCAAAGAAGTCTGAGTGTGCAACACAGGGGCTGCAGCAAACACTCCTGTCCCACTGTCACCCGGCCGTGGCTCTAATAAACACTGCAAAGTTTCTGCAAGCCACTTCTTTTAAGAGGTGGGGTTTCCACTTCAAGAAGGTAGGGACCGACTTGCTATGCCAGTGCCTAATTCTTGAAGTTTAAATAAACAGACTTGTGCTGTAAGCTAGGGGAAAAAAGTTTTAACTTCAAGGCCATGGGCAGGATCAAAACACGTTTGTTTCCAGCCTTCCTCCTTTTTTTTATTCTTCCCTCTTTCCCTTAAAAAACACACACCTTAGTCTATAGATTATATACTTCCTGCTGCCCTTTTTATAAGCAATAAGAATTTAATAACTGAGGGCAACTCTATAGTAATATTTATATGGGTCAAGTGGCTTAAAAGTATGCAATAAATGTAAAGTTATGAACCACATTGCCCCTTTTTAAATAATGCAGCTAGCACCGAGATATTAGGTTTCATATTCTGGAAAAAGGTGTTTTAGCCTAGGCTTTAGGAGTACAGCAGACATGAAAAGTTATACTGATCCCATAATAAAGTCACTGCCTGCTTAATATGGTGTGTTATGTAGAGCTCCAGATCTTAATAGCAGACCACAGCAAGAACGTCCCAGATGATATCAACAAAACCTTCGCTTTCTCATTAGCAATCAGCAAATTCTCCTGGTGTCTGCTGGTTTCAAATAAGGGCAAGTGCCTCTATTCCTGGTGTGAAGCCCAATAGGATAATAGAAATAATGTAGTCTAATCAGCGGCGAACACATGAGATCCCCCTGCCAGAGCAAGGCTTGGTGACTCCCCTTCAGCAGCCTGGAACAGCCCTCCCGGTCCCGAGGAGCAGGATCCCTGGGACTGCGGGAGAGGCAGCAGGAAAAGCCACTCCTCGGGTTCCCACCATCCCCTCCCTGCCAGAGAACAGCTCCTATTTACAAACAAGAGGGTTTGGAGGATGCTGGTATGAAAATAAACATTAACCCCCCCCTTCGTGTTGTTGTTTTGAATACATAAACAGAAGCTGTGAGTGGGTTCTGTGTATATAAACACTTCTCTGGATGGGGAGGAGCACAGATTGGTTTGATTTGATCCCATCAAGTATTGATTTCTTTGATAAATCTGATCAAATATTTGCCATCATGGCCCAAATGACCATTCCTTTGTTGCCCAGCACACTGCTGATACCTGCACACTGTCTTGCACCTGTACTAATAATTTTCTTTACTTATTTCTGTTAGATTTAAACAGATTTTGATTTTGGACACACATTTGCAGCAGGGTGTTATTAAGCACGGGGACAACCATTGCTATTGATGGAGGTGTGAAGGCCACACAGCCACCCTGCTCTTGTACCCTAAGCAATCCATGGCTATGCTTGGGGAAATGCAGAACAGTTTGAGTTTTTGCACTGACTTTATAATTGCAAGGGTTTTTCCCCCCTCCCATTTTCCCTTGTGATTTTCGTGTGCTCTCAGAATATCACTGATTTCTATTTAGGAGCATTTTTTGCACCCTTGTTCAGCCCTGGTTAAAAATTAAGCCCGCGAATGTGGCTGGTGCCATGCAAGGAAATGCAAGTCTGAGCTGCAGCAGTGTAAACAAAAAAGTGTTTTAAGAGGTGCTTAACTGTGTTTTGAACCCTGATTAAGCCTAAGGTTACTCTGTGTTTATATGTGCATTTGGAGTGCGTTGGGAAAATTCAGTGTTTAATGGTTCCTGTGCTGATCTTTTGTTAGAGCCCTGGGCTGCAGTGCCTGAGAGCAGCGATTACCGGGCAGATTAAAAACCACAAACTCGCTCTCATTCCGAGTTTCGTCCAACTTTATTCCTGCTGATGGGAAGCAGGGGTCTGCATCTCTCACAGAGCCAGGGTTTTAAGAACTGACACCACGTGCCAGTCCCCCAAGCTCTGATTTTGCTACTGGAGTAAGCAGTGGGGTAAGGGAGGGTTATTTTGGGCACGTTCGTAAAATTGGGAATGGTTTCCATCTCGGGGTCTCATTATGGTTCTCGGGACAGAGTTTTGATTTTAATAACATTGGCCAAGGATGGTACCCATAAAGGGCAAATAATTTAAAAAAATGGGTGATAACTAACGGCAGTGAGGCAACAACACAAAGCCTGCTGCTTCCAACTTCTCTGCACTATTTTAAATTCTATGAATGACCTTGCTGAGTACTTCATTCTCCTAAAATAACGAGCAGGTCAATACCAGTCCTGCTTGTGTGATAAAATGCAGTAATTGCTGACCAGGACATGTCCACAAAGGAGCTGGGAGAGCTGATCTGTGGGAGAGAGGACGTTTTCGCCAGCAGGGTCAGGAGATCCTGACAGTTCAGGACAGTCCATGGCAAAGGAAGACAAGGCGTGTCGAGGCAGACTGAAAAAAGAACTGATGGATGAGGGTGACGTTACCAAAGGGAAAACTGTGCCGGCAAATAAATGCATATTTACTCAAAGAAAACCTCTTGTTTATGAGAAGTGAGAGGTGAAATTGAGACTACTGATGCTAAATTACATGATTATTGTGCTCAAGTGAGAGGGAAAAAAGGGCTCTGGGAGGAAGTTGGCTCTGTAACATCCAAGCACCAGCTACCTGTACCTACAGGGAGGTCAGAAATTTAGGAGAAGGTGTCTGATATCAAAGCAGGGAGGCTGTGGAGCAGACTCCATATGTGGGTAACGATGTGAAAAACCACTAACTGCTCTTAAAGCAGAGCCTGATGATGGGGGATTAGGGGACACGTTGTCTGTGATGGAAAGGGCCTGGACGGGAAGACTCAATGAGCTTCCTTCAGTCCAATTTAATGGAAACGCCGTGGAAATCAGAAATACTGAGGCACACCAAGCTCAGACTGTCCACACTTCCATTTTAGGTTACTTTTATTGCTGTGGATTTCATCTGCACAGTTTCCAGGGATGGGGAGTGCCTGGGATCAGCCCTGTGCTGTGGGAGGGCACCTCTCAAGACATGCTGCGATAACAGGGGCAGGGTGTGAGCTTCTATTTTACCAAACAAAAAGGTTTGGATTGACTTCAACAGTGCTGGTGTGCTACGGAAGGGTTCAGAGAACAAAGGGCACAAGGTGGGTGAGAGGAGGATTTATGCCCTTCAGGGAGAGTAGATACACAGGGTTGCTGCCCTGATGTGATGCCACTTCTCTGTGTCTTACTCTATATGAACTAGAAACAGATGAAAACCAGAAAAGGACTAAAATGAGAGAAAACTAAGTAGAGAAAGGGGGATATTAGGATATTAGGAAGAAATCCTTCCCTGGGAGGGTGGGCAGGCTCTGGCCCAGGTTGGGCAGAGAAGCTGTGGCTGCCCCTGGATCCCTGGCAGTGTCCAAGGCCAGGTTGGACAGGGCTTGGAGCAACCTGGGCTGGTGGGAGGTGTCCCTGCCCATGGCAGGGGGTGGCACTGGGTGGGCTTTGAGGTCCCTTTAAATCCCAACCTGTACCTATTGCCTGAGCTTCCAAGACATCAAAGCTGCCTTCCTCCAGCCTGGGACAGCACTAAATGACTCTGGCATGAACTGTGCCTTGGAAGTGTCATTTGCATCGTGACTTTCATTGCATCCCACGTGTAGGAACCCAAACCTTGGAGTCCTGAAAACCTTGTGTGTGTGCAGCTTCTCTGCGAGCCTGACAAGGGATCATTAGTAACTCGCTGATGTCTCTCTCTGTTTGTTCTACTTCACGAGACACTTCCCCAACTAATTTAGAACAAAGCTTGGTGTTTACTTGGCTTCACAAAATGACACTTTTTTTTCCCCCAAGATTGCTGCAAAGGCTGGGGGAAGAATATTTACATAAACAGGTTTCAACTTCATCAAGAACAGGTCATGAAAGGAGGGCGAATCTGAGTGGAAGGGAAATAGAGCAGAGCATAAGGGGGAGTAGCTGATCTTTCATTTAGGGCTGCAAAAGAAGTGCTTTGAATGTTTGTAGGGCTGTGAGGGAGTGACACAGTTACCTGAGCCGCCCAAAACTCCAGGAAATATGGAGGAAGAGCTGTGGGGAGGGGTTGGCATCAACAGCAAGGGCAGCACAAGGCAGAGAACCATCCGTGTGTCACAGCAGATTTGTGCTGCAACTTCACCCTGAAAGCCTTTGAAGCCTAGAAACTATGAAATCTTAATTGTTAGGGATAATACCTGTGGGAAAACTCAGGGCATTCCTGCTGGAAGGAAGGGAGAGGGTGGCAGTGAGGGGTGAGCATCACTGATGTCCCCCGTGAGTGTGGCCATCACCCCCACATGGTGCCAGGAGCCCGCAGTGCCCAAACTCCACTCACCAACTTTTCCCCTCCTGGGTGAAAGGTGGCTCCTCAATTCCCATTCCAGGAGCCAAGGGGCCTCTTGTGTGGACAGAAAAGAGAAGAATTAGTTTGTGGGAAGCGGCTGGGTCCAGTATGTAAATAAAAGCAAGTCACATCCTCATTATGTGGCTCTTTTGAATAAATGTTAGCCTTTAAGTGCCAGCTGTCACTCTATGCATGGCCTCCCTTCTTACAACTAACCTCTCTGTCACCTCGCCTTGTCTCCCTAACTTGTCCTATTATGCAGTACCAAGCTGAGTCATTGTTTCAAGCAGGAGGTGACATGTTAATAGCTTAATAATAGTATAATCTCACAAATAATAATATGCTGTCACACTGTCTGAAGCACAATGTTTACAGGAGAAGTGGTAATGTATGATGACAGTAATTTGAATAAAAATGAATTTACTGCTCTTGTCTCATTTGCAGTAAATTTTCGCATCTTTCATGCACAACTGGTGCTCCATGACCTCTTTCATTATTGTGTTCTCAGTGGCTGCTGCTTGCTTTAAAGTGAAAGGCAGGCAAATGAAACAGAAACCTGCAGCTTAATAACTGATCTCCAGAAAAGAGTTTGCACGGCGGCTTCTGGAAATCTCACTCTGTTTGTTTACGGAGCCGAGACATTGTCAGCCAGGCTGGGTAATTAATGCAAGCTGGAGGTGCCGATTGAAAAGCAGGCACGGGCTGATACCATTCTGTATTGACAATTTACAAAATAATTGTCATTAAAATGTGGCAGAGGGAAGGAGAAAAGGGGGCTGGCATAGAGAGAGGAGTGTTTTGGGGGTGAAACTCAGGTTTGTGCAGCATAAGGAAAAATTGTTTTCAGTGCTCTGGGTGTTGTTTGAAGTGGAGGAAAGCAATCCTTGAGTTAATTATAAATGCATGGTGGCATGAGAGTGGACTGGCAAAACTTAAAAAATTATCCCTGAATATATTAAATAGTTGGTAATGGATGGTTTCTAACTTGTCTTTTGCTGTATCATAAAACTCTGCCATTTCCAAATCTGATACGGACCAGGACTCCTGGCATTATTCTGACAAATAAATAGGCAATGTACTCTAGATCAAAACTGCCTTTGGAAAATTTAAATTCCTAGGACAGTTCTGTTTCTCTGAAAGAAAAAAAGAAGTTATTACGTGATGTGGTTCATTTGATGAAAAAGAAGAAAGTTTACAACTCACAACTGATATGCCTGGACTAAATTTAATTTGATGGAATGAGGACAACTAATTGAAACTTGCTGGGACTCAAAACACTGCACAGGACAAATTCTCCCCCAAACTGTTAGGTTTTATGGAAGTTTAAGAGAACGTATAGAATTGAGAAATGTGGTTTGCATGACCTACTTGATGGGTTGAAGTAATTAAGGCCCCAGATTACCTCTCTGTCTGCATATATACACAGGCAATTATCTATTTTTTCATTACTTGTGTTTGTATCTAACAAATACAATGTTTTCCTCCAAACTGAAAGTTGAGGAGTATTGGGTTTGGGGTTTTTTTTGGAATTGCTCCTGCTGCAGAAATTGGAGACCAACCTCACTGATGGGCCACTCTGAGTGTGTGCACTGGGAAACCCGGTGGGAACAGGACCCACTTGGTAATAAATCACTGTAAAACAAACTTTGCTGTATTTTTGAATCTGAGTTTTCAAGAGGGGCAAAGATTAATCCTCAGTGTCCCAGCTTTTCACACTGATGCTGGAGGCTGAGATTTTTCTTTTCAGTTCTTTTTAAAAATGAGACATGAATGTTTTCTCCTATATTGACACTGATTTAGGTAGTTCAAGAAGGCTTTCAAATCTGACCCCCAGTTTTATTTGTAAGGTAAAACTTGTGTCAGCGAGGAGCTGGGAGCCATGGGGTGCTGCTGCCCTGAGTATGGCCCAGGAGCAGCTCTTTGGTGCCTGTTCTGCAGCTCCCAGTGATATATAATTCTTATATACCTATTTTTATGCTATTTGCAGAGAAATGCAGTAAATGGTGTGCAGTGTGTGGCTACAGGGTGGCTGGGAACTCTCTGGCAAGAGGCAGTGCCGGCTCCCCACGGTGCCAAGGTGATCTTCAGGACCCACCACCTCCCAGGTTTAATTAATACCTTCAGAGATGCTGCATCCACAATGAACCTTCAAATCCTTAAATTGTTTAATTTTAACCCTGCCCTAGTAGAAGTTGTCCCTGCTCATGGCTGGGGGGTTGGGACTAAATGATCTTCAAGGTCCCTTCCAACCCAAAGCACTCTGTGATTTTATGATTCTATGATTTTTGAAGAGAGTGCAGCCGGTGGGTTCCATAAACACCTTGCAAGGCTGAGATTGTTTTTGAACTGAATTTTCAATTTATTTTTTAACATGAGCAGTGCAAGAGGCTTCAATGGGATTGCTCAGAGTAGCAAGGGCTGAGTGACCCCCTCCAGGTAACTGCATTAATATAAATTGTTTTGCTGAAAAGAATTTTCCATTGGAAAATATTTTCCATTTAAAAATAATTTCTGTTTTCCCAGTGTACATTTAACTATTTTCTTAAATTTGGAAATCCTAGCACTGCGAGTTAAAGATCAAAATATTTGTGACATCACAGAACTAAATAATGATTAATGGAGATTATGTGCAAAAGGGGAGAAAAGAACAGAGCAACAAAGTCTCTCTTTGGCTGATGGTGTTTATTTCATGTGTATAAAAGGTCTCTTTACCCTGAATCACTGATGTTCAAGGGGATATCAACACTTCTATGTCCTGTTTGAAACTCAAAGGTCCTTTATGTTGCTTAGTGCCACCTTTTAATTATTTAAATGCAGCAGATTAAAGGTCTTAATTAGATGTATTTAAGACTGGTAAATATGTCACTGTCCTGAACAGCCAAAATCATCCACAAGTATGTGTGTCAGCTATTTGCCAAGTGAAAGAAGTTTCCCAGGGACAAAAAAAAAACCCCAAAATCTTGTATTTGTGGAAATAAATAGTGGGTGGACCTGATTCTCCCGGCGTGAAAGTCAGGTGGAGTTTCTAATTGACTCCACCAGGCGCTGGATCAGCCTGTGGGGTGTTTGGTGCTCAGTTACAAGTTAGTGCTCCCTCTAATCACCTTGTTCTCTAAAGGAAATAGATACTAAACAGGAACCATCTGGTAATACATTCTGTACCTCTTAATTACAATGTTTTGAGTGGCACCTAAATAAATTCCATTTACAAGCACATGACTGCTTGTCAAAAGCTCTGTTGATAATTTTATTATTGTAGTATACCTTCTCTCTTCATGACCCCCGCCCAGTAAAATCAGGAATATTCAGCTCTATGGGCAAAAAGCGATTGTCTTAAAACAAGAAGGACTCAAACTCTATCTTTCATGGCATGTTTTCAAACGTTTTGTAGTTTGGCAGACCCCTACCCATGACGTGGTGATGCACCCGCAGTAAAAATGACCAAAACTCTAATTTCTTGGTAGGGAGGAGAAGCTGAGGCAGCTCTGTGGAGAGCCTGGGATTGTTGTAAAGTGCCTGTGTTATTTTATGATCTGTGTGTTCCTGGGTAGATGTACTGTAGCATTTAGACAATTTTCTCTTTGTTAGCTGCAGGAAAAGATCAATATTATAAAGAAGTTGAGTGACTCTGTGAATTAGTCTCCTGCGTTTTCACCCCGGGAAGTGGGGATTTAAATCCTGTCCCTGGTTTTGAGGCTGAACCACAAACCCTGTTCAAAGTCCATGTTGGAGCCTCCCCCAGATTTGGAGGTTTCCACTTTGGGGCTGCTGGAGCTGAAAATGGCTTTCCTCCTGCCTTAGTACTCTCTGGTGGAAATTAGTCTGTCTTAAAAAATCAACATATAATTTGGCAGGATGCAGAGGGATTGGCAGCTCCTGTTTGAGGAAAACCTGGGACAGCATTTGGGTGGAGGTGCCACCACCACAGTCACCCTGCCACGGCATCCTGGATCTTATGGAAGGGTTTTTTTAAGGTGAAAGGGAAGGTTTTCTCATGCCATGACATCAAATAGGGGCACATCCACTTGGTGGGCAGCATCCTGATGGCAAAATTGAATTAAACAAAGATTATCAATAACATCCAGCTTTTACTAAGTTTTTCTGGGAAACTGCTAATTCATCTTCATGTTCAAATGTCTTTTAAAATAAGAAGTTGGAGGAGACAGCAACACTGAGAGGAAGGGCACAAGGGAGGTTTCTGGGAAAACAGGAGGAATGTGGCACCTGGAGGGCTTTTGTCCACTTCTTTGGGATGAGCCGCCCATGGGGAAACACAGTGGCATAAAAAGTAAAATAACCTTATTTCTAAATTCATGGCAAATTAAAAAAGGAATCCTACTGCTCTCAGCAGGGTCCTTTATTCCTTTTTAGTTGCAGCTGATGGGTTTTCTCTTCTTAAAATAATTTTGTCTCCAGGTCTCAGTCTTGATGTGGGAACTTTAGGAAACAGATAAGCTTTCAAATATTTTTTTAATCAATGCTTCAGCAAGCTGGAGTTGAAATAGCACTTAAATTCAGAGAGGTGCTGGTAAAACAGAGAGGATGATCTTCGCCTGGCGGGTTTGTAAGTCGGGTTTGAGGCGACTGAGCTGCCTGAGCAGGAGAGGGAATTCACTGTACACAGCAAACTGTTATCCCCTACAATATAATATCTGGATTTGAAGCTGATATTTAAAGAGGGCACTTGCTTTACTTATGAGATTAAAGGCAAATGCTCTCTTTTAAAAATGAAGTCATGCTGTGTTTTGCACCTTTTGACACTTATTAACTCAGGTCATTAAAAAGAGGCTAATTAAAAAAGAATGTAAAACAAAAGAGTCATTTGTCTATCGCCGAGCTCAGTTCTTCATGTGCTCTGGCTGGAGGCAGTCTCTGTTTAAACCTTGGGTACAGAAAGCACTGGGAGCCACTGGGGCATGCTTGGAGCTTGTCATGGCTTTTGGCAACACTGTGGTCCGGCTCATTATGCACCTCATAAAGAAGAGAAGTCATTGTCATCAAAATTAGCTGGAGCTGGAATTTACATTCGTGGAAATTTTGGTTTCACCACTGTCCTCTGGGGCTGGCCAATAAAGGAAACCTTTTCCCAGCTGCAGTTAAAGTAAGTGAAGTTCAATAAACGCTGAGTGCTTCGTTAAGGCGTTTCCGAGCGGACTGCGCTGCGTGCACGTGACATTTCACAGCTGAGGAGAATTTGGGACAGGGAATGTGTGAACTCCACTGGTGCTGGGGTGTGGGGTGTGCTCAGCACACCCAAACCTGGCTTGTGCAGAGAACAGCCTCTTGTAACCACTGCTCATCCCCAAGAGGCTTCTGCTCTTCCAAGGGGAGGCTTTGCTAGCAGGCAGCTCCTCTCCTGTAGGGTTCCAAAGTTAATTTGTCACTGGAATAAACTCTTCTGGTGCCAGTGAGAGTCTATTTGAGGACTGTCAAGGGGGTGTGGGCAGGTTTGTGGGGTATCTTTACTAAAAGCCTATGTTGTGCCTGTTGGTCTGTCCTGAAGCTCATCCAGACTGAGCAAACCGGAGCTATTTGGGGGACAGAAGTTTTTCTGGGAGGGTCTTACACCCTGTTGAACTCTACAGAGTGAGCCGTAGAGGCTCTTTTTCCCTGGAGGGTGCCCACCTTTCCCCAGGCAGATCCAGGTGATGGCACTTGGCGCTGGATCAGCCGCGATGCTGCAGGTCTGAAGCCATAAAGATATTTATGGAAATATCTCCTGCAGGATTTCAATCCCTTCCCGCAGCTATGGGCCTTGCTGACCTCGGAGCATTGGGTCAATCGCTGAACATTTCTAGAGAGGGTTCTCCTAACAGAAAAATGCTCCCCCGAAAATCCAAGATTTGTTGGTTGGAATCGATTTTGGCCGCTGTTTTTTAAAGCCTCCCCAATCTCTCCCCACACAGATGACCGTAAATTCAGTCCAGAGCCTTGATTCACAAGGTATTTAAACAGATGCTCTTATTTAAACATAAATCCTATCATAAACTTCAAATTTATGCTTACATGATATCCTGACTTAGGGTCTTAGAGCTGGAAAACACAAAGGGATTAATGAACTTAAGGAAAAGGTTAGGAATGTCATTCAAATGCTGATTGAGGCAATGGCCTTTCCAAGGCAAGGTCTCTCCAGTGCTGGAGTCCAGCCCAAGCCTGGGTGAGGGAAGGAGGCAGAGGGGGTCAGATCCTGCCCAAATCTCAGGTGGGTCTCCAGGAGTGGTGGTGGCAAGGGACCAGCTCCACCTCCCCATTCCCTGTGCCCTTGCTGGGTGTTGGCTCTGCCTTCAGCCCCTTGTTCCTCCTCCCAGCCCAAGGAGGGCTCTGTGGGGCAGCCAGAGCACACTGGGGAGTTTAGAGCCAAAAAATAAAAACAAATAAAAAAAAAATTTAAATGTAGATCTTTACATTGCAGGAACTCCAGTGGCAAGTTGAAGGCTTGCAAAGCAGCAGCGCCCAGGACCGAAGGGTTAATGAACGTCTGCAGCAAAGTGTCTGGCACTGGTGGGGGCTCCGATCATCACGGGAGGGAGCGGGACCTGCTTTGTGCAGGAATCTGGCTGTAACCAGAATATCCTGCAGGAAGCAGCCGTTTTAAACAAGCCATTTTTTGTTCTGGAATATAATTAATACATCAGGTCATGTTTTGTACTGCCAGTGGCGTGTTTATTACATTATTACTTCACAGACATTTTTCGCTGTAGTCCAGGAGTTAGGAGTCACTGGCTTTCTCACAGAGCTATCCCATTTAAGCAGGGTAGGTTTATACCTAGTCTGTGAATATTCATGTCTCCTGAAAATAATAACAGTATTATTGTTGCTGAAATCTTCAGGGAAGCTAGCTGCCAGTGAGAGATTATTTAAAGCAGGTTCTCCCATCACCCCTCCCCAATGAAAATGCTCAGAAAAATCCTTATAGACAGATAGGCACTGGGTTTTTTTTTTTTCCTTTTTTTTTCCTTTTTTTTTTTTTTTTCCTAAAGCCGTATTTCCAAGGATAAAATCTTACTTGCAAAGATCCTTATTACATGTGCGTACCCTTAAGCTGCTGAGATGACACCACCACTTACAGGTGGTGGAGTGAAAGCAAGCAAAAGCACCAAACCCCTAAAGTCTCAAGTCACTGCAATCATCTTCAACTCCCAAATTGTCCTGGAAGGAGAATAGCATCGGATTTGTCTTAGGCTGTTTGGCCAAACTGGGGCACAGATGGGATAATGACTTTTACAAACAGCATTTTGATGAGAGGAGGGGAGAAGGAATCATATGTAAAATGCACAAAGGCTGCATAAACACACTGATGCCTGCAGCTGGAACAAACTAAAAAGATGTTTAATAATTTAGAACCAAGCAGGCAGGGCCTGTGCAGCTGTTGTGTGCAGGGGACCATGAAAGTCTTCCATTTGACAGCTGGCTCCATCTTTCCCCAGTTGCTACGTGAAGAAGCGAATGCAGATTTGGGATTAGCCAATCCCTGTTACCCCTGCCCATCTGCCACCAAGACCCCCAGCTCCGGCTCCTCTCGCCGGAGAAGCGCAGACATAAAAAAGTCCACACTCTCCCAAACATATGTATGCATCAGGATCAGCCGTCAGCCGCTCCGAGGATCTGTTGACATGCCGCCAGTACATGGCTGCTGTCGTTTTTGCTGCAGGGCACATTTTGCATTTCACACATTTGCAGAAATACAAAATGCTGTTGGATGCAAACAATTCAGGGCCTAATTGGCTGAATTACTTCAATGTTACCTTGTGTCCCCCACCTGATTAACATAGCTCAGCTGGGAGGGCTGGGAAGGCAGGAGCAGACAGGGATTTGGAGGGCAGGTGAAGCTGTGTTTGCCCATGAAAGCGAGATCCTTAGCGCGCTCCCAGCTGAGCCGGCGTGGGCTGTGCCAGGCGAGGGCTGGGAGCAGGAGGGAGATGCCGGGGTGGCCGAGGGCTCCGGGAGCCATCGCTCGACGAGGCTTTCCCATCTTTTGCTCCGACATGGAGAGCCCGGCGAGGGCTGCCAGGGGATGGGTGGCTGCTGTCCGGCCTCGGCGCCCGGCTCCGCGCCTTGCTGGGAGTGTGTTGGGAGGTTGTAAACATATTTTAAAAATTTAAAGGCTTGCTAATCCTGACCCCATGTTAATACCAGAATAACAAAAACCACAGAGGAACTAATAATCATTATTAGAGCCTATTCCAAAATTGCATTCTATTATTATTAATGAGGCAGATTAGCATTTTTCCTTATTCAAGAGAACGTAAAGAGCTTGGGAAAGATGCAACAATTACAAAGCTAAGATTTTTTTTTTTTTTAATTATTTTATGACAAAACACTCCAAAACGGATAAGGGTTTAATGTTTGCTTTTTATTTTTTTCTGTTTTGCTGAGAAATCATTTTATTTCTGTTGAATTCTGCGCATAAATATTTACATGAGATTTGCATTTTCTCACAGCCTATTCATAATCATGTTCTGTACTGGGAATCTTGTTCTTTTGGCTTTTTTTTTGGGCCTGTTTTGTTTTAAATAATACAGCTTACGGGGAAAATATGAACCGGTTTGTTAAATGAGGCAATTGCCTTTCATGCTGATCCGACCCGAGAAACACAAAAAAATCTACACCACGATTTTTAAAACTGGAATTGCTAAACGAAGTGTCTGCCTGGAAATCTTTTTCTTTTTTTTTTTTCTTTTTTTTTTCTCTAATAAGGCATCTCGATGTTTGCTTGTGCTCGGGATCATTTTCCAGCCTTTTCTTTTAAGGCAAAGGGGGCACAGAGCCGTTCCCATTGTTGGCAGTGCCCTGCAGAGCAGCTCTCCCCATGCCAGGCTGCCCGAGCCATCCCCACCGTTGCTGCTCTCTGGCAGCTGGCTCCATAACACCCAACGGGTTGGGAATTCTTTTCTCCCCCTCTGCCTCCGATTACTGTGACCATAGTAAAAAGTCTAGACAAAACGGATGAAATCATCACCTTTTGAAAGATCTCATTACATCATGCGCTTTAAATTCCCAAATTCATCTCAGTGGCAGGATCGGCTTTTATATCTCCCTGTCCTGGAGTGAAACAGCAGCCAGCACATGCCCGGGGATCTGGATTTCAGGGAGGAGAGGTCCTCAGTGGAGAAAGGCAGTGAGGAGTGGGATGGAATAAGGCAGCACAGGGGAATGGTTTGGTATTTACGAGTGGTGGATGCTGCCCACTATCATCCTACGTTGACCATCTCAGGCCTCCTGCTCCCACCAACCCCAGTGGGGACGGACGGGAGAGGACAAGGGGGAAACGAGGAACTCATTGATTAGGGTGACCTCCCCTCACCTCCTCCTCACTGTCAAACACTTAAAAGAGTGCTGGGGGAGCTAATAAGGCTGGGCTTGGCCCTCCTCCACTTGGCACTCGCTGGCAGTGGTGTTTGAACCACTCTGATGTGGACGGCTCCTTTACAGCTCTGAATATTCAGCTGCCATAGAAATGCTCTTGAGCTGACCCTAAATTTGTACCATAATGGCCCTTGGTGGCTAGACAGTTAATGCCAGAGGTGTGCTCCCCGGGGCTTACTTTTATTTATGTTTCAGGCCGGCTTCTTTTCTTAAAAGTGTGCACTTGTAAAATCCATTTTCTTTCCCACCCCTCCTGATTGCGCTATAATTTTTATTCTTGCTTCATCAGCAGCCCTGAGATTTACAATTAAGTGCAAAAAACGGTGGTAAGGTTGCGACATGCACAAAAGCAAAGAGATTCAAAGTTAAGGGTGAAACTCTATCCTTAATTCTTTATTCCTTTATAATTTTTTTTTTCTTCTTCTTTTTAGGGGGAAAAGGAGAAGAAAAAGGGCTGAAACATGAAAGCCTGAGCATCGGCTGGTGGCCGGAGCCAGATCCAGGGCACGGAGCCACCGCGCGCCGGCGCTTCAACCCGGGCTGCCAAATTCCAGCGCACTCAGAGGATGACCCGCAGCAACCCCATTTCAGGCTTGGGTGTCTCTTCGGCAGAGGCTGCCAATTAGAGCAAGCGCTGCCAAATTATTTGGCAGATCTGTGCCACGGACAGACAGCCAGTCCCAGCTTCGCACTGCTCTCCTTGAAGTAATTACCATGACAATCATGCGAACTTGGATAAAGCAAACATTTTTACGGCAGAGGAGAGGGGCGTGAGAAGAAGCGGATGGGGAGCTGGAGGAACTGATCCCGTTTCGCTGGCGAAATGTTTGATTTGGCCCGTGACTCCAACTTGGTTGCTGGAATGGCATCTGCTGCTGCCTTTGCATCTGCCGAGCCCGCCAGTGTCGCTCGGAGCTCGTGGTCTGGGCAGTTTGCTGTGGTGGCCACTGTCAAGGATGAAAGTGCACAGTCGGTGCTGCTAAACCTTGTCCTTCTGCTCCTTTGTAAACAGTGAAAACAAAAAAACAACAGCAAGAAATATGATAGTGGAGAGCTCCTGGCGTAGATGCCCTGGGGAAAGTTGGGTGACTCCAGGGTGAGCCTCTAGTGTGGAAGGGACCAGAATTTCTTCACTGGAAGGGTGGTCAGGGATTGGAACAGGCTGCTCAGGGAAGTGGTGGAGTCACCATCTCTGGAGATGTTCAAAAGGCATGTGGATGTGGCACCTGGGGACATGGTTTGGCAGTTAATGGTTGCACTCAATAATCTTAGAGGTCTTTGCCAGCCTTAATGATTCTGTGGTTCCGTGAAATGGCCAAGAGGGGGATGGAGGTGTTGGAAGGAGGTGGTGAAGGAAGAGTGGCTTTTCAGGGGGCTGAGCACCCACCATTTCTCCCTGTCTTTCCCTGCATTCCTACCATATCCATCCCTGGGGAAAACAAGTGGTGTTTTGGCTCTGTAGAATCATGCAACAAAGGGAAAACAACACTGTGTTGGCCATAGCTCCACCACCACATTGGCATGGCCCTGAGGGCTCTGCAGGATCTACAACATCCACAGAGAGAATCTGGGGACAACCTGTCTGGGCACATCCCCAAAAGTGTTCAAGACCAGGTTGAGACAGGACTTGGAGCAACCTGGACTAGTGGAAGGTGTCCCTCTCCATGGCAGGGATTGGAACTGGATGATCTTTAAGGCCCCCTTCAACCCAGGCTCTTCTAGTATTCCATGAAATCCCATCTCTGTCCAGGTAAAGAGATGGGTCCCCCCAGACGGGTCACAGCAGAAATCTCCCCCCACGTGTCCCTGCCCAGCTCTTGTACAAGGATATTTAATTCCAGCCCGAAACAAAGGCGGTTGTCGCTCACTGCCTCTTGAACACGGCTGGGAAAAGTAGACTGTCAAGGGGAGTTTACTTCCTTTGTTAATAAAAGAGAAGAAAAAGAGTTTATGGATCTTTTCCTGAATATGAATATTAAATAGACTAGTTGTGGGAACTCTGATTTTAATTTCCTATGTCTTTATTTGGAATTCTACTCCCTCTTGGAAAGGTGTCTACTTAAATATAGGGGGAAAGGGAATTTAATGAATTACAAAAAGGGTTATTTTACATGGAAAATGTGTATTCCTGGCTATTTCCATTTAAAGAACATGACATTAGTGTGGAAATTGCCCCTTATGAACAGGTCATTAATGTCAACTCTACTAAAACTGACATCACCTGCTACTATTTTAATTGTGTGTTTTACTAATGTTAACCATTTTCCTGACAATAGAACCCCCCTAAGCTTAATGAATCTTTGCAGAATACATAAACCAAGGTCAATATGTAAGAAATGCTTCAAATGTTAGGAAACTCTCCCTGCAAAGCTGAAAGAAAAGTTTATTATCCTTTTACATTCATAAGAATAAGAGCAAAAATAGAAATCCTATGCAATATGTTTTCCAGATCATCATATATAAAAACCTTTGATGCTTCTGGGAAATCTTTTCGATTAGCTACTATTTTATAGGAAGAAAAGAACTTATTTTACCAGGTTACCTCTCCAAGATTTATTCTTTGTTTTCCAATACAAGTGGCATATTAAATAAAAAATAAAAATCCCCAATACTTCCTTAGTGTCCTATGGAACAATCACATTTTTTCCCATGGTTTGGGGGCGGGGGTGGGAGCGGGGCGGGGGGGGAGAAAGAGAGAAAATGAAATCCAGATTTGTAATTCCTAACAGGAGAAATTTGATCCTTTCCAATGTTTAAGTAATATTTCCTGTAAAACATACGAGGCCATCTGCAGAGCTGTTTCCAGACACATTTGGAAGTGGCAAGGGCAACTGAAAGAGACCCGAATGGAGGCTGGCATTTCACCTCTGGGAGATGGAGCATTAAAGGTTCCTAAAAGCTGGTTCTACAATTTTACAAAGTATTCAACCACTGCATAGTTCATAATTTGTTTAATTTACCCACCTTTTATAGGATTGTGGAGGGGGAAATCCACTCTGTAAGAGACAGTATAAAAAGCAAGACAGCTGTAAAAAGCTAATGTACAGCTATCAAGAATGCTTCGTGATTTTAGCTGATTGAAATTGTGTTTTATTCTTTCCAGGCCAAGATCACAGGGAAATGTTCACCTAGAAAAACTGCACAGAGTGAAACATATTTGGGTAGACAACAGAAACACCGAACCCTTTTTGCTATTTAAGTCTATTATGGAATTTTGTTTTATTGTTGATCTCCAGGGTCACCTTATGAATTCGTGTTAGTAAAATGTTACGGCCTCACTATAATATTCACTTTGTGGAAGGGCCTGCATTTACCAAATCTCATCCGAGATCGAATATAAATGAGAAACTTGCATCTCTCTTCAAGGAATATATTTTGCACTGTTTTCTCCCCCTTTTTGAATTACAGACAGATTCTAAAATTGGATGCTTTTTCCTTATGCCAGGATTGGGTAAAATGACTGAACACTTAGGCTTACCTTTGATATATGTCTTAAATTTAGAATTTGCATTGTTCAAATAGTTAACTTCAGGGCCAGATTCTGCCCTCAGATGTGCATATTTGGGAACCCCATTAACTTCCCTGGAAAGGAATGTTATAGTGTTTGGATGTACTGGAATGAGATGCATTACAGCCTTGCCTTCTCTCATCCCCCTGTAAAACTCAGTTTTTGCTGCAATTTTGATTTTGCTGACTGGTGTAGCCCTTTTATTGTGTCAGTACCAACTGGATATTTGTACCTGCCCTCTCTCGGCTCTGGGTGTGCTGTTAGCAGGAAGTGAGACAAGTAGAATAAAGCTGGTAGTGCCTGTGGAATTTGAAAATTGTCATTTAGGCCTTTTTAGCCATTTTTGCTAAGGGATTTCTGCAGCTCAAATGACTTTGGTCAGAAGTGGGTGCACTTGGAGCGAGGCAGTGGTGGGTCCCTGTCCTTGGAGCCCAGTGCCTCCAGCAACTTTAGTCAAAATGATGCTGAGCAAAGCATTTTCCAAGAATGGAAAATTCATGGCATGAGTTGTTAGTTTTTATTTATTAGTAAAACAGAGGTTGTTTCAGTTTTCATGCAGTGCTTCTGTCTCTGCTTTTCACCTGTGAGATGGAAGAGCCCTCTGGTCTTCACACAAGTTCTTCCAGACTTTCTCTGTGTAGACACCAGAGGCAGGTGGATCCTGCTCATCCGGTGGTCTAAATCCTGAGGGTTAATTTTGGGCACTGAAGAGATCTTCATCTTCACACAAAGCACTGTGGTGAGTTATTGCAGCCTTTCCCTGGCACCCTGTGTGCTGCCGTGGGTCACCAAACCTCACCATTCTGCAAGTGGACACTTCCTCCTCTCCCCTCAGTTTGCCTGACTTCCTCCTGTTCCAGCAGGATTTATGACACTGAATTTCAAAGTCAACACAAACTGAGTGGGATGGCACATAGGAAACCATTTTTCAGATTAAAGGGGTTTTTTTTCCAAGGTATTGCCCCTTCCACCTGCTGCTCTTGCCTGGCATTGCCATGACACCGCTGTCTGATCCTGGATGAAGTCAGAAAGGAGCCTTCAAAAATGTCACTTCCACTCCCTCCTGACAGCAAAGCACTTCCTACAAGGAAAGCACACATTACAGCTGAATTATAAATGAGGGCTGGTATTTTTGCAAGGTACAAATCGCAGGCGTTCTCCATATTGTTAGAATCCCAATTTTATTTTCCTGGTGTGTAGTACCCAGTGCAGCGCGGCGTCCCCGGAGATGAGGGGTGCTCTCCAGAGATTACTTCAGCATTGCATTACTGCTATCACATATCCATTATATATACTCTTTCAGACAAGTGGAAATGTTTTCACAAAAACAATCTGGAATCTTGGCTTAAAACCCAAGCTTGCTGTCAAGGCAAACAGAGTAGCCTCAAAGAGGACTTATTTCTATTTTGTTCAGACAAGTATGTTGTTTCTGGATTATAATAAGGGGAAATATAGCAGCTATCAGTCTTCAGTTTATTTGACAAGCTTCCTCTGACAAACCTAGAGGAATAAGCCCTGGCCCTGCAAACTCGTTCTCCTTCAGGTATTCCCTTTGGCTCCAGCACTTTTATTGGTGTGATTAAGGGCCACACACATGTTTACAGGACAGGAGTCGTAGGATGGGATGATGATATATTTCCTTGGCTGTTACTTATTTTGCGAAGTTTTTAAAGCCTTTGCTGTTTTCAGAGCTTGTCTCTATCAGCTGGTGCTCTAAGAGCTCGTCCCATCACCTCTCAAACAAGGTCAACGAGCAGGTTATAATCAGATGCCAAATAAACAAATGCAAACTTGAAATCAAGTGATTTACTGTCCATTTTCATTAAGTTCTTCCCAAGGAAGCAAACACTTTATGCAGCACAAGGGACCTGTGGAAAGGGTCAGCCGCCGTGCTGAGGCAAGACATGGTGTGATGGGTTTCACCCAAATGGAGTTTAACGACCCCGAGCGTGGAGGGAGAGCTGCCTTGTTTGGGGAAGAGCCGCCGTAAACACAGAGGCATCTCTTCACCTTGCACAGAATTCTCCTTTGTAAAGTGCGTGGAGTTTTAATATTCATGTGTTTACATTAGTCTGAGTTCTCTACTCTTTAGACTGGAATCTTCCCTGTGCTATCAGCTGAGGAAAAGAGAAGTCTCATGACACGGGAGATTGTGGCCTCGTTATAAAATCAGCCCATTTCAAAATTACAATTTCAATTTGTTTAAGAGTTGCAGCGTGAAGCTGGATTGTCCTTGGGTAGCAGGACACCTTTATGTGGTGAGGGCTGGCTCTGCTGGGAAAGGAAGAGCCAAGCAAAGGGCACAAACACTTTTAATATGGTTGTGCCATGTGTTTTCCTGTGGCATTGGTGGGACAGCAGCACCCTCACAGACTCATGGAATGGTTTGGGGTGGAAGGGATGTCAAAGCCCATCCAGTGCTACCCCCCGCCATGGGCAGGGACACCTTCCACCAGCCCAGGGTGCTCCAAGCCCCGTCCAACCTGGCCTGGGACACTCCCAGGGATCCAGGGGCAGCCACAGCTTCTCTGCCCAACCTGGGCCAGGGCCTGCCCACCCTCCCAGGGGACATTTCCTTCCTAATACCTACCGATACCCAACCCCCTGATGTGACACCATCTCATGGTGCTGCTGTTACACCTGGGGACGCCACTCCAGGTTTTGGCTCCATAAATCAGGTTGACATTGCACTGGAGCACTGCTTGGGAAAGGCACGTCACTTGGAGAACACAAAATATTGAGCAACTTGAATTGTTTTTCCATGAAGCTTATCCCTTGATAGCACTTTCCTTTCTTATATCTCCTTAATACAGCATAATTCATATGTTTTTGAGGCAGAATTGCACTTATTGTGCTCCTTTTCCAACATAATATTGGCTGCAATGTGGGTGTGCTGGCGAGAAATCACGATTTGCTTCTTTGCCATTTTGTGATTCTGGTTCAAAATAACAAATTTCAACATAAGCTATTCTAAAATTTTGCAAATAGTACTTACAAAAAAAAATTGCTTTGTCCACAGTTTTTCTGTGTTTGTTTTACAAATCGGTCCATTCCCATATTTCAGAAAATTTCCCAAATGAGACTGAGCCAAATTTTTTTCTCTCTCTCTTTTTTTTCCTAAAGGTTGCATAAATATTTCACACGTATCTCCCTTTAATTAGATCATAACATTGTAAAGTGGCAAAGAGTTTTCTCTTTCCCCAAATTAGACATGAGAACCACAAACAAATTAATTTGTGTCTCAGGGTTTTGACTGGGCCTCTTGGCCTGTTCCAGCACTAATACAGGCACTCGTGACCCTCTG
The DNA here is from genome assembly GCA_035583185.1 of Anabacerthia variegaticeps. Taxonomy (NCBI): domain Eukaryota; kingdom Metazoa; phylum Chordata; class Aves; order Passeriformes; family Furnariidae; genus Anabacerthia; species Anabacerthia variegaticeps. The sequence continues at coordinate 33,916,497 of JAWWEW010000166.1, forward strand.
GATTTCAAACGCCTGAGGGTAAAAAGCAATTATAAAAACATGACTCTCCCAGATCAGCTTTCGAATCTGCCTTGTCTCTGTTTTATTGATGGGAGATTGAAGGAAGATTCAAATCAGCTCCCCTTCAATTCTTTACCAGCAGCAAAATACAGAAATCATTAGCTTTTTCTGTGTAAATGACTTTGTCCTGCTTTATTATTCAAAACTGGCTGGGCATTTGACTTGAAAAGACCATGTTGAATATTTATTTCTAGTTTGGGTACTTGTAAATAGTCCATTGCTTTGCGCCTTATTTTTTTTTTTCTATTTTTTTCAGACTAATTTTTCGTAACAATTAGAGCAGGAACTAATTAAAATGGGTATTTTTTAATAGCTAAAGGATGCACACTGATGTAAATTAGGATGATCTCACTCTCACAGGTCTATTGTTATTGTTAGGAAACCCTACTGCACAACCATTTCCCCTCAAAATTAGGAGAAATAATGAAATATCTTGTTTATTATTTTATTTCTCTGTGCAATTGCTGAAGTTCGTTTAGTGATAAGAATGGGATGAGAACAGAATATTATCTTTAAATCCCAGTGTAATTCTGTCTTCTGATGGTGGCAAGCGTAATCAGATCCCAAAAATGGGTGAAGGGGAGTGTTTGATTTAGAAGGGGGGGCAGAGAAGAGGAAGGCAACGAGAACTGCCCTCGTAGAAACCAGGCTCGGAGAGGAAACTGGACTGAGGTGGGATTATAATTTTTAATGAGTCTCAATATACAATCATTAGGGTTGGAGAAGACCTCCAAGATCATCAAGTCCAACCTTTGACCTAGGGGTGGATCCTCTCAGGTCCACTGGATGGATGGAGTGTCAGCACTAACAGGGTGTGTGGCACGAGGGTGGAGGGATCCCCAAGGAGGGCCCTTTGCGATTTGGAACACAATTAAACGACAGTTAAAGGCATCAGAGGAGGTTTGGGCAGCTCCAGAAGGGAAAGTGTGCTGACACAGTGCCCTTTGCTTGGAAGCAGCTGTTTGGGGAGGCCTGGAATAAAGAAAATCCCTCATTTTTTGGCCAGCCCAGTGTGAGACATGGGTGAGGACAAACTGGACTGTGCCAGGCTGATCAGGCTCCTCTTACGTCTCTTTCTATTTGGAATAATGTGAGGGTTTGACTTTGATTTCAGCCTAAGAGATGTTTCCGAGGCACCACACAAATCCAAGGGATCCAGGTGTAAAGGTGGAGCTCAACACTTTGTGTCCAAGGCCAGCAGAGTGTCTGGCCAATCTGCTGCCTTTGGAAATCCTCCCGGGCTGGTCCTGCAGATAAAAATGCTGTGCAGCACAGACGAGGCCTTTTTAAAATGATACAAGGCAGACATTCAATTTTAAGAAGCTGGAGCTTTATTTTTGGAACCCTAGAATGTGTACGGAATTTTAAAAGCCTAAAGCTATAATGTTTTACTGCTCCTTTGATAAAATTTATATTTAATCATATCTTAAAAACTGTTCTCATTCTGCCACTTGATGTTACCAACCAAGCGGAACCCATCAATGCAACACTATCTATCAGCCCTTCTTTTATTTCACTCTCCTGCAACTCCTTTTTAATGGCCCAGATGTTAATGAATTACAGTGGAATTTCTGGGAAGTGCAAATGAAAATCGTGCTCATACCAAAGGTGGGTCTGTTACCCACAGGTTTTTCATTGCCTGGTTGGAACCAAAGTGCCGAATCTGACCCATTTGTATTGCAAAATCTCCAACACAGACCAGTCTCTCTGTTGTTTGTTTTGAAGCTGAGGTTTCTAAAAGTTGTGATGAGTGAACTTATTCCATTGTCTTCAGACCACAAAATGGTTTGAAGGTTGCAAGGAACCTCAAAGCCCATCCAGTGCCACCCCCTGCCATGGGCAGGGACACCTCCCACCAGCCCAGGTTGCTCCAAGCCCCGTCCAA
>JAWWEW010000166.1:33918600-33943482 GCA_035583185.1 Anabacerthia variegaticeps
ATGCCTTGTCCCCAGTCCCTCTCCAGCTCTCCTGGAGCCCCTTTGGGCACTGGAAGGGGCTCTCAGATCTCCCTGGACCCCTCCCTTCTCCAGGTGAACACCCCCCGCTCTCCTAGCCTGTCTCCAGAGCAGAGGGGCTCCAGCCCTCAGGGCATCTCCTCTGGACCTTCATCTAAAGCTTCTCCTTAACAGGCAGAGTTGAGAGAACCTTTCCAGGAGAGGTGGGAGTGCTGTGTGTGAGCACTGACAGCCCAGCTGATGAGGGTGACTCCCTGGTTTGTAGCTTGCCTGAATTTCCAGTGATGCCCATTTGCTGCTGGTGGTTTGAAGATTACAAAGGGATTTGTTCAGACACCCAACTCTTTATCAAATTTGTCTCTTTAAAACAGTAGTTAGACTAATTAAACCCTCTGCTAAACCCTCCCTGCAGCTGCACCTGTTAGCTCTGCTGCTGCAGTGTTGCTGGATGTGTGTGTGTCTGGGGACAGACCCTGGGCTTTGTTGGTGTGTTGTTCAGATTCCTGTGGCAAGAATGAGTTAAATGCATTTCTCTCCATTTCTTTTTTCAGCACTGAAACATGTCCAGCAAAGTTGGTGGTCTCCAAAAGAAATTCAAACTCTCTGCTGACCAAGTGAAAACACACGTGCATGTATCAGGCATATACATAATCTTGGCTGAAAATCAGCATCAGTGACAATTTCACTCAGAGAAATCTTAATTTTGATCCCTGCTCTTAAAAATCAGGTTTGTCTCAGGAATTTTACTTAGAAGGCCTTTTAGCACCGGACCGACTCCTCGAGGTGTTAATAATTCTCCCTTATGAGACGAAGACACTCCTCTTTTATTCCTATATAAACTGGAATTAAAATTCACATTTATCCACATTTACATGCCAGAGGGCTGGGGTTTTTCGTTGTTTCTTTCCCTTCTCCTCAGAAGTCTCCAGCACGGATCACCACTGCAAAAAGCCACCGGACTACACGGACCGTCGGCAGTCGCACGTTCCACTGTAATGCCTTTAAATAGGAATGATTTGTTCTTACTCTTCATAAACACATAAGGAGAAGCCTGGTCTTTTCATTTCTGCCTCTTTTCCTGGAGGACCAGGGGATGTCCCAGTGCTGTCTGTTCTTTTCCTCTGTGCTTTGCAGGCAGGGGAATTTCATGCCAGACTCAGCTCCACGTCCTCTGAAGAGGCAACATTAAAGTCAGCACTTGACTGCGCTGAATTTTACAGTGTTTTTCTCCCAACTATGATATTGATATCTTTTAAGTGAAGGGATTAATTGAGGAATCTTCCTCTAAATTATTGACTGGGTGTCTAGAGAAGAGATGAATGAAAAATATCTTTATCCCTGATAAAGGTTTAGGTGGATTGAGTTGATCTTGTGGCTTCTGAAGTGACCCTTTCCAGTATTATTTAGGTGAGCTGAGCCTGTGGGAAGGCTGTGTGTGTGCAGAGAGAAAGAACAGCCCAAATTTTGGTGCTGGGGACATGAGATGAGATTTTCCACATTTATTTTCCACATTTCCAAATAATTTTTTTTCTATGAAATCAGGAGAGAGAAGCGGGAGGAGAGAGTTGAATTTAAAAACAAATAGCTTGGCATAGCCTTGCTTTTCTCATTCTGGTCTCAGCATCTTGCAATAATAATTGGGGTGTTTCAGACGGTAAATTTAGGGGGTGAGAAGTTGGAGGAGAGCCCCACTAACAGGCAATTCCATCAGCAGGAGCTGAGAGCCCCAGGAAAGTCCTGGCTGGTCCAGCAGAGCCGACGTGTCGGCTCCAGGACATCTCTGCTCTGCGTGGATCCAGCAGGATGTGCAGCTCGGAGCTGCTGGGAGAGGCTAAAGGCACCTCAGCTCACCTCCAGGCTGATTTTTTGGACAGTCTGAATTTATTCTGGAGGGGCAAAAAGGTAAGGGGAAAAAAAAAATATATCTGTAGTTGTGTATTTATAGGAAAAGTTCAGAAGGAAGGAGGACACTGTGGCAGGTTTTGTTCTCCCAGTAACCTCTCTTTGCACCATTCCAGTAAAAGAAGACTTTAAAAATCTGCTTTTCTGTGCATGTAAAATTCCTGCGATACAAATTTGATCACATTTGCAAGGATTAAAGGATTTGATGTGCAGAATGCATTCTCTTCCTAAGCATGACAAATGGAAGCAATTTACAGATGGCTTCTGAATATTTTCCTGAAATTATTTTCCTGTTCTGTTTTGGTTTGGCTTTTTGTTTTGTTTGGGTTTTTTCTTTTTTTCCTTTCCTTCTTGTGTGCCACTAGAGATCAGCATATTTTTAGACATTTAAACAATCATAATGTCAACACAGGGGCTTAAAAAGGATCCTGCATAACTATTGAGTAGCCAAATTACTCATGACTGGTAAAACAAAACGAATAAAGTCAGGCCTGAAGGCATCGAGAAAGCAACTTTTTTGCATCCAGCTTTCATATTCCCTTATTCCCTTGTTTTTTCTGAGGCTTTGGGCATCTCTGCATTTCCATTATGTTAGTTTTATTTCCCCCCAAACCCTCCTTTGTATGGCACAAAAAATGACTGTGTATTAGAGCAGTGCCCCCTCCTAAACCTGTTATTGGCTTAAAGCATTAATAATTTTGAATAAGCGTCTTCCACACTGGAAAAAAAAAAAAAAAAAAAAGAAAAGGCAGGATCTTCTCCAACTTATTAAATTAAAATAAATATAGATTTTTACATGTATCAATTTGTGGTTCTGTGAAGCCTGTCCAGTTTTCTGCTTTTACAAATTGACTAAAGGTTTCTGTTTCATATCTGAGGGAACCCGGGAGATTTGGGGATGAGTTGCCTACCTTTGAAGAAGTCCTTTCTCCTCTAACACACTCCTTTGCTGACTCCACTGGTCACTCTTCAAGGTCAATAATGTTGGGAAATTGTCAGGCCAGGAAGATCATTGTCCCCCCTTTGTGTCTCTGATTCTGGTCCCACCTGGGCTCTGGCAGCGAATCCCACACATTTGGGTTTTACAAATTTCAGCCACGCCGTGTCCTTGTCTGAGGCTTTTACACAAATAAAAGGTGATAAATGAGCATTTTCACCCCGTAATAATTGTGTTTTTCTTCAGAGCACTCGTGCTGGTTTTGGACAGGCCGTTCTTGAAAAGCCGGGTTTGTCAGCACGTCCTAAAGTGGGTTTGGGGATTAAAAACAACAGCCCCGGCAGCAGAGCTCGGAGATTTCTGCTGCTGGAGATGAAATGAATAGATCAGAAAGTTCCAAGTTAGTTATAACTTCTTGAATTAAATATTTCGGGGGGGGGGTTTTCTTAAAAGCATCCAGATCTCAAGACCAAAGCGTCTTTTTAATCATGGTCAGACTCTCTTATGTCCACATAACTAATTTGCTGGAAACTTTAAGTAGCAGGAGCTCCATTCATTTGATTTAGGATTTTTATCAAGGAGAATATGATCCGTATCATAAATCCACAGGTCCCCTGCAAATAAGTCTTTGGAGTTTCAGTAACAAAAACAAAGGCAAGGAAATACATTGACAAATAACACTGCTAATATTTAGATACATAGAAGAATCTTTATGCCGTCTACTTCTTTAACTAAATGAAACTAATTTCAAATCAAGGATGTACAGTGATGGGTAGAATTTTCCTATAATAACAGAGGATTTCAGGCATATGCAATAGCTGAAAGTTGTTTCAACTCCTCGTAAAAAGAAATGGAAATAAAATATTGGTTTTCTAACGGTAACAAAAAAGAGAAGAAAACAGAAAAAGGAGGGAGAAAGAATCTGAGCGTTTTTGCAAAGCTACTTTTGCTGAATTTTGGATGTAAGTAGAGAAACATTTTGCAGAGTGGGAAAAACTGAGTGTGTGAGTGAACAGAACTTGGTGGCACCCAAGTCCCATGTGAAGAGCAAGGAGTGGCAGCCCTGAGTGGGAGTGTGAGCACATGAGGGGGGAAAAGGGTGATGGAAAGCTTGGGAAAACATCCTTTCAGCAGCAAGACTATTGCCTATAACTCTGGCTTGTCTTCAGCTGAGATTTTTGTGACAAAAGGGAAAAAAACCAACACCCTTCATTAGCCTTGTAAATCCTGGCCTGGAAACCCCCGGGGAGCTTGCTCCCAAGAAAAAGAATCCCTTGCACAATAACTGCAGGTTTTCATTCAGTCCTCTTGATCCCTGCTTTTGCTTATTCCCAAGAATCTGCCAAGTCTGTTGAACTTCCTTAGAGTGACCCTCCCATTTAATTCATGGGCCATTTTGTATTTACAGAGAGGTCAATAAAAGCTTGCCAGAGCTCGAACCTCCCTGTAATGGTTGTCCTGAGCAATACAGCCTGAAGAGCCCCAACAGGAAATTGGTAAAGCAGCAGCCAATTTCCTTTGGCTTTTTTACTGCCTTTTGGTCTTCCTGCTCTGTTCATATCCCCACTGCTGAATTATTCTAGAAATGGTGGGATATTTCCAGCGCCACATATGGAGGAGAGCTCAAGTAATTCACAGAATTTTATGTAAGGTTAATGAAACATTGGATTGGCTTAATTAATAATAAATGTAAGGTTAAAGCCCAAGACCAACGATGAAATTTGGTTTCTGCTCTGATTTTGTTACTGTCCCATTGAGTGACTTTGGAGCAACTGTTTTACAGGTATTTTCTTACTCTTGCTTAAAGTTTGGGCAATGCCTATGGATCTTCCAGGCTGAGGTTGAGGAACTCTGGAATCCTTGGGCATGGGGAGAAATGCAATGGGGTGACAGCCCTGAACTTCTGATGTCTGCTCCCGCTTCTGAACACGGAACAGAATATCTGTTCTTTGGCAGAGTGAGGACATGGCATTATGAAATATTTGAGTTAATAAAGCAGCTTCACAAAGGCTGCAGCTCCAGTGGCAGTAACTCACAGATCTGCAGAGTGCAATTGTTGACACTGAGCACCAGATGTCCACAATAAATGCGTTCCCAGGTTGTTCCCTTCAGATGGTGGTGAGTCTGGTCCTGCTGACTGCAGACTGGAACACATCTTCTGGTTCAGTTTCACCCAAAAGAGACCCATCCCAGCTGTGTGATGTTAACCCCACAGGGGACACCTGGGAGGTTGCCTTTAAAAGCTCGCTCTGAGCCTGAGCTCAATCAGTGATGGGGATGCACTGAGGGACTTCCAGCTGCCTCTCCCACTGTCCCAGGAGAAGGGCACAGAGCACTAATTTGAACCCTGTGCAGTGCCTGGTGAGTGTTTGGCATCTTGGAAGGCCCTGGTTGCCTGTGACAGCAAAGGCCCTGAGTGCCCAGACTAATCAGGGGGAAATGCTGATGTTACAGGCACTAATCCCAACCTCCCTGAGCCCCCCTCGGGACTCTCAGTCTCAGGCCGTGGTTTAAGGTAGACATTTACATGCAGTTGTCCCCAAAATAGGCAGAATAGAGGAGGGTATTGAAGGAAAGACTGGGCATGGTCAAGTAATAGGGTGCTTTTAGGTCACAGGTTGGACTTGATGATATCTGAGGTCTTTTCCATCCTTAATGATTCTGTGAAGGGAACACTAAGGACCTGCTGGTGGTTGTGTGTTCTTTGCTGCGATAACAGAATGATCACAGCACAAAATTTTGGTCTCAGCTCTTGTAATTTCTCTGTATTTTCTTCAATGACTCGTTAAATTAAATAAGAATGTCCTTGAAATTGGTCAGGGTCTCCTTGGTCTCAGGGAAGTACCTTAATTCCCTGTGTGCTGCTGTGTCTGGTCAGAGATGTCTAGGCAAGGATGTCACTTTTTGCCCTGGAAAGTAGAACACTGCCAGCACAAGGAATATGCTTTTAACCCAAATAGATGAAAAGAAAAATCACTCAGAAAATTAGAGGGAAATTAGGCTCTTCTTGTTCCCTGGTTGATGCAAACCCTTTTAAAACTGAGCCTTTGTGCACCACAGGAGGTTGTTTGGGGTGTGTTTGGAAAGGACAAACCTCCCTTTCTGTGTTTTCCAGCTGACTGTGCCAGGTACAGCTGCGTGGGTGGGGAGTTCTGGTTTGGGATGGCTTGACAAAGTGTGGGGACTTAGTGTGGGTGCAAAGCTGTATTTGAATTGACCAAAACTAGTGCTTTGAGAGTTGAAAACTCCAAGATCTCTTCAAGATTAGGCAGGTGAAGGAGAACTTTGAAGACTAAGATTTAGACTTGGTTGCTCAGCATATCCCAAGTGCTGCATCTGTGTCCATGTTATGTGCTATTGGTTAAAATTATATCCTTGCTGTGGTTCAAGACAGGGAGATTGCTGCAGGTCCCAGTTAAAGAAGGTAATATTTCCTTAGCCACAGACCACTCTTTTCTCACTGTTTTCAGGTTTTTTAGTCTTTAAACTACCACATTTTCCATACATTAGGTGGGAATCAGAAATATTCTGAATTGAGATTATTAAAGAAAAAAATATGGGGGAGAAATACCATTTATATTAATTTTACTTGGTGCACTAATCAAATTCAGGCTGGTGTCTGAAATTTTCCTGCAGCACTCAAGGCCACTGGTCCTTTGGTTGTGACTTTTGAAGCCTGAGAAGAAAAGGCAAATCTGAACAACTGCACTTGTGATTCCCTGAATTTATTCACTTATGGAAAGGAATGAAGCACAGTCAGGTCTCTCACGTGGAGAAGATTGCAGTCATAAACTCTGAAAAGATCAGGTTACCTGTCTTGTCTCCTATTGCCTTTTGTGCTAGTTATATATTTCTTCAAAGATACAAAAATAACAGCTTCCATATCTGAAATATTTTTCTTAGTTTTGCCTCTTGGTCATAAAAAAGCAATCTGATATTTTTTTCTTGTAAGGATTCTTGTAGGTTTTCTCTCTTCTTTAAGTCTTCAGTCTTGAGTTTAATTTTTGTCAGTTAACCTCACACCTCAAACACAGATTTTCTCTTCAGGGTACCACTTTGATTTGTCTAGTCAATCCCAAACTTAACAAAACTATGGATGTGCATATTATTTTTTTCATAATTATCAAGTTTATTCTCTTTATTTTTTTCTTCTCCCCTTCAGGTCCTTTCTGACAAGGATTCCACTCTCCTGGGTTTCAAGGCGGTGAGAATTACAATTCTCTCAGAGTTCAAGCCTTTGTTTAAGACAATGTCCTCAGGGTTATGAGGTGTGTTAAGTGGCAGAAATAAAACTGCTCTTCTGGGTCTCCTGTTTGGCTGTGTCAGGGCTCTTGTGGAGTATCTACTCCTGTCCCTCTTAGACATCCAGTCTGATTTCACAGAACCTGTGGGAACCAGGGGGAATTTTGTGGGAATTCCCTTTGACAATGGCCATGTTGAAGCACCAGTGCCTCACATGCAGCCAAAAAAATGGTTTAGGATAATCACAACTCAGGGTCATGTCCATTAATTGTTCCTTTTTAAGGGAAGGGCTGGAGCATGGCTCAGCCCACTGCTGATCCTGACCCTAAAGGAGGCTGATCCCTGTGAAAAATAATGTGGGGCTCCTCACACCTCTGACCCCTGACACTCTGTAGTGTATTTTAGTGGTCCCTAATGATGGTATAAGGAGAATTATTTTTTGCCTTTTTTTCTCATCTATTTTTTTCCTTTTCATATGTTTTCTGTTTTTGTTTTTTTTCTTGGAGCTATTAGACTTCACAGAAACACTTGATGGGCCCTGGAAAGAAGAACAGTCTCTACCAAGGGACCAAACCCAGGCATGGTGAGGTTTTAGGAGACCCCACCATCCCCCTGTCACACCACCCCCATTTCCTGCATCAGCAGGGGCCAGTCTGTGCAGGAGGGGTCAGACTGAGCCTGGCAGTGATGTCCCCCCATATGGGAGACCCCAGCTCCCAGCAGCCCCTGATTGTCCCTCACTCCTGGCAGAGGATTTAGGATGTCATCATCACACCCTGGCTTTCCAGGCTCGAGGATCTTTTCCCATTTCATTTTTAGGAAACATTCTGATGTGATATTTTCTCCTTTCATGAGAAATGTCAACATTTATGAAATGGGAGCAAACTGTTTAAATTTTTTATAGACTGAAAAGATTAAGCTTTGGCCAGCTCCAGCCCAAATTTCCCTGGTTTCCCATAAGAAAATGAATTTGAGTGAAAAAGGTTTTCCACAGTGCTGCACGAAGCAAACCATCAGCGTGTTCCCTGCAGTCCCACCTTGTTACTTGAGTATGCATAGGAATCCAAGGTGTATCTTTATAGGCCATATTCCCATGACCTCCAGTATCCCTTCCCTCATTTCCTATTTGATTTTGTTACCTGGATACAGCTCTGGGTCCAGTGGCACTTTAAAAAACTATTGCTTGTATGTGCTCCAATTGCAGCCCTGATGAAGGAGATGAGATAACCTGGTGTTCTCATTATGTATCTCTGGCACAATAAGGACAGATAAAGAAATGCACAGAGCATTGCCAAACACTGTTTATTACTATTTTCACTGGTGGTGAGTATTCCAAATGAATCCCTGCACAGCTGAACTTTCACACAGTTGGGATATCAGCAGTCACTCCGTTCACTTCTGTACCTGAATCCCCCATAAAAAAAGAACACCCAGATTTAGGGTGGAATTTGTTTTAATCAAATATTTGTGTCTTACAGTGAGGATTTAGAATAATCACCGGTCAGTGGTAAGGGATATGACATGGCACACTGGAAAACATTCCCAAGTTCTTTGGAATGTGATCACTGAGGGGTTCATTTTCTGCAAGGTCTTAAAATACAGCCATGTAGTAAAAAACTTTATTTCATTGTCTGGCTGTTCTGCCAAGTCCCTTCCTTCCTGGAATGTTTATTAAATTTAGTTTCATGTGGTCTGTAAATATATATACACATACATATATATATATATATATAAATATATTGTTCTCTTACCTCAGAAGGCTGGGTGGGCTTCCAATTGCATCCTGGATTTGGGGGAATTGGTGCTGATGCTGGAATTTCAGCTACATGCTCAGATCTGACAGGACACATTTGCTCTTCTATGAGAGGTTTGCCCTCCCTGCTGCTCCTTACTGGGTTGGGACTGTACCTTGTGCTGACCCAAAACCACTGAATAGTTCTTCTAAGTTTTATTCTTTTTTTATTATTATTATTATTTGGGTTTTGGTTTTGGTTTGTTTGTTTGTTTTGTTTTTAAACCAAGAGCACACAATATTGACTTGAGGATTCCAGTGCCGCTGCCTGGCAGTGTTAATCAATGATCTCTGCTTGCTCACAACATCCTACCAGTGTTACATCATGGTGACAAGGGCAGAACAAGCCTGGTGCAGCCCTGGAGTAAATGATCCCTCTCCCAGTCACTCAGAACTGCCTTTGGAGCAAATACTGCATGTTAGAAATAAAACAATAACTGCTTCTCCTCCTCTCCCCATTCTGTTCCCTTCTTCTCCCTTTTTCTTTCTCTCCTTGCCTCTCCCCTTCCACAAACTTCTCCAGACATTCTCTTTTTCTCCTCCACTGAAGCCATGGAATCTCAGTTGCTTCCCCATTCCTGGTGGTGCTTCTGTAGGAACCTCACTTGTTACATCTCCAAATTGAATAAAACCCGCTTTGTGCTGACAGCTCCCTTGGACTCAGTGCTCAAAATATCAAAGGCTGAATGCTAAACGTTCCTAATGCAAAGTGTCAAGAGTGCAGTCTGGGATAATAGAATACATGGCTTGCAAACTTGCACTTTAATATGGCAAACTACTTGGTCAGCAAGCAAATTAATTCATTTATGATTTGATATTATTGCCAGCAGTGGGGCAGCTCTTGCAGGCAGCTCTCTTGAATTTTGCTGCTGGGCTGTGTCTTCTCTATTTGTATATGCCTCCCAGAAAAAGAGTGTGTGGACTCAGTATAAGGGACTAATTTCGGTTATTTCCCTCCTATATATCACTTTACCTTGTTTCTTTTTAAAACAAGATTTTTTTCCAAGCGCATATTGACTGCTCAAAGAGGCAAAACCCCATTTGCTGCAATTATCTGGTTCTCCTTTTTACATTCCAATTGTTGTGCTGCAGGAATTGGTTGTGCAGATGTTTAAAACACGAACAGATGAATACAGTGAGATGTTGTCAGTGCTGTGTTGTCTCCCACAGTTCCACAAAGAAACTTGAACATATTTTCTGGCAGAGCTGCTCATTTTCCCAGGGTGGATATTTGCAAGCCTACCTCTGTAGTTTGTGAATATCGAAATGAATGGTAAATATTAACCTCTGAGAGCAGGAATAACGTGAAAAATTACAAAAGTAAATGTTAGCAGAAATATCTGTTACACAGGCAAAGAGAGAGACGGCACGGAAAGGATTTATGTTATTTTTTGAGTCTTGGCTCACACGCCAAAGTTGTGAATCTTTCGATTGAAAGGAAAGGAAGGTCCAATTTTTCAAAAGCAGCCTTGAAGGTTTGTTTTTCAGAGTTCAGTGACCTGATTGAAAGAACAGCTCTCTGTAAAAATAATTATGGAAGAGGAAAAAAACCAGAAAATACTTGACATACTGTAAAAGTTACAACTGCAAACAGATTTTCCTTCTCTTGTATAGGAAAAGAACAACAAAACAACCCAACCAAAAACCAAATGGATAATTGAAATTTATTGCTTTCTTTCTTGAAGAAAAGAAAAAGGGGACTTGGTGACTCTTTGGAGTGGGCTGACTCTGTCCTCCTTGATTGATACACTTATAGAGCATGTCTCTAACTTGTTTTTGATGATACCTTATAGATGGTCCTGAGTATTTTTTGAGTGTTTATATATTGAGGTTCTGAGTAATACCAGGATAGAGTCAAATCATCCATTGCTAAAATCAAGACCTCTAAATGAGATAATTTGTAAGTATTTGCATAACAGTTGCTAAAGCAGAGATGTAGCATCAGTGCTTTGGGGATGAAGTTCTGGCTTTTGGGCATGGTGTGCATCTGACTTGGACACCTCTCAGTGCTGTTTCATCAGTGCCCAAATTTAGGTGAATTTCAGCAAAAACTAGATCACAAGATCACAGTGACAAAAAGAATTTCCAGCCCTTTAAAGTGGCTGGGATTCCTTCTGTTTCCAGACAAGCATTGCCAAAGCGAGCCCTGCCCCTTTGCTGCATCCTACAGGCACAAGGAACATTGTCCCTCAGCACATTTCCGACCTAGAGCTGCCTCAGCTGAGCTGCTGCAGCTCCCAGGAGGCAGCAAAAAGAGTTGGAGATGAACTTGTAGCCCCACGACAGCAATGTCACCTGCACCCAGTGCCTCTCCTTCTTTACGGGCAGGCTGGGGGTGCTCCTGCCACGGCCGTCTCCGGGTCATCCATTTCCTTTGCCCCATCCCAGAAGTAGCATCAGCAGAAATACCCTGGAAGATCACACTGGGCTGGAGGCCAATGCAGATTTATGTCTTTGGGGTTTTTTTTCCTTTGTGAGCTGTCTTTGATTTAAAGACCAGCTCTTTATCACGGATGAGGTGTTGATCCAGGGACAAGGGTTTGGCAGTGGGCTCCTGCTGGCCAGCCCCTGGCAGGACATTTGGCCCAAACTCAGTTGTATGTCAGGTTTTTACCTGTTTAAAACCCATTTGGTGGTCTCTTCTCCTTGGAAATGGCCACTGAGGGAGACCTTTGGTTGGTTTATTTTCTCTTCAATGGTGATTCAGGAGTTCTCCTGCGTGAGCCTTTCCTCCCAGGTGATGCAGGATGGCAGCTCAGTGTCCCAGTAACACCAGGGCACAGATGCCCCCATATTGTTAGGTGGTCAGGACAACCCCTACAACAGCCAGCAGTCAGATTATGGCTCAGATGGTTTTATACTGATTTTGGGACACATCACAGGTAATTTGCATTTGGAGCATAATTTCATGTTTCAGTGAGTTGTGGCTAAAGTTGTTACATCTGAGCCAAGGTTAAATCTAACTTTTTCCTTAAGTATTTTATGAAGGTGTATTTGTTCAGGTGACACCGAAGTGAAAGCACTGAACACCAGATAACTCAGAGCAGCTCTTGGCATTTGCTGCCAACGCCTCCACATCTCCAAGTGTTCATCTGTCTCTTGTCCCCAGCCTTTGTTGTTGGGTTGTTGTTTCGTCGTTAACATTAATACCATCTTTAGATGCACATTCTGTGTTTAATATTAATCAGCACAGTTTGTATATTGACTTTCTCTCTGTGCTCGTGGCTGTGGGTGCTCAGAGGGCCCAGGCACGTCCTTCCCTGGCAGCCAGCGAGGCAGAAGGAGCGAAGTGCATTAGGAGCCCCCTGAGGAAGAGCCACAGCACTTAAAGGACAGAGCTGCTCTTTGGGGGTGGTGACAGGGAAGCGCCACTGTTTGGTGGGGTCTGGGCTGGTTTATGTGTAGGAGTTGTGCTTCCTGTGCTCCCAGCTTGTCCTCCCCGTGCAGCCTGCTGGGGCTGCAAGGGCAGTTTCTTCATTAATTGGAAGCAAAATTTTCCAGTGAAGAGGAATTGAGGGTAGGACCACCCTGAGAGGTCCTGCTCGTCCAGCTGGAGTGGGTTTCCCACCATCATTCCTATCCTGAATCCAAAACACAGCCCAGTATCAGCTACTGAGAAGAAATTAACTCTACCTGGCTGAAACCAGGACAGAAACCTTGCCCTGCCTTGCCCTGCCTTGCCCTGCCCTGCCCTGCCCTGCCCTGCTGGGTCTCCAGGCTTGGTCTGGAGATGTGCAGGCTCTGGGGGGATCCAGGTGATGGCAAATTCCTGAGTTATTTTCAGACAATTGGTCAGTATGTCCTGACGGAAAAAAACCCACAAGTTTTCAGGTGCTCCTCACCTACTCTACCTCCTCACCTGCCCTACCTCCATGGAGGGATGAAGGCACAGAGTGACTCTAGAGCTCATTTAGTTGTCAGTTGACTGAATGACAACTCCTTTCATTGTCAGCACAGACTAACACGAGATGTCAGAGTTGCTCTTCAAACAACAGACACATTGGGTTACTGCCATTTAGATGCTCACAGTGTGATTAAATCCATGATAAATCATTATTCCCAGCTATGGCTTGGATTGTGAAATGATTTGGGAATTTTTTTTTTGCTCGGATGTGTGCCGGGTGGTCCCTCCCTTGGGATGCACAGGACACATGTGGGGTCTCTGCCCCCACTTGCAGGAAGCTGCAGAGCTCTCTCCCATCCCACACCCACCGTGGATGGTGCTGGAAGAGTCACTGTTGCCAGTGACTTCCACAAACCACAGGGAAAAGCCCACAGTTGAGATGTCTATTAAATACAGTTCAAACAATACCACATCAGATATGTTATGAATATTTTAAGATGGCTCCTTAAAATTAGGGCTTGCCTACTGAAGGCAGTCATTAGTGCAGGTTTCATTAGGGGGCCGGTCCGTACCGAGTTACCAAGTTACCAACTAATTTAAATTATATCTATTAAAATATCCTTTTTACATAAAACAGGGGGCATCGGGGTTGTAAAATAGACTGGGGCTGAAATGTAAGCTAATAAATATCTAATAAGTTAGAGTGTGTGTTTAAACTGATATAACACACAATGCACTGAGCAAACATTGTACGGCACCAGCAGCGTCCCTCGGACAGCCCTGGGAGCAGGTGGAGGGGAATGTAGGGAGCATTTCATCAGGCATTTCCCAGGTCTTCCCATGATGTGACCCCTCTCCAGCCTCGCTGCTCCTCTAAAAGCACATCACTCACACCCAGGCTCTACCTGGGCACAGCATCTGACTCTGTTCACCAAGTAATTCATTAACGAGTCCTCCGCGTGCCTTCGGTGCCTCATATCCATTATCCTCATTTAATAGTTTAGCCTAAGGACGTCTTCCAATATAAATAATCTTCCACAATGCTTAGATAGCACAGTTGTGTTTCTTTTTATAGTAAATGCAAATTATCTAAAAGCATTTGACCAGATTCTGAGTCGTGACAGCCCAGGTCCAGAGCCTGCCCAGTTTTTCGGAGCAGGGGATGTGTTATCCCACCAGAGCAGCATCTCCCACACAGACACAAATTCACCCAACATGTGTTCAAGTCATTTTCTCTCTCTGACTTTTAGCTGGCCACATAGACTTTTAAACTACCCTTTCTGCCTTAAATGTAGTTTTAAATTGCACCTAATATTTGGTAGGTAATTCTTTAAAGCTGTTAGCACCTATTCACAGTGTAAGTAGGGGGATTTTTCTTTTTCATGTGTGCCTTCTGGGATGTTAAAGGATCCAAGACTGGGGATGCAATCTCAATCCTGAACTGATCTTTGCAGTTTCCTGCAAGGGTGAAATGGGAAAAGTAAAATATTACCTTATTAAAAATTGCTCAAAACACATCTTCCTTGTTAAATATGCAGAGCTATTCAAAAATATTACCTTTCTGGGAACAGTAACAATACTCTGATTGCCTGAGTTACTATTTCCAGGACTTGGTCTACTGCTAAGTTAAAATTAGGACTTCAGGAGAACAAATGAACTCTTACATTTTCTGAGGATCAAAAAATCATCCCCCACTCCGGAGGGGTGAGGGGGTTGTGTCAGTTAATGTGACAACAGGACTTACTCAGATTTGACCACCAAATTAAAAGAAACAGAGTATAAAGCTAATAAACAACCCCCCTCAGCAGTTAGGAAAGCCCAGGGCTAGCAGAAAATTAAAGTACTATAAAATTGAAGGGTTTGCACTCTCATTAAGATATTCCTGCAAGGAATATCTTAATATCACCAGCATCAAGACAGTCTGAAAGCAATGTTCCTCACACCACATACAGCACAGCTCTGTCTTTGGCACTCGTCCTTACAGTATTTACAGTACTTTAGTCTTTTCCCTCACAAATTAAATTAATTTGGAACCACTTACAGGCAAAGTCCATCCACGTCTGAATCTCTTCCAGGCTACTTTTGCAAACTACATTTTCTATATATAAATCATCCTGCAATTCTCTCAGTGAAATTAATTCCACACACTGTGTCTGCTAATGAGAGTCCACCCAATATTTTGCTATTGCAGACACTCATTAGCTTGCTTTAATTTACAGGAAGCAATCAGCATCTGCCGAGCAGAGAGGGTACAAAAGATGTCTTTGGCATTTATTGAATCTAAATGTTTGTGATGCCTCCTCACCTCCGACGCAGTCCCACGCAGCAGGTATTTTAGGATTGGGGTTCCTGGAGAGCTGGTGCCTTCTTCAGGAATACTCTAAGCCCTAAACCAAAACCTCCCGTGTTTGTGCTGAGTGAACGAAGAATATCTTGTAAATCATTTACCTCTTCCTGCTGCTACTTTTCAGTGGATGGTGTTTACTCCGTTTCCAACATGATGGCAAAGTTAAATTTTCATTTTGCTGGAAAAGAACAAAATACAGTGAGCCTTTTTGCTTGTTATTGCCTAATGTGGAGCGAGCTGTTTCTCGATCCCATGCATCACAGATGTCCTGTCAGGGCTCATATACACTGAGTGAAGTATTTGCATCCCCGTGCCTGCTGATAGACTGAGCATGTTTGTCTACAAAGTGCTTTTAAATGAACTAATACATGATTCATGTGGACTCCATTGAGCAGAACACCAATCTGTCTGGACACAGTTTGCTGTAGGCTTGACAATAGGAACATTTCTCTGGGTGAGACAGGTACAGGCATCCTCTGGAAAAACGGGGAGCGAGTGGGACCCGTGGCCTGGCACATCCAAACCTTGGGTCACCTCCCCGGGCAGAGCAGGAACA
Source organism: Anabacerthia variegaticeps (assembly GCA_035583185.1). Classification (NCBI taxonomy): domain Eukaryota; kingdom Metazoa; phylum Chordata; class Aves; order Passeriformes; family Furnariidae; genus Anabacerthia; species Anabacerthia variegaticeps. The sequence goes on from JAWWEW010000166.1 coordinate 33,934,239, forward strand.
TGCCCTGTGCCGGAGGTTGTGTTTGAGATATTCCTCATCCTGTCTCTCCTTGGGTGCTCGTGACATGAGCGATGCACAATCTGTATCTGCTCAGTCATGCTTGAGCAGGAGAGGATAGTGCACCACCTTTATTATTTATACAGGGATACAATAAGATTCTTTGCAGTGGAGGAGGGAAAAAAAAATTGATCCCAAGTATACTGTTTCCTATTGAACTAAATAGATTTTTAATCGAGTCTCTGTTCCTTTGGGTAATTGACTCAACAGTGTGGGCAAATTAATTTCAGATAAACTATAGCTGGGATTTTCCAAGGAGCATGAGGGTGCTGGAGGAGTCAGCTCCAGTGCAGCAGGGCAAATATCTCAATTCCTCTGGTTTTCCAGGCACATTGCAACCCAAACGTTTAGACCTGGAACTGAATTCAGGAGCTTTTATGCAGACTAAGCTCCTGCTGAAGTCAGTCAGAACACCGATTCAGAAGACACAGAAAATGGCTCCCAAAATCCCCAAGTGCTCCCAAATGTGTTACACACACATAACCTCCTCCCCGCATTTAACAACCTAATCTGAATGTGGTTCTTTGCAGGGCACTGTTGTTCAAGTCTTTCTGTGATTTTTGGTATCAGCACCTCGTTCAGGATCTTATCTGGGTCTAAAATAAGTTGAAATAAGTTTATTTTCCAGTGACCCACCCAGAGACCCACTCCTGTGGTGACAGGTGACGAGGGAAATCAGCATCCCAAGACCCACTTTGCTCTGTGTTCCAGCTCTTTTCTGAGAAGCCCGTTGGAAAAGCAGGATTTTGGAGCGCTCCTGAATTCCATTTAAGTCACACACAGGCACGGAAAAATACATACACCATGATTTGTAGCTCGGAGGTTCTTGGGGCATCGCTCCTTTCGGGGTTTCCCAAATCCAGAGCCCTGGAGAGGCAGGGAAAGCTGCATTCCCTTGTCCAGGCTGGCAGCAAAGCAAAGGCCAGAGGAGGAGCCCGAGGGCTGCATTTTCAGATGTGATGGCTTTTGTCTTGTTGAGACAGGCAACTTTGGACGTTTTTCCTCCCTCCAATGTCAAACCTATTAAATCCTAAAGCTTTTGCACAGAACTCTGTACCTGCAGCAACATACAGACGAAACACTCCTGCCAATATTTTGTAAGGAAATGAAAAATACACAATTTCAGAATTAGTAGCTGCTTTCCACTGCTGAAAAATTATATTCTGCAGACTGAAAGCAATAAAAACACTGTCGTTATTAAAGAAAATCTGCTGTATGGGAAGATTTTGCATTACATATTTTGGTGCCTTAGTCATCCAACTTCAGTAATTAAAATCAACTAAACTATAATTAAAATTAAATTATTCCTCAGTTGCCAGTTGCAACCATCATGAAATCCAGGAATGTGGCAAATCATACTCTGTATTATTTACATGTCATCAATGAAAGGGTGAGTGTGTATCTATATAATTTTCTCCCCCAAATAAATCGTAATACAAATAATTGCAGTATTTTTCCTCTGTGCAGCTGTTTGCAGAGCTGGTGAATTGAAAGGACTTGCCATATTTTCTCTTTTATTCTGCAATATCCTGTTAACCTGGCTGGTCATATTTGCATATCCTGAGTTACCATCCAAAATTTTGAATTCTGGTTGCCCACGGTTTGGCCATGGAAAGGATTGAAATGATGCTAAGCACTGGATGGAAGCTTAGCTTGGATTTGGAAAATAAAGGTATGAACTGGACATAAAGAGAATAAATTAAATGAAAATTTAAAAAAAACCAACAACATATAATTTCCATCTGAAAAGCAGCAAACTGTTGTTTTAGGGTCTTTTTGCAGTCTAAATAGAACCTTTGTTTAGAAGACTTTTTCCAATAGCAAATACTAGACCCCACTAAGATGAATTTCCCAAGTCCATGTAAAAGCCTGTGTCCCTTTTCCAGGTCTGCCCAGCAGTAAGGATGAAAGTCAGAGATGGGGAAAACTCCTTTTTCCCTCTTCTCTGCTCCCCTTTTCCTTGTTTGCTTATTTGCCTGGTTTGATGCTCTGGGATGCAGGAGCCAACCCTCTTATGCCAACTCAAATATTATTCCTTTTCCCCTCTGAAGTATATTAATATGATATTTAATAGTGTCTAGAAATTATCCTGTGGAAGGAGAGAGAATTCACCCACAAAATTTCTGGACTGCTAAAGGGAATTCGGGATATTACGATAAATTTTTAAAATAAATATTGAACACATGGTTTAGCTGGTTTTCCTTCCTTTCCTTTGCAGGTAATATGAAATTAAACCCTATTTTAAAAGAGTTTGCTTGTTCCCCCTGTTGCTGAAGTCATTGCCCTCATAACTTTGAGCTCAGCTGAGCTGTTAATTATTCTGCACTGACAGGCTCCTGTTGGCCCTTCTTACTGGTTTGGTCCATTAATTTTTTTTCCAAAACACAGCACCTGCTGAACAACCCTCCTGCTGCTTCTGACCCCTCCTCAAACCCCGTCCTGGAGGTTGAAACAACCTCCTTGCCCTGGCAAAAGGAGATGTTGGACAAATGTATAGGACACCTGAGACTGGTAAGAAATGAGCCGGGTCGATGAGGGTAAATTGGGGCACTACAAAAGGTTCCTAACAGGGAATGGAGTTCCCTTCTCCTCCCACCTTCTCATCAAATCTTTCTATTTTGACTGCAGAAGAAATAAATTAGAACACTTTTTCCTGCTTTTCACGTGGCAATGATGTAGCTTTTTCTTTTAATTTATTTTCTTTATATGCAGTTTGTCCCTTTAATGTTCACAAGTCCAAGCCAAACTCCCCTTCCCACGGTGCCATCCACTGCTCAGCACCATTTCAGCCCTGACCTGTCCATCCACTGGGCAAAACATGCCCAACCTCCTTGTCCTGGCCAAAGGAGGTGCTGGATAAATGTATGGGTTATCTGAGGCTGGTGAGAAATGAATTGGGTCACCCAGAGTAAATTGGGGCACAGCAAAAAGCTCCTACCAGGGAATGGAGTCCCTTTCTGCTCCCACTTAACCCTGGTGTTATTCCAGAACAAGCCTCTTGGAATTAGGGGAGTTATCCTGGCTTAACACCAATGTAACTGAGAGCAGAATCTGGCCCCGTGCTCTTGGCATGACTACTTTTTTGGCAAATTTGGCCACTAATGCTCTCCCTGGGTTTTGAGCTTACATTTAATGGCATTACATTTATTTTAATATTTTTTTAAATAGCTAGTGTAAATTGATTCCACTAAAAAAGAAAAAAAAATCCCTTTACCTACTCGCCTTCATTTGTATTTCAAATGGCCCATTACATTTTCACTAACAATCATTAGAGCTGTGTGAGCTTATTGAAGCTTGGTCTTGGACTGAAACTGTAAAAACTGCCGGCTCTGGATTTTTTTTATGCTGAAAATAGCAGTAGAAAAGGACTTTTTTTATTATAATACATGGCTACGTAACCTGAAATACAGTTAAGCTGCGGTGAAGAAAAGCTGCATTATTTTTTCAGGTCCTCCAGTGGAAAATATGGGCACAGCTTGGATCAGCTCTGATATGCTGGTCAATCTATTAATATTAAATATTCCAGATTTAGCAGAGCCACTCGCTGTAATTTCAGTTTCTAGCCCAAGAAGTTGGTTCAAAACTTTGAGAGGCCACAAGCACACACAGCAATTCAAGCATGAGAAAGAAAAGGAATCCTTACAAGGATTTCCACTCATGCTTGGTGATAATCCTAAATGCAAGGTGCGGGATGCAATTGTCACAGAGAGAGGAGGAACGCACGACCCTCGTGTCTGTGTCAGCTGTTTCTGCAGCAGGGTGGGAAAACCGGGTGGGAATGGCTCAGGTTTTGGAGGCAAGAGTGGGAAGGAGCTGGAGCACCAGGTGCTGGACCTGCTGAGCGTGATGTCCCACGGCCACTCCGACAGCGCCTGCCACGGGTGTCACCTGGGGCCTCTCTCCAGGGCCTGGGATGATGCATGGCCCCTTCAGTCCTCGGCATCCGAGGGGTATTTCCTGGGACAGTGTCGGCCAGCTGGATCTCCCCATTGCCCATCTGTCTGAGCAGAGGTTGGGGCATCCCCTGCCCTGCTGGCAAGTTCTTGCCTACTGCTAATTGCACCTCTTCTAATTGTCCCCATTAATTCAGAGGAGAAAAAACAAGTATTAATACGGGTATTTACCAGGCTCCCAAGCTGTGCTCAATCCCAGGAACACACTGAGGGAGTGAAGCAGCACAGGCAAGTGTGTACAGCAGACTGGACTGGTAACCTAAAAGCACTTGAGATATTGGTTTGAGAGAGGTAAATATGAAATCATACAGCAGGGTACAGCCATGTGAGGCTGAACACCTTAGTCCAGGTGCAATTTGGTGGGCTCTGAACAAATGTGGTGAACAAATACTTGAAGATACAAAGGAAGTTTTTTACTTTGTGCTCTTGGCTGACCTAATCCTGCCAGCCCCCACCTGTGCCCCTTTCTGCGTTGTCTCCCAGCCTGGCTGCTTCCTGTTTTCCTTGCCTACATGTCCATTTAAAGGATTTCTAATTATCCTCTTCTCTGCTTGTTGCCTTCCCTTCATACAGGACAATGAGAGCGTAACAATATGACTGGTATTTTTTTCCCAAAGAACTACCTTGAATTTATTTTCATTTAACTCCTCCACATGGCTTTTTCTGGGCCAGCTCCAGTTGTATCACTCTTGCTTGCATTTTTCTCCTCGTGAGCCTCCTCCCATGCCGAGCCATTGGCAGGTCCCATCCTTTCACATGACTTCTTCCAGGCCGTTGATACTTAGAGTGAATAGTGCTGTCCTGACATTGATCTTGTTGTGCTCCAGTAGTCACTAAGAACAAACAATATTAGGTTATAGCATTGATTTCATGGATTACAATTTTTTTCCCAATCATGTTCTTGTTAAGCACCTTGTAAAATACATCATGGCACGTGTTCATCTCTTCAGTTTCATGGTGAGGAGAATCCAGTGTTGGCAAGTGCCTTCATACTGGGAAAACTCCTCCTCCCCAGTACCAAGGAGTTATCAGAGGTTGGTTCAGAGTCCTGTGCTCTGGGGAAACTTCACATCAGCCCGTATCACCCAGTACAGTATTTCAAATTATCATAATTTGCAAGCGACTGGACAAGCTGAAGATGGGTATCACGATCTAATAAAAACCTAATAAAACTTTCAAAGTCACTCTGGTGCTCTCAGGGGAGTGTTATGCAATCCCTGCTACTGTGGTGGGAGCCATCCCCTTCCAGCTAATCTGCTGTGAAGGAGAGGTGCAGGCAGAGCTGGGAAGGCCTAAATGGCTTTTCATGTCCTCACTGTCGAGCACTTCTTTTTTGGAAGGACTGCAGACTCTTTTGTCAGGCACAGAAGTCACTAATGATACTTTTCAAAGTAGCTGTGCTGTGGTTTGATGGGAGAGGAGCTAATGTGGCCATGCGAGTGAGGATGTATAAACACACCCATAATTTCATTAAGTGCTCTTCCTAATTATTTTATATATTAATGCACTGCCATCACTGCCTGCCAGATAACCTTTCATGTGGAGTGCAGAGCTAAGAAGACATCAAAGCATGTTTGGCTGCTTCCTCCAATGTACAGTTTGGGAGGGGCCATTTTCTCAAGACATAAAAGTATAATAAAACGAAACTGACAACCAAATGTTGAGACAAGTGATATTTACAAAACAACCGCTTTGAAAACTGTGCATTTCAAAACACAGTGGTTAAACTAAGAAGGAGACTCTTGTTTACTTGAAAAGCTGCTCAGCCTGGTTTTGGTGCCACTGGTTGCAAAAGTGGTGACACCTTTTTTATTGGGCTTAAAAATTGAATTTAGAATTGCTAAACATAAGGTTTTCTCACTGGGAGATTTCAGTATTACAGAAACACAGACTCACAGAAGATTCTGAGTTGGAAGGGACCCACAAGGACCATGGAGTCCAACTCAGCCCTGCACAGGACCATCCCCAGGAGTCACACCATGAGAATGTTCTCAGATATGACATTGATTTCAGCATTTCTGCCTTCTCTTAATGGATTTGGTCATCACCAAAATACGTGCTCCTGACCCCACCCATGCAGCCCAATATATTGAGGGCACAGAGGTTCTGTGGACACACAGACTTGCTTATATAATCATAGCTGGCAGTAATCATTGTTAAGCTTATGTAAATTTAGAGTTCTTGTATTTAAATCAACAGAATTGTGGGTTGTAGAGAACAAAATCTGGGTGTATTTCTTTTCATTCATCCAAGGTTATGATATCCTGTGAAAAACTGGGGTGAAGAACTGGGAAACCAGGGCTGCTTGTGGGGGAAAAAAGGCAGGCACTTACAGAGAGAAATACCTTTGTTATTCTTCCTCAACCTTCCTAATCCCCAGCAAAATATTTTAAGAAGCGTTTCAGCGACATGATGGATGTAAACCATTTAAAAGTTTTATCGAGCTTTACTGTAGTGCAAATCTTAAAAATACTGTAGAAATTATATCAAGATTTTCAGTAAGGTTCCAAGCAGAATTATGAATAAATGGAAAATTGATTTCATATCGGAAATAGATGCCAGGCAGATTTTGCATATCGGGTAGAGCAATGAAATTACGTTTATTGCTGTTTTGGTTTTTTCTTTTTTTTTTAAAAGAAAGCACTTCAGCTCAGGTAATAATTGTACAGTCTATTATAATGATCCCAGGAGGTGCTTAACAGTGTTGCAATTCTAAGTTTTTACACTTTTATTTTTCATTTGAAGAAAAACTTGTCACAATAAAAGTGATGCATTAACAGAACATCACTTCCCTTTTTTTTCTTTATTATGCGTATTTAGATTATTTCCGTGAAATTGCTTATCAAATCCCACAGGCCTTTAAAGATAACTGAACAGTTACCCATTTGTGTTAACTCTGGGATATTGTGCAAGAATTTGTGATGGGACAATGAGAAGACAAAGTGCTCTCTGAGATTAATATCTTCCTTTTTTGGCATCGAAGGGCCAGATTTTCCAAGCTCTGTAAGGACTGAATGAGCAGTGCCTTGTGGGGCTTTCAAGACAACTGCATTGTCACAGCAGGAATCAGATTCTCTGAGGGTCAAAAAATCCCATCAGTTTGTCTACTCCTACTTAGAGGTGTTTGAGTACTCATAAAAATATGATTCTGAGGTTTTTAAGTACTCTTGAGTTTTGGCAGATGGACTCACCACAACAATATCTTTAGTGGTGGGGACAGGAAGGTTTGATTTCACACACTACTTAGATTTCTCTTCCTTAGAATCACAGAATCATTTAGGTTGGAAAAGCCCTCTAAGATTGAGTCCAACCCTTCCTCCAGCCCTTCCAAGTCCACCACAAACCCCAGTCCCCCACATCCACATGGCTTTTAAATCCCTGAGGGATGGGGACTCCACCACTGCCCAGGGCAGCTCATTCCAATGCTTTGTAACACTGACACATTACAAAATAAGTCTTCATACACAAGATAATTTAGGATACTATCTTTCCTTTTCTCCAGTGAAACAGCTGGGTTTTCCAAGCATTTTTTCTGGGTGTGTTCATGTTTCTAGCATCACTCAGTTTGTATCATGACCACGGTGGTCCTGCAGAGAGGAACAGAAGTGGGAACTGTCCTATGCTGGCTCTTCAAACAAACCTGAGCATCCCATGACTGATTGAGGGCACGGAAAACCATGTGTGTGGTGGATAAATCACAGAATCCCAGAATGACTGAGGCTGAGAAAGACCTCCAAGATCATCAGGTACACCCCGTGCCCGATGCCCACCTTGTCCCCCAGCCCAGAGCTCTGAGTGCCACGGCCAGTCTTTCCCTGGACACCTCCAGGGCTGGGCACTCCAACCCTCCCTGGGCAGCCCCTGCCGAGGTCTGACCACCCTGTCCAGAGAGAAATTCCTCCTAGAGGAATGAACCCAGGCTGGGATGACGCAGTGAGAATTAGGCTGATAACTGATCTTGCATGGACTCACACTCCCTCTCTGGGGCTGTTCCCAGGAACAGCACCTGGCGAGGTGGCCACGAGCGCTGGGATGCGGAGGAGCAGCTCGTGGCACTCACAGCACGCTGGGCAATGTTCAGGGCTGTCAGCTCTGCCGTGCCCAGCACGAGCGAGCAGATGAGGGTGCATTAAAGATTCAGAGGCGCCCCAAGACTCTGTCGCGGCGCTGGGCTGTGTCAGAGAGCGCTGCCAGCTGAACTCATGCAGTAAAGAAGAGTGATTATACATCCTGTATGTAATCACGGAACATATGTTGGAGTGGCACATGAAATCTGGGCACACTTTGCCCATGTAGTAAAGACCGGGAAAATTATGAACAAGCTACAGAAGGAAAACAACTTGCCAAATTTTCCCAAACCAAGCAGGAGGTTCCAGCGAGCTGGAACTCCGCACGGTATATTCTTGAGGGGGTTTTGGAACAGAAAGCTGGATATGTCTATAGCATGTTGGCAATGCTCATGATATAAAGAGCAGATGTCCTCACCTCCACCCACACGATTATGGCTGCCAGTTTTTCTAATATCTTCTGCCTGATGAACTGTCCAGTTGCAGGAATTTAGGCAGAAAAATATAAATGATGTTTCTGAATTTGGGATGTTTTACTAGATGTTAACCTCCCAGAGCTGGTCATGGGAAAAAGACAAAAGCAGACCAAGCCAAACCATGATTTGTCTTGCAAAGGAAATTTAGATAAATAGATATTTATAAAAAAGAATTTTTTGAAAGCTCGTAGCTGTTCAAATTTATGGAGATCAAAGAAGAAGAGGAGAAATACCTGCTTAGAGATAAGAGCAAAAGAAGCTTGAAAAGTCTTAGGAGTAAAGGGAATTACAGTCCTGGTTGTTTTCTAGATGGCAATAGTAGAACAAGAGTAAACAGAGCAGTAAAGATGACACTGTTGAATAAATATTCCTGTTTTATAATGCAGAAAGAAGTCAATTGTAGTCCTTCTGTCACAGGATGGTGAACAACTTTCAATATGTGGACAAACAAAATGTTGATAACAAATCAGGGCAATGGGAAGCAATACTAATAACGCTAAAAGTATGGGAAACAAGCCACTAATATTAATTCCAGGTGAAATGCTGGCATGGAAACCTGACTATTCAATTAATGAAGTGCTGATCTCTGCTCTGTGGGGACCAGGGACAGCACTCAGGGAATGGCTGGAGCTGTGTCAGGGCAGGGTCAGGTGGGATCTCAGGGAAAGGTCCTTCCCCCAGAGGGTGGTGG
>JAWWEW010000166.1:33948370-33976714 GCA_035583185.1 Anabacerthia variegaticeps
GGCTTGGAGCACCCTGGGCTGGTGGGAGGTGTCCCTGCCCATGGCAGGGGGTGGCACTGGGTGGGCTTTGAGGTCCTCCCAACCCAAAACATTTGTGATTCTATGACTGATCCACCACACAGCTGGAATACTTTGTGGTAGGACTGGTCACACCAGAGCTGAGTGATCACGCTGGGAATGGGGCACATGGGGAGGAGTGGAGCAGTTTACACATCTCCTGGTGATCACAAGGATCCCAAGTGGATTCAGTGATTTTGCAGGATCATGGCATCTCCCAGGAGATTTCACTTTGCATGGCAATTGCATGCAGTTAGTGTTTATGATTAGAAAAAAAATCCTGGAGTTCTTTTCCTCGTTCTGGGCACACACAGCATTCCTAGGGGCTCTTCCTGCAGGCTCTCATGGAGCTATTAATGTTCTGCATCGATAGCAAATGCATTGACCAAGTGGCTCCATCATGGCCATTGCAGCCTATTACTAAAAATTCCTTAAGCAGGCTCCATACAGTGGAGTTTGCTGTCAATTAAGGGGCTATTCCTCCAATGCCAGCACGTCAAATAGCCATTGTCTGAGTTCAATAACCCTCTCTAATTAAGTATTTACTAGATTCCACTATTAAGCCACTATTAAGCATCTTAAAAACCTTTATTTATTATGTATTAATCAATAGTCCTTTCAGAGTATTGGATAAGTAAATGAAGTTATTACGGGTCCTTCTGGTTTAATACTTTTAGTACTGCTGAAAAATACAGAAATTTAGCTAAGTAAATGCAGGTAATACTAAAAGTCCTGTAAATGCAAGTGAGAGGCACAGGCTGAGAACTAAATCTATGTACAAACATTAATGTCCATGGGCTGGGTTATCCCTCTTTCCCATCCTCCTGAGGGGTGACAGAAACAAGGGGCACCTCTCACTCCTGATACTCAGAATGAAGTTGGGGTTCCACCCCTTGCACCAGTTCTGACCCTATTTCCCAATTTCTCTTTCAGCCCAGAACGGATCCGGGTGAATAATAATTTCATCTACATGAACATCACTTTGTTTGCCAATAATTTGATAAAGATTTCCCCACCATGGCAATATGTGAATATGTTTACATAAGGAAACAGCAGTGAATCCAGCAGCCTAATCGGAATCCACAAAGGAACTCTGAAGTGCTTACAATCCTCTGCTCCCTTTTGGATTTCTCCCAATACCTTCACTTAATGATCACAACTCGAAAACGCTCGCATTGAACCAAATGTCTTAGACTAATTATGTGTTAGTATCTGATAACATTTTGCCACAAAAATGTTTGTTTGAATGTATCTTATCAAAGTAATGTTTGTGCCCAGGATTAGCCACTGCTTGGCTAAAGATTTATGTAATCAGCTTATTTTAAGATTAATTCATGAAAAAAAATACAAATACCTATTACCACTTAATTTGTATAATAGATATTTACTGTATTTTAACAGTGCAATTAAAAATTAATATGGACTGTAAAACCATAAGGTCATGTAAACACTCCACTATTTATTTGGTAGTTCACTTATCTTTTATCCCAAGATGTGATTATGCAGCCCAGACCTTTCAGGTTTGCAGAATGGGGAAAGGTCAGGAGTGGAATGAGATGAATATTCTCCCCTCAGCCCCGAGCAGACGTGTACACACAACGCACTGTCCCTGCTCATCCATCACTCCCGGCCGGAGCCGTGCCAGAGGTTCCGGAGCATGGAAGTGGATTGATGGAGCCCAAGAGGTGACTCGTCCCTGGGGTGGGAAGCTGAAGCTACTGAAAGAGCAGTCGGATAAAACTGTCTCTTGCCCCAGTCCTTTCTTTAGTCCAGGCTCTACTCTGAGAGCAGACAGAGCTTTGCGTGTGTTTGATCACAGGGTTTGGCCTTGGCCACGAGGTTGGAACGTCGGCAGCTTCAAAGTCTGCCGTGTGAGTTTTCTTTATGCACTCCCAAAAGTTTCTGTCCAGATTAGAGCCTTAATTAGCGCTTCTTTTTCTTGCCTGTTTTGCTTCTGTCTGCCTGTGCTCAGGTTTGCAGCCTGCCCATGACCCTGATGTGATGCTGGGGGCTCTGGGAAACAGGTCTTCCCAGTGTCCCTCTTCAAAGGGTTCCCACCGTGATGCAAACCCCCCAGGGGATCACCCTGAGAGGGGCAGGAAGATTTGAAGGGCTGAAAACTCTTCTCTCTTCACTTTGGTCCTGTTCCAGCTCCAAAATCAATGTTAAAACTATTCCTGGGACCTTACCAGCACCCAAAGGTTGATACTCACCCAAACAACTGTACCCTCAAGGTCTGAAAAACTAGATTTAAATCTCCTAGGAATACACATTTGACAGATTTTAAGCATGGCTGTGGACTAAAAATAACAAAAGACCAGTTTTTCTTTCAATATTTCATCACTCCAGTTTCAGTCTGAGGTTAAACCTTCGGAGTTAAACCCAATTTTTAAATGAGTTCTTGGGTTTTGCTGATCTTCAAACAAATTTGTGTTTCAAGATCAGCTTTAATCCCAACAAAAAACATTTCCTCTGTGGAAGGCTCCCAAATATCAAATGCAAGCTGGTTTAAAATTACAGTTACTCACCTGAGTTTCTGAACTCAAGAAATTAAATCCAGGACAAAAACCTAAGGAATTCTTTCCTGCTGGCTTTATTAGCATTTCAGAAGCAGGTCCAAGGTCCTCTATGGGCATAGTCCATATCATCATTTAATAATTCAGGCTTGGCTAGCAAAGCATGGATGTGTCATAGCTAAAAGTCCAGTCAAAGACACATCCATATGTTCAAGGTACATCTCGAAGGAAGGATTCCCTGAGTGTTTTCTTCTGAGACCCACAGGTCAGCACGGAAGAGCTGCCCTGAGAGCTGAATGTGCCACTAATAACAGAGCCAGTGGCAATACCTGACAAGGAAAATTTGCTGGATCTTCCTTATCAATTAGCAAAACATTATCAATTTCTTACCAATCCTTGGCATATCAAGACAATTAAACAGCTTTGCTGCACCGACGCCACTTCCCCAGCAACTGAGTAATAAAAAAACTGTTATTCCACAGTAATTTCTAAGTTTTAAAAAATATTTATATCCAAATAATAATTTCTCTTTTTCTTGTTGCTCTTTATCATTGCTGGCCCAATGCTGGCATCACCCATGAGGTCTGCATTGATTGTGGTGGTTGGTGCATTGTTCCCCAGCAGGAAAACACTCCTGTTCGACCAAATCTGACAAAAATAAACCTGCATGAATGTTTTTCACACCACAGAAAACAAAACCAGGACCGAGGATGGTAAAACATAACCATAGTTACTCAGGAAAGCTTTGCCAGACTATCTGGCATCTTTGAACTGTCTATACAAATCATTAGATTGCAAAATATTTCTGAGGGAAAAACAAATTAAAAGGTCAAGTCTTTAACACACAAACATGCAAAAACCTCCCCAATATTAATTATTTTCAGTGTAATGTAATACTAACCATTGCATAGAGTTCTGTCACAGAAGAGGAAGAATTTAATTGTGCCAGTGTGATTGTCCTGGGAATTGGGGAGCCTGCCGTAGGTAGGGAGCTTGATTTCAGCCTGCAAACGCATTCACAGCCTGCATTGAAAAGGCATTTCCATGCCACTGAAAAGCAGAGGTGTCCCCCTCCTGCAAAGAGGGAACAAAGAGGGTTTATCTTCTCTTGAGCAAGAAAAAAAATAAAAAATAAAAATATTAACTGCTTACTGTAAGCTCAAGAAGAAATGTGGGAGTAATGATGGATGGCAAAACTTGAATGTTTTCTACCTAAAGACATCTGGGTGGTCACAGACTAATTCAGCATCACAGCTCCTGTCACCTCTTTGCTCCTCAAAGATGAGCTGCAGGACTATTTCAGTGGCAAATTTTACGACCCATTCATTGGCAGCATCTCTTGTGAGATGTTCTCATATTCAACTGGGTTTTATTTTTCTTCTCCTTGCCTTGCAGTGAAGAAAAGTGATCCCAAAGTGTGGTAGCTCCCTGTTTACTCAGGGATTTTGTTTGGTTTAGTTTTCTTGTTTAGTTGAACTCCAGACACCAGGCAAGAAGTATTGTCTTGCCATTGATGTTTTGCTTTAGATTTGTGTTGTTATAACACAAAGTTATGGAAACCATGTAGCAGTTTCAGGTTAATTTGTAGTTATATTTGCTGGCTTATTTCATTGCATTATTAAAACATTTAGTACCGTATGTGTCATTAATATTCCAAAAAGTAATTAGCATATTTAATCAAAAACAATTAGGAGCAAGCATTGCTTCCCTTTTTAAGTGATAAAATATTTATGGCTGGAATAAACAAATGGAAAACCAAAAAGCACTTTGAGGTGTTGATTTCACACACAGAAAGCAAACCAACAAAAACCTCACCCAAAAGAAAGAAGGAGAAGACTCCTCTCGAGGATCACAATTATCAAGTTTCTGGTTTAAAACAATCCAGTTTTTCTCCACTTCCTCCATATTGTAGTGAAATAAGATAGGAGAATTAGGGAAAAAATGTGGAAATGCCACATTGGAGCCAACTTGTGTAGATCTTTCCTGTGAGGCACAACCATGGTGGGCACTGATTTGAGGGTCTGGAGACCACGGACAGAGATGGGAAAGCCAAAAGTGTGATGGATCCAGTTGGAGTTATGTTTCAAGAAATTCCTAGTTTTATGTTCATTTTAGAGCCAGGAACATGAGGTAATAGAAAAGACCTCCCTCCTTCCTTGCTGGGACTTTAGAGGTCTTGTTGGAAGAAGCTGTGTACCATCGCAAACACTCTTCAACCAAAACCTCAAAATAAGATTTAAGACCCCTTGACCATTTCCTCTCACTTTTCCTCTGCCTAATTGTGCCCTTTAACCAGCTCTATTGACACACCAGTTGATATTCAGGGGGACATCCCACCTATCAACTTTTCCACCTGTAGCACATCCCAGATGGATGATGCTGTTTCCATGGCCAGGGGTGATCATTGCACTAACCCAAATATTATCAGGTTAGTTTTAAAAGTCATGAGCAGGACAAGCCCTTTTCCAAGCGCTTAGTAAATGGTTTTGTGCTGAGGGACTAAGATGGAATCATGGAATGGTTTGGGCTGGAAGGAACCTCAAAGCCCATCCAGCCATCCCCCTGCCACGGGCAGGGACACCTTCCACCAGCCCAGGGTGCTCCAAGCCCCGTCCAACCTGGCCTGGGACACTTCCAGGGATCCAGGGGCAGCCACAGCTTTTTTGGGCGACCTGTGCCAGGGCCTGCCCACCCTCACAGGGGAGGAATTTTTTACCTATTATCTCATCTAATCCTCCTCCCTTTCAACAGGGACTTCTTGTGGAATTTGCTGGTTGCTCTCTTCCTTTATATTAAAGAAAAAAAAATTCAACAACAGCAGACAAATCCTTTGTTTTCTGCAGTGCAGAGCAATAGGTTTTCACAGTGACTTGGAACCATCCCCAAACCCCAGGCTGGCCGGGGTGGGTCGGGATGGAAGGGGCTGGAAAGCAGCTCCCACACAGGTTTATAAATAGGTTGTGCTTCTCATCCTGAAACATTGCTCCACTTTGCCTGCTCCGCTGTAAATTAGCACGTTCCTCTTTAACCAGAGTCAAAAGAAACAAAATACATATGTAACACTGCTGCCTCCAACACGTGAGGGGAGGGAAAAAAACCAACAACTTATGAAATGCGGAAAACATTTGTTCAAGTCTCCAAGGAAAATGAAGTCAAACCAAACAAGCATATAATATAGATGTACGCCTCATGGGCAAAGTTACCTCTAAGCCCATATGTTTTAACAAATTAAGAGGTAAATAATTTGCTGAAGGTACAGTTCAGCCACGTCAGAACACCTCTGGAAATGAGATATCTCTGCCTTTCAAGTGGCGCTCCTTATCAAAAGGTTTATTTCTCCACTTTTTAGAAGGATAACACACCTTGTTTTGTCTCAAGGAATACTCCTGTAAGTAACTATTAACCCTTCAGGGCCTCTGCAAATGATGTGGTCATTTGAAGTCTAGCCTGCTTTGCTGCTCTCCTGTCTGCCAGCAGCTGAGAGAGATTGATAAAATTCAGGTTTTCAATAGGGGAAAGCCACGAGGGACTTCCTTGGGAATGAAAAGAGACACAGAAAGGTTACTACATGTATCCAAGAGTCTGGTACATAATTCCACCGTTAAAACTTTAATTTATGAAAGAAATGCTCGTGCGGTTCCCAAATGGTTAAATTCCACTCGAACTTTTCATTTTAGTTAGTCATGAATATATCTAACATACAGAGGCCATCAGCATCTCGCCACTAGAGACTATAAAGTCTACTTACATAGGGTTCCTGGGATTTTTCATGTTCTTATGGAAAATATCTCTGAAATCCCCGAGCTGAAAATTTTGATCTCATTTGTGGATGTGAGTGATGCTGAGAAAGGGTTGAAGAGTGAAGAGAACACTTTTCTCGCATAATTTCATTTGTCAGGAGAATCTTGCCGCTGACATTGGAAGAGTGATTTAATTGATTTTAATCATACACCTGAGATTGGGAAATTGAGCCCTCTGTCCTGAAAAATAATTCTAGGCTTCCATGAGAATGTCTAATTTGCAGCTAATAGTTTTTTTCTTTTTTTTTTTTTTCTTGAAGTTTTGTTATGAAGTTTAGAAAATACAGATCAAAGGAGTCGGCAGCAAGTCAGGGCTGTTGTGTCTCCATCTTCCCGGGGTATTAAAACACCCATCTGCCTGCAGTGTAACGAGGTGCTGCCGTGGGTTTGGACAGGCAGGAGAACAAAAGCTCTGACTAAAGAGCACATTTTGCCTTCAGAGAAGAGAGACTTTTATGTGCTGAGTGCAGCCTGGAAGACTCGGAGAGCTGTGGTACCTCATTCCTGTTCACGTTTAATCCCTGAATTTCACCTGTCACCGGGTGTAGTGTTTGTAAATTGCTCAGATATGCCAAGGAGAGCCTCGTTGTGTGCTCAGCATGCTGCAATGATTTATTCTAAATAAATAATTCCTTTTTTTGTATCTCTCCATTCAAAATAAACAGCATTGTTCAATTACAAATATTAATAATATAGAACACGAGGACAAACCCAAATAACTTTTTGGATTATGAAGAACCTGTGTGTCTTATATTTTTTTTTCACAGTAAAGTCTCCATGATCTTTACTACCTCTATCAGCTGTTATTCAGAGGGGGATTACAGGCAGCAAGAAGTTTCCCTTTCCACAGTGCTTGAACACTGAGGAAATACTTATATTACAATACAATACTTATATTACAATACAATACTTATATTTCCTCAATACTTACATTTTCTTCAATGCAAGTTGTTTGGGATGTAAAACCCAAGAGTCCTGATATTTTCTTTTGTGTAACAATCCTGAAAATTTCCATATTGGATTTGTACTCAGAGAATTTTATATTTCAAAACTGTACTGACAATACTGTTAAATAATCACTCATTTTTTTTAGTGCTCCCTCTTGTATGGAAACAAAAAAAAAATTGACTTTATTGATTTCATGGCCATTTCAAGGAGGTGGGAAACCACAGGACTAACTGGCATAAGAGCTTTCGATGCAGAGATGGGTTTAATTTAAGGTGTTTCAGGGCTCAGCCATGGCAAATGCCACTTTTCAGTCTGGCACTAAGGACCTGGAAGTCTTCTTATCTGTTTTAATCAGAGGTTGATTTTATATGATACCTATAGGCTGAAATCTCCTCTTTCTGCTGAGGAATCAAAATTGTTGAGTCAAGTTTGTGACAACTGATTGAAAGGATTCAGACTTTTGTTTTCTAGGCTTACCAATGTCTCGTGAAAACTCCAAAACCTTTGAGAATTTCTCACCTTTCTTGCTTTTTTGGCAGTGCAGTCACTAAGGGAGGAGACGCTCTAAGGAGCTGATAAGCTTGTGATTGGTGTGATTTCTGCAGCAGCAAAAATATTTATATTTCTGCACAAAGAGAAGTACCAGCTCCTGGTGAGGCAGGGACAGTTTGCATTTTGGCACAGCTGCCAAAACACAGATACCCCTTGTGCCCATATTAGTGAGGATTTGGGGTGTCCCTGTGAGCTTGGATAAATTTCGAAGTGTTATGCTGATGCATATTTAGCAAAGGTGCTGCTGCTCCATGGAGCTTTGGGCTCCTGTGTAGAGGGTTTCTTGCTTCTAACAGGTGCCTGGATATAGGGAATAAGTCACCCAAACTGTTTGGTGGAAGGGAAATGTCCATGCTGGGACAAAAGAAAGCAAACTAGAACCCCCCAAATCTTGGCTTTGGGTGTTATGGCTGTGCACAGATCCATGAAGGTCAACACAAGTGGGAAAAAGTGTCCTGGCTGAAAATCCACTCTGGGTCTGAATTATCAAGAGAACTTGCTCCAGAGGAGCTGTGACTGCAAGTGACAGGGCCATCACACTAATTCCATCCTTCTCTTCCGTATTCAATGGGATACAAGCCACTTTCCTGGCAAATTCAGTCTAGGAGAGGACAGAGCAATGAAGACCAGCCCAACTCCTGTCTTGTGAGTTATTTTACTCATGTGCAGCACCAGAATATTTGCAGCCAGGGGATATATTTAGCAAGGAGGCCTCAAATGCTTGTTTAATAATTGGTTCATGTTTGTAAAGCAGTTTGATATTGACCAGAGCTGTGCAAGGGTTATTATTATATAAAATGCTATGGCTCGTTGTCCTCCTCTGGCTGGAGCAACCACAACAATCCTGATGACGCCTGTTAATTTTGCTGACTCTTTTATCATTGCCCTCCATTGGTGATTAAGTGTCATTTGTCTTATAATTTTAATGTTATCTTTAACACACATAATAAAGTTTACATAATTATAGCCTATTAATATAATTTACATTCATGTTACTGGCAAGGCGAAGGAAATGTTTCATCACCCAGCGTGTAATTTGGCTTATTTAACCATTTCCTTTTAATTTCCATCA
The DNA here is from genome assembly GCA_035583185.1 of Anabacerthia variegaticeps. NCBI lineage: Eukaryota > Metazoa > Chordata > Aves > Passeriformes > Furnariidae > Anabacerthia > Anabacerthia variegaticeps. The sequence goes on from JAWWEW010000166.1 coordinate 33,957,316, forward strand.
CTAGATCAGCGTGCCTTCCAAATGGAGATAACCTCAATAAATTCTCTTTTCAAGATTCTTATCTGTATTAAGTCTCTAAAGGTCTTGGTAGCAGGACTACGAAGAGCTGAAGGGGGAATGTTGCTGAACGTCTGCTACGGGAAGTTTTAAAAATTCACATTTTCTTCAGACAAGCAAGTGGGTCTTCCTAATGAAACCTGGGAACGAGGTGCTCTCACGGAAGCTTTGAAAGTGTGTATGCACTGCACTTCATAGCTGAGCTGTAACAAGACTTTAAATGAGTAAACAGTGTTTAGATTGAACATGAAAAGAGTCGGCATGAAAAGACAGGTTCAAAATATTACATGATGCTTTGCAAAAGTGTAAATGTGCCTGCCTTTATTTTTTTTTTTTCTCTCCTCTTGGTAAATGGCAAACGTTTACAACCCAACTAAAACAGTACCAAGAGAAATCCTGTGTTTGCTCTTTGGAAGATATTCAATAAATTATAGTGAGCTGCAAATGTCACTGGATTGGGAACTGTAAGAGCTTTACCTTTAAGTCTTTAAGTAAAGACTTGCAGCTGGTGCAGTGGCTTGGTAATCCCTAATGATAAGCTGCTTTTAATGTGGGGGTGAGGCAGTTTTCACACAGATATTACTGCATTAACCTTACTCTAGGTACAGTGCAGGTGTGCACAATATTGTGCTTTGCAGCCTTCCCTACTTTATTCTTGCCGAGCATCCGACGCCTGCTTTAACAGATCCTCTTATACCATGGTGAAAAGATTGCAGTTCAAGCCTATTATCAACAAAAACCTGCCAAAAGGGCTACATTGTCAGACTTTATGATGGTACTAACTATTCTGTTGTTCTCTGGAGACCAAACTTAGACCATTAAATTCACTTCATTTGTGATTTCAGTGACCTGGGCTGCAGACATAGGTCTTTTGATGTAAAATGCTAGTGCAGGAATCAATGGTACCATCTAGTTCTCCTTAAAGTATATCATAAAAGCGTAATGGTACTCTTCTAAACAAAAGGTGACACCACTCTTGTATAATACAATTATATGGGGATGATGTTTTCAGCAGAGTTTATTTGATATTATGATGTGCAAAGACTTTACACATTGAAATAAACTGCGTAGCTGAGTTCACTCCATTATTTTCAATAGACTGACTGTGTCGTCTGCACTGGAATATAGATAATTTTCATACAGTGGGGAGCTATTTTCATATCCTCTCCATGAAATAGATGAGATTATAAACAGGCTGGGATTACTCAAAAACCAACACAAGCCATGTCTACAGACCCATTTAAGACAAAGGCTGCCTCCGAAATGGTCTCCTTTGATCGGGAGGCTCCCAGGACTTGCTCCGTTTATTTGACAGATGACAGCTATTTATAGGAAATGTGTAGCATTTCTGAAAATTAAAATTTTACTAGTGGAATTTAAGGGTTATTTTCCACTCAAGGGACTAACGTTTCTGTGGAAAGGACCTTTTTTTTTATTTTTTATTTATTTATTTTTTTAATCCAGGCACCATCCTCAGTGTTAAACCTATTTGTAAACAAACCCATTGCGATAGCTCATCGCCAAACACTGAGCAGGTTTATAATTAACGAAATTGCTGCAACAAAATAAATGGGGAATTACCATGGCTGTCGGAATGTTTGTGTTGCTGCACAAGTGAGGAGACACCACTGCTGCTGGAGACTTGGCACTGGGAGCTTTCTGCAGCAAAAAAAAAAAGAAAAGAAAAGAAAGCCCAGGGCAATGCAAACTGGTGTTGGCCTTTGGCAGAGGGTCGCAACCAAACCAAAACGACAAACCTCGGGATTATCCCAAAAATCACAGGTCTGGGTATTCATCCTCCCACTTCCTTTTGAACCATTTTCCCATTTGAAATGCAGGAGGGACATTGTAGGGTCCAGCTCTGATGTGGAGGGAGGGTGAGGTGGTGTCTGACCATGCTTTTTGTGCTCTGGGCAGTAATCAGGAGATTCAGAGAGTTGCATGGAGGGTTTCTGCCAACCTCAGGAGGATGCAAGAGAAGGCCCAAGGATGATGTCAGGGTCACATACACAAAAAAACCCCAATATCATGGCAAGGGGCTGGGGTGGGAAAAGTGGAAGTGTGTGCTGAAGGTCAGTGATCAGGGACCTGGCCACCACAGCTGGCATCTCATTCTCAGTGCAGCCATCTGCTAGGGAGATATGGCCTCCTTCCTTCCGTGGTGTGGCTCTGAGCTTGCCCAAACACCTGGCATGCTTTCCCATTTTTCCAAAGGAATAATTACAGAAATATATGTTTAAAACCTGAAACTCACAATACGGAAGTATGAAAGGTCTTAATCTAAATCAGCTTCTTTAAATTAGCCCAATGAAGAGACAAACCTCACTGCATGCAGGGACAAGGGGAGGAATGAAGAGCCTCCTCCAGCAGCCACCAAGGGCAAAAGCCAGAGCCAACATGATTCAAGCACCACAAGAACTGTGTGTGTGCCCAAGCACCCTGTCTCCCAAAATATTGTTACCTAAAGCAGGTGAGGATCAAGAAGGAAATTGTTCTAAATTGAATGCTTTAAAGACCACTTGTTGGAGATTTTGTTTGAGAAATCATCAGTGGTGACTTGCTTGCTATTCCAGACTTGGGGTTACTGCTCCCCAAGGGTTGGGGACACTGAAATGCATCTGTGGTCACTGCATCTGCTCCCTAATAGCTCTTCTTGGCTTCACTCCCACTCTGAAGCTGCAGCTGCATCAGGAGCTTCACCTCTCCCTTGTAGTCACTCAGTGCTGCCGCTCATCTCCCTCTACCTGACCCTGTTGGCTTGCCTTGTCACAGGGGATACAGTCTGGAGCAGGTTAAAGGGGAGCAAAATCCCCAAGAAAAGGCATTTCTCATAGAGAAAAGGAGAGATCCTGCTCTTTTCTCAAGAGCTTCTTCTCTCTGTGCTCAGCGAATACTATTACTGCAGTAAAAAGTTTCTCCTTACACCCATTAACAATGTTTTAGCCTTTCTAATTCTAAATTTCAAGACTTTGCCCTCCTTTCCCCCCTTGCATAACTTTGTTTGTCACCTCTAGACCAGCAGGGCGTTGATGTGAGATGCAGCAGAAGGCAGGAGTGTTTGCTTGACCGAGGGGAAGGGTGGCCACGAGCAGTGGCCGACCTTCGGGGTGGGTGCATGTAAACACTGAAGAGACGAGCTTAAAACAAGAGCAACTTCATCCTAATTGTGTTCCTTCATTACATGGGCCCTTGCCTCCTGCTGGCATCGCCTCACGCTGTGTTCAGGGGGCAGAGGCACTGGGGAAGCAAATAGGTCATTCCACAGGGTGCTAATGCTGCAGCCAGGGCTGAGCCGCAGTGGCCTGAGCGTGACCATTAGTGCAGGTTTGCTTATGAATGGCTTTAATTAGTTCTGTCAGGGAGGGCTGGGAACCCAAAGGGCAGGAGCGTTGCTTCTTCGCCCATTGGGTGCTTGCAGTTTCTTTTTTTAATGTCTACTCTTGATGAACTAAAGTCTTGCAGTTGGACAAATGTTCTTAATTAAGCAGAGGCAGAAGCAGATATTCCACGGATATCAGGAGTTTCCTCAAACATGACATTTGAAGGACACTGGCTTGCAAAAAGCAATTTTTCCTGTCCTCCAGTGTTTGATCCTGCACATAGATGCCTTTTTCTTTTTAATTCTAATTTTACTTGCTAGGATTTCTCCAAATATTCTGAAAGTTACTAAAATAAAAAGGTAGAGTGTTTCCACCATCTCATATTTTTGGTGGTCACTAAATGAGAGAAAGAAGTAGGAAATTCTTCATCTCAAAAATAAAGTATTTTTAAATGAAGAGTATAAAACAAACCTAAAAATCCTGAACTTGGACCTGTGTCTCTTTCCATTTGATATTTCTTTGTAAGCAATACAAAATCTTTATGGAATCTGATACCCAAAGTTTACCACGTCTCAGAAACACCAAATTATTGGAACAAATAGGCCATGAATTTTTTATATATAAACAGACTGGATTATTTTTTTCCCTTTGTTTTATACACCAATTTATTTAATGACAGAGAAAGATTTTCTCCAAAGGTAAAATTTTAATAATTTGAGTAAGAAAGTCCATCTGTTACGTTAAGCAAGCAGGTTTGTTTACCACTTGCCTCACTAATCTGGGACAAACCAAACCGATCTGATCCAGTATCCTGCAGAACCTCAAAAATAAAAACTTGAGCATCCTGTGGCCTTAAATGCAAAGATTTATTTTCCAGTGCTGTTCATGGAGCTGTAGGGGGATTGTGGGACTCGGTTGGTGCCTCTGTCCTCCCTCACCCCTGGCCCAGAAAGGCAGCCAGCTCCAGGCTCCATCCCAGGGAGGAGAACCCCCTGCCCACGGAGCACAGGGGGATGGTGCTCCCACCCCTGGCTACCTGTTGAGATGACAAAATCAGGGGATGTCAGCTGAGCCTGGTAACAAAAATCCCTCGGAATTGCTCTCAGTCTGAACACCCGTGTTCGTTCTTTTGGGAAAGTTTATGCTTTAGGCAGAGCTTTTCTACAAGCTTTTACACCACACGTGTATACATTATACCTCCAAATTGCCTCCAAGCTGACAGTCTTTCGGGTGCATTAACTACTTTACTACCAAAGGGGCAGCCGGATTAATATATATATTTTTAAACCGCTGAAGCGAAATATTTCAGATCGGGCTTTTCTGCAAATCTTTGACTTGGTGTTCAAACCTGCAAACGAGCCCACCAGCAACAGCTCGAGTCCCTCAAAACACCCCAGCGCCTTGATTGATAAATACAACGTGTTTACACTGTGCCTCCTGCACGCTATTTTCTGTCAGCGCTAATTTATCTGGAAGTCTTAACCCGGGCGTTAGAAATTCAGGAGCGTTTCATAATGAGGGCTGTGGAAATAAATCACTCCCCGCCAAGAATATTCAAAGAAGTCGGCAAAGTCTTTCGCCGTGCGAGGAGCTGTGACACACAGACAGACAGACACATTAACCTCCTGGAAATCCGGAGAATCCAAGCCTTTTAAGTGTTGCCTCATGCAATTCCTCCATAAAAAGAGGCACGGAGCATTAAAGCTCTCTAGCACAAGTGGCTTTAATTTTGAAAGCCTCCACCGTAGACAGAGGAAGGTGGGGAAGAAGGAGGGGAAGACACAGCTCTGCTGTATGTATTTATATTATTAGGCTCAGATTATTATTATTTTCACTGCAGGCTTCCCTTCTGTTTCCCAGCGAGGCAGGTTTTGTCTCCAGCCTTCCCTGGACCTCAGCGGAACGCGGGGCTCTATTAAGCCGCCGTTCAATAGTTTGGTGATATTCAGACAATATTGAAACATTCCCAAATGAACTTTGCAGGGAGACATTTTCATTCGCTGCCTCCCTCCTCATGCATATTAACAAATGGTATGCAAGGCCTCATTTAATTCACTGATTTTACATTCGGATCACTTTCTCTTTTACAGCTATTTTTACCGGGCTTCATTAATCTTTGTTGAATACAATGGCATACATCTTTAATGCGGCCGCTGTCAAGTCATATTTCAGTAAGAGCTGCAAACTGAATGACAGCAAGCAATATTAATAAATTTAACATAGACTATATCAATTTTTAACAGAATGAATGTGGAAAGCTAAATGTATTATTTTTCGTTTAAATCATAGGGTTTATCACCGGTTAAGTAGCAGCGATTTCGGGAAACTTGTGACGTGCCGTACAAATAGATTTACATCTCATTAATAAGTAAATTAGGCAAATGCCTTTCAAGTTCAGACAAGTACATAAGTGTAATCTCCATATTAAAGGAGTAGTCTTTGATAAACCACTGAGGAATTGCAGCAGCCAACTATGTGACATGTTGCCAGTGCCTGAACTCTTCCACATTCCCACCTTTAATTACACTGGTTCATTACTAAAGAGATAAGTGTCTCTCCAGTTAAGATTCTATAAATGAGCAGCATGCGGGATCCTCCCAAATCATTTTTGCAGAAACCATGAAAAGGTGGTAACAGTTATGGAAAAACGAATTATCACCTGCTCTCTTTCTTCCTTCCCTGTAATAACATTAAAATATTAAGATGAATTCCTTTTAAATCTCGGAAAGAAATTGTCCATTAAGAGATGCTACTTTGTTTAAGAAAGAAAGAAGCGTTTAAAAAAAAAAAAAAAAAGAAAAGAAAGAGGAAAAAAAAAAGAAAAGAGAAAACTCTTCTGAATTTTTTTTTTAATTTCCCTTCATAAATCCCAACAGAGATAATTTGCTGTAAAATTTAAACCCAGTGAGAACTTGTCTGTCTGTGTTAAATAAAAAAGTTACGGTTGGTAGGAGACATGTTTTTGCAGTAGCTTTAGCGATTATAGGAAATTACATGCAAAGCCAGAGTTCTGATCCTAAGTTAATTTATAATTGGAAAAAACTTATTAATTAGCTATGTCATTCTAATTAAGAATTAGAGGAGTGTGCATTAGAAAGTCAGTCAATATCCAGCTGACAGAATTAAAAAAACCCACAGAAGTCTGCAAGCTCCATAGCTCTGTCCACCGTCTCCCCTGTCATCTTTTTAAGGATTTTTCTGAATGTCTAACAGAAATTAGCCCGTTAAATACAGATATCAAAGGAAATAAATTGGGAATTTTGTCATCCTGGAAGGGAAAGCCCTGAACTGAGCTGAGGTGCTTTACAGCACACCTTTTGGGCCTTTCAGAGTGACTCTGAAATGCAGCTGGTGTGCAGAGGGCCCTGCCCTCCTGCAGCCAGGGAAAGCAGCACCTGCATCCCTGTAGTGGTACCCAGCAGTTCCTGCATCCCTACAGCTGTATCCATCAGTACCTGCATCCCTGCAGCTGTATTCCTCAGCATCCCTGCAGCTCTATCCATCAGCACCTGCATCCCTGCATCTGTATCCAGCAGCACCTGCACCTGTATCCATCAGTACCTGCATTCCTGCAGCTGGATCCAGCAGCACCTGCATCCCTGCAGTTCCATCCATCAGCACCTGCATCCCTGCCATGGTACCCAGCAGCACACACTTCCCAACACCCAGGCACTCCCTCTTCCTACAAAAAAAATCCCCCAAAATATTCATGATTTAAGACAAAGGAGTTCACTCGGAGGCCCTGCCACAGTTGCAGGGGAAGAACTGCAAATTTTGCCAATACATTTATGTATAAACAGCGTGTGGGGATGCCTACATTTGCCTACACATATATATATATATTTATTTCCCATCCCACCAGCCTCAGTTCTCTTGGTATGTTCCCCCTTTAGGCCCTTTTTTTGAGATGATTAGAATTCATTCTTTAAGAAACACCCCATGTGTAAATATTTTTTTGTTAGTGTTTTTCTCTCTCCAGTGTGCTGGAACTTTAAAGAGCACTTTAATATGAAATTAGATAAAACGTTTTGACCTTTTCGGAATTAAAATTAATATGCATGTTACTGATACAGGCTTCATAGGTTTGAAATATACTTTTGTTTAGGCAAATATTGAAAGAGAGACAAACAGACTCTATGAAATGTAAAACACAGCCTAGATGGAAATAGAACCATTTCTTTGCATTCAGAATTGGCAAGGCTGAAATACAACAGGAGAAGTAAAACTATAAAAGATAATGCCTCAGATTATTTCACACTTCAAAAAAATAGATAAAATAAAACAATTCAAATAATCTTACTGAGCCTTTCACTTTTGTACAGATCTTTTTCCATCTTGTGCTTTTGCTTTAAATTAGAGTAGGGGTGGGGGGAAAAGCTGCTCAGTGATGGAATTCAGTTTACTTATTTAAATACAAAAAGATGACCCACTCCTAATGATATAAAAAATCTTTTGCATTAGCAAATTTCTCTTCTGCATTTGTTTTGCCAGCACAACACAATATTCACTTAATATGCTACTAGTATCTTATCAAGTTAATGATCTGTTGTATGTATACAGTAAGCTTGTTACTCATTTTAAATTAGATAGGAAAACACTACTCTATAGAAATTTGAATACTTGAGATTTTTATGAAATTATAGGACTTTCATGCTTTACCAGTCTGTAGACAGCCTTAGTAAAGCAGCAATGGTTGGCTTTGTTCGTGTGACCACACACAGATGTTGCTTCTCCTGATTTAATGGGTCTCAAAATCCAATTGTGTAGAGCTCCTCTTTATTTTTGTGTCCTCAAGTTCAAAAATGTAAAGGTTGCTGTATGGAATGTAACCAATAAGTGGGATTTGGAAGGAAATACAGTTTATATGTCCCATCTCTTGCAGACATCACTGGGTGTCCAAGCAGACCAATGCCAACTGCTTGTGACATCCACTCCTGAGGTGTGTATTTGAATATTTTCAGGGAAAAATGCTGGGGGAAAAAAGGTAAATATGGCCAGAGTTAAATCCTACAGCCATTTAAAATCTTTTACTGGGCCTAGTAGTGGTCCTTGCTGCAGACCTTCTGAGAACCTCCTACACAGGCACACCACACGCCACCCCCTAATTAATGGCAGTCTGGAGGCTGAAGGTGTGCCATTTCTTACGGGTTCAGCAGTGGCAGACGGACGCAGGAAATACGGTGTGGGGCTCCTCAGCACAATTCTCCTTTGTGCCATTTGTTTGCTTGATCCTGCTCAAAAAGGAGAGCAGTAAATCCGACTTAGGGAAGCGCTGGCGCGTTGAGCGCTCGGAGAGCGGCAGATCCCACCGAGCAGCCGCTTCATCAACTCCAGGAGCTTCACAGGTGACACTGAGCTCTGGGAAAACAGGAATAAAACATCCCTCTGGTGTCCCCAGGACCTCATGTGGTTCCAAGAAGATTTTGGATGCACAGGTGCTGACTTTCTCATTAAGTGGTCTGGAGAAATGCAAATCCTTGGATCTTGCAGTTTGGCCAGAGTGGGACAGAGCAGGTTTGGGTCCACACCAGCCAAAAGCAGCAGAGCTTCACCAACATGGCCTGTGTGCATTCCTCCAGATCATTTAGGGGGAAAGTCAGTACCTTTACATCCAAAATCTACTCTAGATCAATCTTGTCTTAGCTTATTCATGTTCTAGCCACCTAATTGCATTTGGCTTGCAGCTCCGGATTCCTCTGATTTTCCTCTTGTTTATCCCTCACTGGCATGACCTCTCCTGCCTGGGAAGGCATCTCCCTCCTGGCAGACCCCTCTACTCTGGGCAAATCTTTAAGCCCATTTATTTGCTCTGGCTGAGCTATTTGGGCTTGAACTCAGGAGGTGTTGCAGGATTCTCCTGCATGCCAGGAGTGCAGGCAGAAAGGGTGGCTGGGAAAGCCAACAGCCATGTGTGATGGCCTGTGTCCCAGGAGAATCGTTTCCACCTCCTTTTGGAGCACTCCAGAGGGCTGAAGTGCCACACATGATAAATCTGCAGTGGCAGTGTCATGTTTTGGTTCTCCCCACTCTGTTTTCGTGGGTGGGTAAAGGGGAGCCACAGCCTGGCATCCCCCGCTGGGGATATGGAGTGATGATGCTGGTCGAGGCAGAAGGAAGGTCTGTGAATGATCATGTTTGCAATCATCTCAGGGAAAAAGATCCCCCTCATCTCCTTTTTCATAATTTACAGATGCTTTATGCACAGCTCCAAAAGACTGGCTGGGGATTACTCCATCTTCTCCTCAGCCAGGCTGAAGTTTAGATGTGCAGCTATTTGAGGCAGGAAAAAATGGAAAAAACACCTTTTTTTTTTTAATATTTTTTGTGAGTGACTACCCAAGAAATGGTGTAAGTTTTTCTGTTTGTTGAAGGAGTTTCCTTCTCAAAATTTTGATGTAAAGAGAGGCACAGGGTGTGTTGCAGGCACCAAGCACCCCACGTTACCACTGGTGTTTGGATTGTCCCTCAGCGATTGCTGGAAATGGGATTCACCATCCCAAATTAATTACACCCTTTCATTACACAGAATTAGACTGGCCCCAATCAATAGCGATAATGAAATGTCATTTAGTCAAAAACACCCCTTCAGTGGAGCACGCTGGGGATGCTGTTGGGGCACATCAAGGTGCACAACTCAGTGTGTCTGCCAGGTTAGGAGATGTTGGAGTCATGGCTTGGATGGTGGGGACAGGTAAAGCATCCCTGGGCAGGCAGAGCATCCCTGGATGGACAGAGCATCACCAGATGGACAGAACATCACAGCTCCTCCAGCACCGAGACGCTGCAAAAGAGGAAACTTTGGCTGTGCTCCTTCTTTTCAAAATGCAACTATGTAAAGGTCACAGAGGAGGAGACGAAACCCAGAGTTGTAATAAGGAAGGAGAAATAAAAAATAATGACAGAAATAAATTGTCATAAGAGGGGATACAGTTATGATTTATTGTGATATTCTACAAATTTGGAGGTGATTAAAAGCCACCTAAAATTCACATTAACAAGTCACATAAAAATGGAATTAAACTAGTGGGCATAATGTGGCAGGGTATAAAGAAAAATCATGACAGAAATAAATTGACAGAAGAATGATACTATTCAAGTTTTACTCTGTCGCGTCACACTGACAGGAGACTAGTATTTTAATTTCAGAGTTGTGGTTGAGTTTTTGGAGTTCATTAAAGGCCCACATTAAGAATCTCATAAAAGTGAGAAGAAATTAGTGACCATAATGTGGCAGAGGAAATAAAGAAACAATAATGACAGAAATAAATTGACAGAAGAATGATACACTTAATGTTTCACTCTGACACCCTCTATTAATAGGCCGCTGCAAGCTGGAGCAAATGTCATTCATATTTTAGCCAAAGTATACCACTAATTAGGCTGGCTTTCTGCACTGGAATTAAATTTGAGATCCCTCACCTTTAGAGTGGGATCATTTGAATTCGAAAGAAAAGAGCTGGTGACAGAAAAAAAAACTTTCTGCTCGGGCTCTTCTAATGAGATAAAATTCCCCCTTCTCCCCATTTCCTAGCTATAATTGCTGATTATGTTGTTACACAGGAGCGGCTCTCCGCTCTCTCCTCCCCATCATTATGATTTAGTCTGGCATATCGGGGTGCTTCAAACACGGACTGAAGTGGTTTGAGTCTAATTTAGCACTCATTTAGGCCGCAGGTACCGACGAAGGTAAACACCGCATTGTTATAATTAATTACCCCTTAGGCCTAGCCAGGCCAGCTCTGTTTCAGCTGACCCTTATAATAATAAGGCTTAGGGGCATATTGTATTTCTTTTGACAGATTAATTAGAAATTCAGCCGTGGAGGTACAAAGCAACTCTGTCATGAATATTTAAATGGACTGACACAAAAAATCATGAAAGGGCTGCTGAACTACATGACAGACAGGGGATATTAGCCAAGTGATTCTAATCAATAATCTCTTGATCTCTTACATATTAATACACTGCCTGCTGTTATTAAGCTCCATAATAAGGAAGGGGAGAGAAAGTTAGTGTAGCTCTGCTGTAGGGCTCGCGGAGCCCCCAGTGTATACACTAACTGACGGAGAAAATGCACAGAGGAGCCGAGCCTCAGCCTCTTCAATCTCATCCAATCTTAAGGAATGGCAGCTCTGAGCATCGCTGGCCGGATAATTATTGGCCCTGACAAGGTGAAGGCGTTTGCAGGCAAATGAGATGGGAAGTAGGATAAGTCCCCAGACCACCCAGCGCAGGGCACGCTCAAAACCAACCGCGCGCTCCCGCCCGGGCTTGTATTTGCTTTAGCAGGGGAAATATGGGAATCACAGCGCTTTTGAGTCGTGTTGAAGGGTCAGTGACAGTCGAACACCGGGAGCTTGCTGTTACTGTTGTTAATGTTAACTTTAACACCAAGTCAACTGGATTTACCCCCGGTCCCTTTGCTCATCTCCTATAACATCAAGGCCACCGAGTGAATTAAGCAGTGGAGTAGAGCTGAATATCATCTAAATTCATTACAGCCGGTTCCACCCGCAACTGGGGGAGGAAGCTGAACGCGTTGCTCTGGAAATGTGCCGCCTCCTCAGCACCAAAGGCTCTCTTTGTGCTGCTCAGGCTCGGCGCTGGGCAGAGCCAGGCGGAGAGAGGGCTCCGTGTGCCGGGAGCTGCCCGTGCAGCTCTCCGTTATCTCCCAAAAACGGGCCCTGCGATGTGCTCGTGTGGTGTGAGAGAAGGGGCTCAGCTGGAACAGGGAACTGGACCCGCTCCAGTATCTGCCTAAACAACTTTAAAAAAAGAGATTAGATGACAGGAGCAGCGAGTGATTATTAACATATTTAAATCGCATGCACACAATGTTCAGATGGGATTAGAGCAACGATGCGGGATTCTTAAAAAATGATTCCAAGGCCAAAATATTAGATATACCTTTTTCCCCTCTCTTTTTTCATTTCCTTTTCTTTTTTGTTCTGATTTGAAGTGAGTGGCGTGGTCGCTGCTCGCCATGGGCACCCTGCAACCCTGCCCACCCACAGGCTGCAGGTCCAGCAGCCTGGGTGGGGTCAAGAGTTGACAATTTGGATTTCAGACCCGGATTTGTCTCATCACAGAAAAGCCCTCAAAGGTTGCAGGACTTGCAGTGGATTTCCCTAATTTCCATGGGACACCTGAGTGGAGGAGAGTATCAGACAACACATCTCTGTGGACAGATTTGATGCCACCTGACTCCCATGGCCTTATGTCCCACTTCTAACAAGTCCAGGTTGGAACTGATGGTGAAATCAGAAGCCTCTTAGCCCCTGATAACTCACCCTGTACGTCTATACTCTTATTTTGTTCTGATCAGATTGAAGTGATAAAACAGTAGGAGCAGCTTAATAAGCAACCCCAAAATATCCAAGGCCCCAGTACCAGCAGAAGAAGACTTTGTCAAGCTGCTGCACCACTCCTGATCAGGTGGGAACCCTCCTGGAATTGGGGGCTGCCTCGGTATCATGCCCTGGGTATCACTTGTGTTTCCCCCTTCTGCAGGTGCTGCAAAAGGGACTTACAATACTTGCATGGGGACAGGGCTCAGGGTAGAAGGGAATCGCGCCCAGACCTCTGGCCAAGCTGTGACAAGATGTTATTTCATGTTGTGATTGCACATTGAACAGCTTCCTAAACTCTGTTTCAGCAATCCCACATTTATGGGCATGGTGCCATCATATTGTGAGTAAAGCCCTGCCCCATTTACAGGCTTCATCTGGTCAAGGCTTCACTGCTTTGAGTGAACTCAGTAAATGCTTTGGCTTTTGCAGGAGCACTGAGTTCAAAATGCCTAAGCCTGAAAAGTGCCTTTATGTTTAAAAAAAAAAAAAGCCGCTATCCTGAATTTATCAACACTTATATTTGCAGGTCACACTTTACTTGCACTTATAAGTTTAAGCCTAACCCTTCTCATTACTTCAATGCTGCTTTCAAACCTCTAATGCATATTTAAGTGGTAGCATTAAAAAACAGTGTGTCAACTGCCATTGATGTGCAATGTAGGGCACTGACCCTTTGAAGGCATTATCATGTCATTGGACCCATTAAGTGGAGCCATTTCTGTTGCTCTTAATTGGGTTGTGCAGCGTGGAGCAGTTGCAAGTGGTTACAGTTTATCCCATGAATTATAATAACAATAATACCCCTTAGTGCAGCAGAGGACTCCGTGGGTACCAGGCACGTGCTCAGAGATTGCTGAGAGCATCACCTCCGCTCAACTTGTCACCCCTCCCTTTTAAAAGTAATAGAGGTTTAATTTACAAGCTCAGAATCAGTTTGTGGGCACTGCTCTGTCTCTGCCTGTTAATTAAACGTAGAGTCTTCTTCCAAAGAATCGTTCCTGGGCTGGTTGTGCTCATGCAATAACGTGCTGCTCCCCATGAATCAATTTTTTCTAAGTGTCTGGCCCCGAAAAAGAAACCTGATACATCCTATCTGCTCTTGCTCGGAAACTGCAACTTCTCGTGCCTTTATTTAATTTTTATTTTTTTTTTCCCCTCCTTTTAAAAAAATTGGATGTCAGGATTCATTTGGACTCAGGCCAGGGTATTTTATGGCAAGTTTCAGCAGCTGAAAATATTTGCATCTGATTTATAAAGTTTTGCAAGTCGATGTAAACGGGAGGCAGAGCCTGAGAAAGGGGGCATGCTGTTGCAATTAGAGGCTGGCCCATGCCAAAGCCCTGGCATGGAAGTGGCCTGAACTTTGGAGCTCAGGTTGTGTTTCCAGGGGCCAAATCAAACCCCTGACACTCCTGAAACGCAGAGATTTCTGGACCTGCCTCAAAATTTCATAGCCAGGACCCTTTTCCAATAATTAGTACCGTTGTCTTTAAATATCAATGGAAGTCGTGATGGTTTATCATTTGCAGCTGGACATGCTTGAGTGCCCTTCTCACTGGTCTGGTGCTCCCAAAGAACAGATAATTAAGAACAAGGAAAACAGACTCGGAGCAAACGCCAAATTAAATGTCCAAATGCGAAATGAGTAGTAATTGCAATAGTACCAGTGGTGGTGACAGCAACAATCATTTCTAGGCTGGCAGTTTTGTTTATAAAAATGTTAGCAAAAGGTGCAGAGCTGGAAACAAATAACTTTACCTCAGCCCTTTTATTGCAAAAACATAATAAAGTGCAAGCCAAGAAGTAAATTCATTGCAAGTCATATTAAAGGTTTTGGACCAAAGTGAAGCTGTTACAAACTACATCTGTAAAAATTGTGTAATTATTATGGGTGGGTAAAATCTGGCAAGAATTATTTTCTTAAGTAAAGCGTAAAAGAGACCAGATGTGCTGCAACTGACACATTTCTTTTTTGCCAGTTTTCCCTAATTCTGGACAAAAAGTGGCTCTCATTTATCATATTATTCAACGGATTTCAAATTAGCGAGGCAACGGTGACTTTTTACACTGTCCCAATTTTAATGCCTGAGAAAAGCAGGGGGGTGGGGAAGGCTGTCTCACAGAAAGAAAATTAATTTGTTTTATTGGGCACTGAAAAGCCAAGCCTTTTGTCAAACAGAGAAGCAAACATATATTTGGAGGGAGAGCTGGGTCACTACTTAAATGTCAAGGTCTGCTAAAATCAAAAGGTAGGAGGGGTGGGTGACAATGAAATCTAAGTAGAAAACCATAAATGTAAAGAAACACCACTCTTTCTGGGCCGGGGTGGAATGAGAAAAATGGCCAAAGACAAAGATAGGCAGCCTGGGTCTGGAAGTAATTACGGCCAAGTGAAGACAACTGAATTCCATATTACTTTGGTGGATGTCTGTAAAGGCAGTTTGGGGAGGTATTTTGGTAAGGTTTACTTTTTGGAGCTTAGCAACATAAATTTGTTGTCACTGAACTATTAAATAAAATAGACACATGTTGGCAAAGAGTGCAGAGCTGAGGGATGGAACTGATTAAGGGACAGCCTATGAAATAATAGCTTAAATGGGCCCACTGCAGGATTTTAATATCCCATGACAACACTCAATTGTCAAATTCTGCTGGAGTGTCCAGGATGCTACTAAAATTAAGCCAGAAATTCCTAGATTTATTCTATTTTTTTTACAGCTAAGAACAGGAAATGCCAGTAAGCTGTGAGAATCTGAGCAAGAAACAAGAAACTGGGAAGAAAAGAGGATGGTCTAAAATTTTATGAGTTTTCTACCATTAAATCCATAACAAATGTCTTTCACCTACACACGATAAAGAGGCAATGTGGGATTTTAATTGGACTTTTGGCTTTTCTTCATTTGATTTAAACCTAGGTAGAGTTTCAAACAATAACACTGGAACACCTGGTTAACACGTTAGATGATATGTATAGTTGTAAATTGTGGTTTTAATAGGTGCTCACTGGGGGATTGCAAAGGGTCCCATTGTTCGCCTTGGCAGATATTAAAAAAAGTTCATGAACTACTGGGATTTAAAACCCCCTCACATGATTTTAATATTACTCCAGTAATGTAATTTGATAATTTGACCAAAGTTGTGGCCAGTGTGACCAGAGAATCGAATGGTCACGTTATGTGATTGAAGTGCCCCGATACAGGACTAAGCATAATGCCCACTTTAATTTATTGCTACAGGCCGAGCTGGAGAGCAGCACCGGTGACTGAAATCTGATAATCATCATATTACATGGGCAGAATCAAAGAAATGCACAGAGGGACCTGCTGCCAGGAACACACAGCCCACAAACACTCGAGCCTGGGTAAACCTTTTTGGCAAGAAAGCTTCCCCTGCCTTCCCAGCTCAAGAGCAAGGACTTGTCAGGCTTAAAAGACACCAAATTTAATCAAAATTATCTTTATTTTTAAGCTTTTAAGATACTTACAACTATTTATGCCATCTGAGTTTGCGTTCGAGCTTTAGTCCTCCTGCACAATCAACAGAGGAAAGGGAAGGGGAAGGACTGATGGAGTTATTATGGATCAGGAGAGTTCATTGGAAAGAAGTCTCCCTTGAAAAAATCATTCCCACTCTCTGCACTGTGTTACATATGGCAGAGAGGTTCATGTGTTGGCTTGAGAATACAACCTGCCCCGAGTCCCTGGGACCCAACCAGCCGACTCATCCTCCACCTGCCCAAAAGGATTGAGCCAACCACGCTGACACCCAACCCAGGATGGCACCACCCTGGGGGAGAAGCCCAGCAAATGGTGAAAACCAGCTTGGGTGGTGGGGCTGTGTCTCCAGGGCCAGGTGTGGGGTGTGGCACCACCCTGGGATGGATCTGTTGGATTTTCTCCCCCATGGCTGAGGGTGGGGATTAACTCCAGAACAGCCCAGCCCTCGAACTTGCCTTTGCTCCCAGTTGAAATACCAAAGTTGAAAGACCAAATTCAGACTGTCAATATTTCCCCCTCCCTTCTAGGGTTGAAGCTGAAGAGATCTTGGTGAAAGTTATAAATTTTCAGAGACAGGGTGGGTTTTTTATTATTATTTTGTTTGCTTGTTTGTTTGTTTGAGGATTTTTGTTGGTTTGTTTGTTTTTCTGGAGTACTTTGTCTTTCCATGCACAACAGTGAAGCTTTCCTCTGCTTGTCACTTGCTGGAATGTCAGCTCATGTTCTTCCAGCTCCAGTCCCCTGTCCCATTCTACCTCTGCTTTAATATGTCTGGATATTTGTTTCTTAGTTTGACTGGATATATGTTTCTACACATCTTTGTTGAGTTCCTTGAGAAATTTAGAATAATAACCTCAACCCAAAAACTTCCCACATCTCCATTCCTCTTTACACTTCTGTAATTGTACACCTTGGTTTCCTTCTCCACTCTCCCACTTAGAAATCTTTCATAGATAACAAGACCTCCCCTAGGCCCTGATTCAGCAGAGCACTTAAGCATGTGCTTAACTTTAAATACCTTTGTAAAAGCCTTTGCTGAATCAGGATCTTAGCCCTTCTCCTCATCTAACTGCTGTTCTCCCATGGTTATTTGGGTATTTGCTTACAGGAAAATCTGAGCACAGAGTCCATGGATGATGTCAGCAGATTTTTTGCCCCGTCCAGCTAAGTATTTAGATGCACTCAGCACAAGAGCAAGGCAAAGGATGTGCAGCAGGTAACCTGATGCCCACCAGGCTTGTTTTGCGGGGTTTATCTGTAAAAAAGTTTTGAATGCTCTTGCTATTGAGTCAGTTCCACCAATGGCTTGTAGCAGAGAGGATGACAAACCTCCCAGGCATGTGTAGGATTTCATCTCAGTTTCCAGTAAAGAAATTTATATCCAAGTACCAGTCATATTCAATCACTAGGTTTTATACAAATTACTTCAAGATATAGCTCTATACCTTTTTCCCCTAATAGTTGCTAAGTACAGTTGATTTTCAAAAAGAGTTCATTGTCCTTAATAAACTGTTGCTACATTAATGTTTAATCCCCTTTGCCAGGAGGCAGCAGGGCGATGAATCTGTAATTTATTTTAAAAGATAGCATGGACCAGTGCAAATATGACTGTAATTATTCCTTGCAACCACAGTCAGCTGTTATCCACACCAATCCCGCCCACCAGCTCATTCTGAATGTTTTTTAATGTCCTACTTATACAGTCACCTTCTACTTTCAAATTGCAGCTGCATTAAAAGTTTTTGAGCTGCAAGTTGAGTTGCAGTCATAATCTGATCATTCTGGTCTAGTGGAAGTTGCTCCTGCCCATGCCAGGGAGCTGGAATGAGGTGGTCTTTAAGGTCCCTGTCAACCCAAACCAGTCTGTGTTTCCATCAGAAGAGGACCACTGTATTTAACACTATGTTTTAGTATTCCTGCTCCACCATGCAAAGATTTCCACAGTCTCCCACTCTCCTTTCTCTGTGCTCAAAGGCTCAGAGGCAACCCAATCTAGAGAATTTTTGGACATAACGTTTGATGCCTGGGAGCAAAGCTGATAGAGGGGGAGCCCGTGTGTAGGTCTGTGATCACACCTCAGCAACCTGGAAAGTACAGGACAAACACAAAGGATCCAAATGATATTGGATGGATTTTCCTTCCTTCTTGTGCACATTCAAGTAAAATAAGGGGCAGCCCCAACCATTCTTTTCACACTGCAGTAGATTGATGGACAGTAAATTATTTCTTGATGTTTTTTCTTCTTTTCCTGTCTCAGATAGGAGAGGAAGTCAATGTTTTCTAAAGGGTCATGTCATTAAATAAAGAGAGCAGACATCCTCTTATAGGATCTAGTACCTGTCGGGGTTGAATAGACATTTTGGAATAAATTGTGAAAACATATAAAAATCTTTTTGCAAATCCTAGTTTCAGTTTGACGTGTAAGGTGAACTCCTCAGTGGATTATAGTGAGGCTGTGGGTATTTGGGGTTCATGAAGCCACTGTTATCAAAACAAAGTATAACTTTACCTCAATGATGTTACATCTCCCTCTTCCTCTTCAGTCAAAAGCTTTTCATGGACTAGAAATTAATTTCTTTATTTTTGAAAATCACTTGACATGCTCAAGATTCAATCAGAAGTAAGTAATAATTGAGCGAAGAAGGCAATCCCTACCAAATACTGGGGAAATCTGGGATTAGGTTGAAATGTGCTATTTAACACCAGAGGAAATTGTCCAGCACTGAGATTTGAACTGAAGTTTACGAAAATAAACAAAGTCCTCCTTATATGCTGAAGGCTCAACACTGACCTGATGACTCCATGGGAAGTGAGAGTCTTCCCAAGAAATTCACAGGAGTCAGTTTATGCTAGTGTGGATGTGAGGAAATCTGCGTGTTGGCCAGCACACTGGACTGGATCCAAAATTGTCCCTGGTAGCTTCAGGAAGTTACTGAGAGAAGGTTTGTCTGAAGATCTTGTGCACCAGAAACAGGAGAGGGAGGATCAAAATGAATCATTTTAATGAAATCACAGAACCACAGAACCTGCTGAACTGGAAGGGACCCACAAGGACCATCCAGTCCAACCCTCAGCCCTGCTCAGGACCATCCCCAAGAGTCACCCCCTGTGCCCCAGAGCATCATCCTGACCCTGCTGGAGCTCTGGCAGCCTTGGGGCTGTGCCCACTGCCCTG